>CAHIKZ030002662.1:17500-208654 GCA_903632075.3 Acanthosepion pharaonis
TTTTGGATTGAACTGGCTCTTGTCCCACAAACCACTGCCATGTGGAACAGACTCTCAAGAGTAGAGGATAGCAGGAGTAACCAGGTACTTCTATGAGCAGTATAGGAAACCAACGATTTTTTCAGCATTTTTAGCTACGGATCATATATATGAGTTCCTCTTCAGTTCCAATAAGTGTCCAAGGCAAAAGTCCTACTAGAGAGAACATTCATTCATTGTGATAGACAGAAATTCAGGCTTGCTTGCTTGCTTGCTTGCTTGATATGTTAGAAATGAGTTATTTAATAAAAACAAAAACATAGCTTATCTTGTGCATAAGCATTTCATCCACTTCAACATATTCTCTTTGAGACCTCATACACTGATTCCATTGTTCCTTTCACTTTTCAAAACGGTTTTCAAATTCCTATTTTGGGATTGCTTCATCTTATCTATTCTCTGAAATTTTCTACCTTTCAACAGCAATTTTTAACTTTTGGTAACCCAGAAGTTGTAAAAAGCTAAACTGGAACAATATTCAGTCACCCTCCCACAAGGGCGTCATTTAAGCACAAAGGCCTTTTTATATCTGGGATCTCCGAGCCCGTGGGCTCGGATCAAAATATTTATTGAACCCGTATAGCGGGTTCAGGGTCGGATTTACCTTTTAAAGAGAATCCGTTATTTGGCGTAATAAATCGTTTGGGGTTCCTTTGGAAGGCAGAAAGTTCAACCGATCAGCCGGACGTCCGACTTAAGCTAAACTGGAACTGTAGCAGGATTGACAATCCTGGATGATGCAGAGTTTTGTTAAATAACTCTGTACAGGACCTGAAGAATCATCATCAAACCATATAATAATTATCAATATGTATTTATTTATTTATATATTCCCTGTTCCATCTGTAGTGGAAATGAAAGTAAATCAAACTAAGTTAACTGATGAGTGATTATTTCCTTTAATCATTTCAATAATCTATACAAATAAGATATTTATTTGCATTTAAACAAAATTGATTCCCAGCAAAGCAAGCCATTTAATTAATCTGTTCCTTTACTCGTACATTTCTTAGATTGCAGTCTTATTTGTTAAAGCTTTTCATGTGAGGCACTTTGTCATCGTGTCTGTAATTTTTTTTCTCCCAACAGATATTTCCATTTCACTGTTATATTAAACACATATAGTTTTTAACATAACATGACATTGAGCAAAAAGTGATTTATATCATACCAATAGTAATCAATGAATCATAGATACCAATAAGTGCCTAAATATTTTAAAATGAACAGATTAATTAAACTGTTCATTAGCCTCTATTTTAGTGGTGAATTCTTCATCACTGCTTTATTTAATACATTGTTTCAAGACTTTTGTTTCATTGCATTTCACTATTAAAACTTTGTTTAGCTGTTTGTATTGCTGGTATTTTTTTAAAGTATTGCTGATAATAATTTTTCCTTCAAAAATTATTCCTGGTAATAATTTTTTTTTTTTTTATTACAAAGTATTTCTGGTATTAAAACCTATTTTTACACAAGTTTGAGTGTTAACTATTTGCCCATAGCTGGACCCTAACTGGTGCTACCACCCCAGGTCAGGGTGGACTTGGGAACATCAGCAATTAAGAGGTAGTTCTACACTCCTCAAAACCACCTGATCAGAGGCCTTGCTGTTGGACATAGTTTATCATCTTACCCAGGTTGCAGATGTAGTTTATCGTCATACCCAGGACATTTTTGATGGTACAAATACACTAGTAGGTAATAAGAGTATTCAAAATGGCTGAATGTTTTCTATTCTTTCTATGGAATTTCCAGATTTTCTCTTTCTGACTCAGTAAATCAGCAAATTCTTTTCATTGCAGGCTGCAAACATTCAACATTTTTAGATGCTCTGATTTCTGAATGTAAGCATCCATACTCAAGTTTTATCTGAGTTTTGATTCATTAAATTATTCATGAAAGTTGCCTAAAACATTCAAATACTTTCAGATAAATTTCAATTAAAACTTCTGTTGTAGTAAAGAAAAGAGAAAAAAACTGGAATCTATAATAGCAATAAACACCTGCAATAAGTTTCTTTTGTCTTTCAACTGCAACACTTGTAGCCAAATCGCAGTTCTATTGATAGTCTGTCATAACAGTCCAACAGGCAATGTGGAAATGACAAAATGGGGTCACAAATCCAACATTCACTTCTCACCAGCAAAAACACATGTTTGTTCACCAAGCTCAAAAACAAACCTCGCTCATAAGCAAAAAACAATGGTTTTTATTTACCAAATGATTTTTCTGATTGGCCACACCATTCAGGGGAGGAAAGAACATTAGTATAAATTCTGATACATAAAGTAGTAGATTTTTGCTCACTACTTTTAGTAATTTTTCTTTGGCAGATCACACACAACACAAACTCTTTTTTGAGATAGGTGATTGTTGAGATGTTGTGAGTTTCCCGCGTGTCGGTGTATGAATCAAGACAAACACAGTTGTAGAGGAAAATACTGGTATATTCATAAAAGCAATTAACAATAGAGTGATTAGTAGAACGAAGGTTGGTTAGTATGAAACAATATCCAAAGTCTATAGTCCAACGGTATGTACCGGGTAAGCTTATCTGGACTGCTAACGCTGACTCTCTCTCTCTGACGCTCTGTCACTCTCTCCAGAGCTGACTTATATAAGAGGGACCAGTCCATTACTAGTTAGAAGGTGGGTGCGCCCCAACGCCCCCCTAAAAAAATTTTTTTTTTTTTTTTTTTCATTGTGGGGAGAAAAAAAAAATTAATATTTTTTCCTTTTCGGGTCTATTATTAAATTTTGTGTCACTTTACGTTTTCTTGCAGATCTGCGTTGTTTCTGCTCAGTCTGCGGTATTTGCAGGTCAAACGTATCAAACAATTCGTGTAATTCGTCTTCTTGTGGAATTACTACTGATTCGTCTGTCTTTCTTTTCTTCAACTGGTTAATGTGCCGTTTGTGTGTAAATTTGTTTCCTTGTATAATGTATACCATATCCCCAATGCGTTTTTTTATGACCCCTGGTTCCCATGATGTTGCATTATTTGTATAATTTTTGAAAAAAAATTTTTTCATTAATGTTAAATTTTCGCCTGGGAACCATAGCGACTGTTGAGTGTACCTTATTTTCTGGTATCAATTTTTCTTTTATATCCTTGAATGCTTGCTCGCATTCTTTTGTCCATATCCAAGGTTTTTCTTTTTTTTAGTAGATCGTTAAGGGAGCTCGTAGAATGTGGAGGTCTGGGATAAAGTCCTGGTAATATGACACCAAGCCTAAAAAACTTTGTAGGGATTTAATATCCTTTGGCTCAGGCATATTTTTTTATTGCTGAAGCTCGACTTTTATCTGGCTTTTTCCTTCTTTATTCACTATATGTCCCAGATACTTGATCTCTTCCAGGAGAAAATCGCATTTGTTTTCTTTCACTCGAAATCCATATCTTCTTAACCTTTTCGAAAACTTTTGCGTAAATGGTGTTTGTGTTCATCCACCGATTCACTTTTTACAAGAATATCGTCGAGATATGCTATTGTGTAGTCTAACCCGGATAACATCGTATCCATAATTTTCTGGAATATTGCGGGTGTTGTCTTCACCCCGAACGGTAAACGTTCGTATCTAAACAAGCCTTTATATGTGTTAATACATAGTTACTTTGCACTTTCGTTATCCATGGGTACTTGCAAGTATGCCTCGCTAAGATCTATTTTTGAAAAGATTTTTCCGCCATTTAACTTTGCGAACACTTCTTTGGTACTTGGTAGTGGATAGTGAAACTCTTCTATTGCGTCGTTTAACCCGGTTGAAAAATCGGCGCAGACACGAATTTCGCCCGACTTCTTCTTTACGTAGACAGCCGGAGCTGCCCAGTCACTGTATTCTGTTTTCGAGATCACCAATTCTCGTTAGTCTTTCGAGTTCTTGATCAATTTTCTCTAATGCGGCAAAAGGGATGCTACGCTTTTTTTAAAAAATTGGTTGGATATTTTTCTTCAGCTGTATTTTTGCTGATGCTTCAGTGCAACGTCCAAGTCCTTCAGCAAAAACTTCGGGGAATTCCGTTTTCAATTCTGCTTGTAGATTTTTTATATGGTCTTTGCTTTCACTAATGTTGTGGCAAAAAGAACTAATGGGCACGTCCCATAGGTTGAACTTAGTGATTGCGTCAGTCCCAAACAGGTTGTTTGTGTTTTTCATTACAAACATTTTCATTTTTATCGACTTATTGTTGAAAGTTATATTTACCCATATTTCCCCTTCAAATTTTATCTTTTTTCCAGTTACCGTCCTGGCTATTTTGTTGATTTTTAGCAACGTTGGTTTTCCTAGATTTTTCCATGTTTGCGTGTTAATGATTGAAATGTCAGATCCTGAATCTAGTTGCATTTTTACCTTCTTGTTGTACATTTTACATGCAGGTATTTTCGAATATTCAGGTCTTGATCTTCGTCTAACTTGGTAACTTTTACTCGACTTCTGTTTAATTTTCTACACTTTGACATCTTATGTCCTACTTTTTTTGCAATTTCTGCACGCTTTATTTTTATATGGGCAGTCATTGTACCAGTGCCACTGGCCACATCCATAACATGCACTCGGAGGATTTTTTTTTTCTATAGTCTCTGTTCGTTCTTGTAGTAGGATACCACTTCCGTTCCGGCGATGGAGAACTGAAACTAGTCTTCCTATATACTTTCTTCACATTTGCGATAGCAGTTTCTTCTATTTTTTCTGAATCTTGCTTAATGCTTACGCATTGCTGACAGTACTCAGCTAGCTTTTTGTAGTGTCATGTTTTGGTCATTTTCTAGTTTTTGTTAAAATGCGTCTTCGCATTTCACTATCTTTTTAGACACTAAGCCTAGCACGAATATTAGACACTTGAAATTGTCTGCCGATAATTCGGACAAGCGAAAATCGTCACACGTCTTATTTACGATTGACGCGAATGTTGTGTAATCTTCCTCCTCGCTTTTTTGGATATTCAGGCATTTCCACCTTTAGTGAAATAATGAAAATCTGGGATTAAAAAGCTCTTTTAATAATTCAATTGCTTCATCGAATTTTAAATCTCTTGTCTTTTTGGGCAATATAAAATCTGTAAACTTGTTGTGTTCTGCCGTTCCCAGTTTTCGTAGCAATAATCTTATTTTTTTCTCATCTGTCCATGTTTGGCAATCAACTTCATAAAAATCCTGATATCTATGGTAGTATCTTTCGAAAGTCTTTTCCTCTTCTGGGTTATAAGTAAAATTTTTGATCGTTGACCATATTTTGTCTTGGGAAAAAATATTTTCATCCGAGTCTTTCTGCTTGGACAGTATAGCTTTATGTATAAGTTCGGCCATTGCTAACTGTTTCTTTTCATTTTCTTCTTGTATTTTTGTAGTTCAGAAATCGTTTTGCATTTTTCTTCCTTTTTTTCTTTCTGAAATTTAAGTTGTTCTTCTTGAATTTTAAGTTGCTCTTTCTGAAAACGTTCTTCACTCTCTTGCTGTCTTTGCATCTGATACTTAATGAGTTCCAGCATAGTTGATTGAAATTGCTCCATGATTATGTATGTGTAGAGAAAAGAAAAATTATGTTTTTTTTTTTTCTCTCTGAGGGGGGGCCAAAAATTCAAATTTTCTGGCACGACAATTTTTTTTTTTAGCACAAAAATTGGTTATTATAGCTTCCAATTTAATCAATAAGTTAATGTCTAACTTACAGTTTTTTTTCTTTTTGTCGATAACTTGTAATCCTTTGCTGTAAATGCTTGAACTTTTAAAATTTTTCCGTGTTGGAAATCGGTTATTATTTCTGTTCGAAGCCAAGTCGCCACTGTTGAGATGTTGTGAGTTCCGCGTGTCGGTGTATGAATCAAGACAAACACAGTTGTAGAGGAAAATACTGGTATATTCATAAAAGCAATTAACAATAGAGTGATTAGTAGAACGAAGGTTGGTTAGTACGAAACAATATCCAAAGTCTATAGTCCAACGGTATGTACCGGGTAAGCTTATCTGGACTGCTAACGCTGACTCTCTCTCTGACGCTCTCTGTCTCTCTCTCCAGAGCTGACTTATATAAGAGGGACCAGTCCATTACTAGTTAGAAGGTGGGTTAAATGTGTGCAGGCAATTTTTTTTCTTTTAGCTGTCAATTTTTTAAGAAAAATTGTTTTTCAAATGACCATAATTCCTATGACCAGCAAATGTGTATGACAGTTTTGTTTCTTTTCTATTTTTTATGAGATATGATAAAATATATATATAAAAATTTTTCATGGTGACAACTGGGAATTACTTACATGTTACATCAAGCAGTATTCATTGAGAGGGAGGGTCATTCCACATATTTTGGACCCCAAGAGGCAAAAGACAAGCATTCAGTTTGTTCTCCTTTTGTCTTGTCATGGCTGAGGAGGAAGTGACTTAAGGCATTTCTGATTGGTCAGTTGCTAATTCAAGATCAGCAGTTGCAGTTGTTTATATGTCCTTTTTTTGTGTTCTTGGTTGACATTTGCTCCAGGATCACCTGCCAGAATATGTATTGTTCCAGTAGGATTGCTTGGGCGAACAGGTATGATGTTGAAGACACCAAACTTGTGATGACCCCAAGACCTCACTGATTATACGATCCTGTGCAATATTTGAGTGCATTCAAAAAATATATATATATATATATATATATATATATATATAATAAAGATATATAATTTTTTATATATTAAGAAAAATGTTGGGGTGGAATGTATAAAACAAATAGGAAAATTTTTCATGATATGTTTCTTCATTTAGGACTTTATCAGACTAAATTTATTACATTGGTGTAACTACACATGCACACAAATGAGGGATTCTGAGAATTTGTTGTAAGAGCTAGGGTAAAAATATAAACTGGAGAACACATGCCACCGAAGTATAACTAACTTTGAAAAGAATCGTCTCAACCATCTGAGAGAATAAGAACCAACACTAAATCTTGGGCCAATATATCAGTCTATATGACGGTCGACCTTTCAGCCTGTCCCTAATGTGGACTTGTTTGCAAATCCCATATAGGATTAATGTCTCATACAAAACATAAAAACTGAACTGAAAGACACTTATGCATCAAAAACGATGAGAGAGTCCATCATTATATATATATATATATATATATATATATATATATACACACACACACACCATTTTTATTCAGATCACAAGTTCTGATTACTTTTTTATTGTATTTTTCCAATTTTCAAATAAGTTGTTGCACACCTTGATTAAAATTGTGTATAATCTGTTCAAATTTCATGATTTGGAATACCTTTTTCCATCTTGGTCATTCAGTAATTAAATTTTCTCAGTACCTTCACTAGTAGTTTGTTAGCTACAATCTGGTATTTTGGGAAATCATTTCACAAATCCTTATCCCTATATATCATTTTGTTAACACTTTAAACCAACTGATCATACTATATTTACCAAATAGTGTTAATCCCACTGAAAGTTGTTGAAATACAGCACTTTAACATTGAAAGTCCACATCAAAGAAACTATTATTGTAACAATACAAAATGTATGTAAGCATTCCTTATGAGGTAGTGATATAGTTTTTGGCATCTTTGCCAGGATCCTATTTTTGCGCAAAACTTTTTGAAACACAGAGTAAGCCTATACTTAATTTCTATACTTACTCCCACCTCTTATAGTAGATTACCAATTCTACTTCCATCCTACTAATACCTTTTTTAAGATCATTATGATGACATTTACACACAAGCTGACATCTTAGCAATGGGTTTACCACTTGGTCCTATTTTATACATGATTCACATAGAAAAGAAAATCTTTAATAATTTAGTCAAAATACATCAATGATATTTTCATGTTAAAAACCTAATTGAAATCTCTATACTTATTAACTTCATTATCATCATCCTTCCCAGTGACCAGGAGTAATGGTAGGGTCATTGAAGCTGAAGTATTGATTCAAACATAGTGTTTGGGGCAAGCATACCTGACGGAGCCCATCCCTCTCCAGGTCAAAACACAACCTTTTTTTTTTTTGAACTTGGAGTCTCAGCTTGATTACAAATAGGTGGCCATTGACTCTATCAGAGGAGGTCTTTGTTCTGGCTGTTGACTTCAGTCTAAAAACCCTAACCCAGTAATGCCATTAATCAATCTTACTGGACTGCATAATGATTTTATGAACCAATAGTCTATTCCATTTTGATTGATGGTTGTTGACCCCCACAAGAAAGTGCAACTGCCCTTTGACAGGTCTTGTTCTTAATCCTGCTGGCTGTCTAGCCACCCACCTCACCAGAAAAGCCTGGTTGGGGAACCAGTTTAGTTGCTGATGATCCAACCATGCAGCACGTAATATTGGATTACCTGCGCTTGTAGAATACCTGACATATGAAAACCTTAAAAGAAACCTGTTCTTTGACATTTTAGTGGATACTAAGTTATAATTGTACTACTTCAGTCTATATAAAAACCACAAGCAAAAACTCTTATCTTAATTACAAAAGTAAATGTCCTCCCAGATATAAAATCGCTGTAATAAAAAGCATGATTAACCAAGCAAAATTAATATCTTCTTTGAACACATTATTTTCTAAAGAAATGAATAACATAAAACAAACTCTTATTGACAATAATTTCTTTCAACCATGTCATCAACAAGCAAATAAAATTAGCCTTAAAGAAATGTATAAAAATAGCACTAAAAATCATTCTTGTATAAATAAAAATAAACACTATTTCATGAAATAGATCATTTTGATGCTTTGGCACACATCTTCAGTGATGTTTTTAGTTGAGAATCATTAGGGGTTTTGGGTCTTTCAACATCGAACATCCTTTCTCCATGGTGACCCAGCCGATACTGATTGGATATCAACTTCTGTGACATCCGTCAACTACAACTGTTCTCATTATAAAAGTAATGCACTGTGACTCTTCTGAGATTTTATAGTTCAATCACGAACAACTTTCAGTTCATCTTCTTCTGTTCTCTTCTGTGATGAAGAAAGTGAATGCAGTAACTGTTTCACTTCTCATAGGAAATATGATGGCACTCTTGATTTGTGGTGATAAGTAACGATCTTTCGTTTTACACACTGAGATATCACAACCATATGCACGTTAACTATAAAGAAAAGAAAAATGCCACTAAAAATAGAAATAGGCAGTACATATCACTTAATGATTTTTTTTTTTTTTTTTAATGTCCTTTACTCCAAGCAAAAGATGATAATGCCACTGGTCAGGACCAGTAATATTACAGACCTTTCTTTGGATTTTATCAAGAATCTCAAGATATATAGCAGGAGAACGAGATAATATATGGCAGCAATATTTGATGCATGGATGAACGATAGATTTATAAACAAGCAAGATGGATTTGAGCAAAAAAGATTGTCTAGCATGGCATAGTGAACCAGCTTTCCTTGCTGCAGACTTAGAAATTGATATAACAGAATACTTCCATTTTATGTTGGTGGAAAATGTGAGACTGAGAAGGTGAAATGAATTTCTCTTGGAGGTTAGCATCAGCCATGCTGATTGAAGATAAGAATTGTTCTCTAATAGGACTAAAGGTCAGCAATATTTTTGCAGGGGTGGGACAAGACAAGTGTTGATGAAAATGAACAAAGTAGGTCCAAAGATAGAGCCCTTAGCGACCCTCACATTAATATGGAAGGATTTAGATAGTTTAAGTTTATTTTATTTTACAGCATATCAACCTCAATGGATTATTTAATGCCAAAAATTTTTTGGGATAGGTTCATATGAACAGAATGTATTTTTAAAAAAAAAAAAAAAAAAAAAAAAAAAAGTTTGTAGATCAAGTTTCATTGATGTATTTTTGTAAAGAGGGTTTTTGTCAAGAGTTAAATGTATTGCTTGTAATATTTTTCTTCATAAATGTATTGCTGGTATTTTTACTATAAAAATGTTTTTATACTTTCATAGTGTTTTGACCCCGGTTTGGGGGGTTAACCATTTGCCCATAGCTGGGACCCTAACAGGTGCTACCACTCTGTATCAAGGTGAACCTGGAACAACAGCAATTAAGAGGTGGTTACATGCTCCTCAAAACCTCCTAATCAGAGGCCTTGCTGCTGGATGTAGTTTATCATCATACCCAGGATGGGAAGGATTTAGAATAGGGACTATTCAACATGACTTTCATTACAGGATTTATAAGAAGGATTGGATTAAGTTAACAATTTGTACAATGATGCTATAGCCTTGAGCTTGTTGAGAAGACCATTATGCTAAACCCTATCAAACATCTTTGACATGTGTAAAGCCATAGCCCAAGCTTTTCAATTCTTATCTGAAGACTTTTTCAGTAATAACCAATTGTGGTAAGTATGTTAGATTTAGCATTTACTATAAAAAAAATTTTAAACTCCAAACAAATTCATTGCCAATAATGTCAGATGTCAGAAACCATCTAAATAAAGTGTTGTTTATGAATTCTTGTATCTTGAAGGAGTCTGCATCTCAAATGCCAACTATCAGAAAATATTTTTTTACATTGGTCACACAAGTACTTCACTTTCTCACAGATTAACTTGTTACTTGTGAATAGTGAAATTTGTGAACACAATACTCAAAACAATTACTCAAAACATAACAACATAAGAAAAATGTTAGTAGATAATACCAAGGTTCTATTGAGTACACACTGTAAAGAAAGACTTTAAATACTTGAAGCTATTATTGTACAAAAGAAACAACCCACACATTACATAGACTTTTCTGCAGTAATTAATATAAGACAAATATTAGTGAATGTTAAAATAATATAAAGCCCAAACTCTAAAGAAAGACTCCAAACACTTGTAGCTATTATTACACAAAAGAAACAACTTGTATAAAATAGCATTCACCAAAGGCAGCATTTCATAACATGTATCAAATAATTGTTATACATGTATCAGATATTTAATATATTAATTTCCTGTGTTACTAAATATAAAACTGCTCTACACTTGACATCTCTTAGGATACATGTATATTTGAATTCGTAATGTAGCTTTCAAAATTTGATAATGATTGACATTGTCAAAAGTATTTGAACAAAAGCAGAACAAAAACCTGAACTTTGGACAGCTTATATATAATTTCCATTTAGATGTGAAAAATAGAATTAAAATATTAGACGCTTATCTGACCTTGTGGGTTGAATTTATTACAACTTGTCTGGGTGTGTGTCTCTCTCTCTCTCTCCATCTATAAATAAATATATATATTTGTGTGTGTATTTAGTGTATTGCATCAGCAGATCATTATTTAAACATATATTAAATATAACAGACAATGAATGTCTATTATGTCTGATCATGAGCCATTCTAACGTCGAATGTTGCTTTAATTTCGAGTGAAAATAAAGACAAAAATTATCCAACATTTGGTTATTTTTTATTAAGTTAGTCCTAAGCTTTCGGCTCACATGAGCCATCTTCAGAGTGGTTATACGGACATGAAACAAGATATCCACTGTCAAAGAAGGTATTTTGTTATTTTGACATAGAAAATTGCTATGTGATAATGGGGGATAGCTTTGTTTCATCTCTGTATAGTCCCACTGAGAATCATGTCCAATATTCACTTCTACAGCAACCAACCTCTTCCTGTAGTTATAAATTAATGATTTTTAAATTTTATTTGGTATTTTGCTCCATTCTTCTTTGAATATGGTCTTCAGATCTGAGATGTTTGTTGGGGCTCTTGATTGGATTTGAATTTTCAAATACCAACACTGATTCTTGACTGGGTTTAAATCTGTGGACTGACTTGGCCATTTCAGGATATTTACATTATTTTCAGCATGCCATTTCTTCATAGATTTTGCAATGTGCTTATGATCATTATCTTGTTGAAAGCACCAGTCAGGAGGAAGTTCAAGATTATCAACTGAAATCATTAAATTTGCTTCCAAAATATTTTGATATGCTGTGGCATTCATTCTGCCATCTAATACTGATGTGTTGCCAGTACCTTTTGCAGAAAAACATCCCTAAACCATGATTCTGCTGCCACCACCAAATTTCACTGTTGGAACTGTTCTTTTGTTTGAAGGCATCACCATTTTTCCTCCA
This sequence comes from Acanthosepion pharaonis, assembly GCA_903632075.3. Taxonomy (NCBI): domain Eukaryota; kingdom Metazoa; phylum Mollusca; class Cephalopoda; order Sepiida; family Sepiidae; genus Acanthosepion; species Acanthosepion pharaonis. Next base: position 29,599 of record CAHIKZ030002662.1, read on the forward strand.
TACATGATTTCTAGAATTACATAAAAACAACTCAATTTTGGTTTCATCTATCCATAATACTCTTTCCCAATACGATTCTTCCTTATCCTTATGTTCACAAACAAATTTCAACCTGGTATCTCTGTCTTTTCAATAGCTGTGGTGTCTTCTGAGGGGAGCATGACTTTAAATTGTTCCTATAAATTTTATTGCTTATTGTCCATTTAGTGACATGGATTCCTGATGAAAGCAAATCATCCTACAACTCTTGACGATTAACCATTAGATTTTGTTTAATCTGATGCATTAATTTCCTTAAAGATCTTGCAGAAATCTTCCATGGAGCATCTTCCTGTTCTTTGGTTTTCAGTTTTTTGTAACATGCAATGAATTGAACTAATGGTAGTAAATGGAATATTCAGGTTGTCTGAGATTTTCCTGAAACTTTTACCTTCTTTCCAGAGCTTAACAATCAGTTTTTTTTGCAAATTTGTTAATTCTTTACCACTTGTCCTGATGAAAACCTTCTTCAGTATCTGTCTATATTTCTGAGATGAGGTATTATATACATTATTTACATTATTTGGACTATTGTCCTCATCTTTGTCACCATATTTATTACAATGTTTCGACCGTTGTATGCTCCAGCCTTCTTCAGGTGGTTGGAATGTCGAACTGAACCCTTTATTTCACTCACTGGGGTAGACTGTTCTAGTTCCACATGTCATGTTTTAATGGATGTCAGTTATGAGTTATTTCCTGTTAATTTCCCTCTGAAAGTTCTCCACTGCCTTAACTAATAAATGTCAATGACACACACTTTCATGGCAGATACTATTTTCACTAAATTGGTTGGTCTAAGTAGGAAAAGTAAAATATGGGTTATTGGTAGGAATACTCACCCTCTGTCAAAACATCTGCTCCTGATATGAACCAGCATAATAGGAAGCATTACTTTTGGATCTACTCTCAAACTTGCTTAACAACAATGACTTTAAAATACTCTTGTGCAAATAAGCATGCAAAATATATTTTTCAGTCATTGCTTTATCTCTAAGTAATTAAAATATTTCACTGGCAAATCAATCAAAACTTTGCATAAATGAAAAGGAAAATAAACAATGCTTTAAATTCTGTAATTAAATATTTCATGCAAACAATGAGCCAAACTGCTAATATAAACAGAATATATTGCAATGTTGAAGAAAGGATAAATCATTTTAGCACAATTTGCCAAGTTGTATGTAGATTTCATTGGATATGTTGTGATGCTTTTAATACTGAACAAAAGGAAAGACTATCAATCATTTTAAAAATTTGCTGAAACACCTGTCAGTGTTCACAGATTGTCATTAAATAGATGTAATCACATGATGAAGTATAAAAACACTTTCAGGCAATCATAGGCGATAGAATTCATTACAATACTAAATGAATCTCTATAGGTTGACACAGTACAAAAATAAATTGATTTACTTCTCAGATATGAAAAATTAATTTTATGCTTTTATAATTATATTGATGAAATCTTTAACTCTGCGTATGGTCACTAAAACACCACTTCCACTATGATCACTGAAGTAACATTGATTGAGCTTGGTCAGTACCTAGATTAGTGACAACTTTGGAATATCAGGTGCTGTAAATTTGGATGTGTGCGTCATGTAATGAATAATGGCTTGGAATTGTTAATCGGAGAGCTAAGCTCCATTTGTTATATTCACTTACATGCAAATACCCTCGGGAAATGTATGAACGCACCTCTTTTAACTCCCTCAGCTAAAGTTAATTAATAAAACTTGTACTACTAAATCATTATCTCAAAACAAAATAATTCTTACAATGTTAAAATATTTTATGGCTTTAAATAACCTGCAAAGGGTTGATAAGCAGTAAAAAACAAATCAATTGATAAAAAACAGCATCTACTATAGCCACAAAGTGATGGATCAGTTTATATATTGATTGTAATATAGAATTGATCCCCCACTTTATATCCACATTATAATTTCTTGTTGATCAAATTCCGATTAGGTGTGAATCCATCTCTTCTCCCCCCCTTATGGATTAATAAGATTTGTATCACTAAATAATCATTATCTCAAAAAAAAAAGTTGTTACAATCTAAAAATATTTCCTGGCTTTAATTAACCTGTAAGCCATAGAAAATGAATTAATCAATCAAGAAACAATGAACAAAACAATGAGGTAGTAACAACAAAGCTGATACCAGGAGTCTTGGTGTACCCTTTAGAAAGGGTATAAATCCACTCTTCTCCCCCAGCTATGGATTAAACATTAAGACTTGTATCATTAAATCATTATCTCAAAAAAACATTCTTATTTAAAAATATTTTCTGGCTTTAAATAACCTGTAAAAGGTTGATAAACCATAGAAAATGAATGAATCAATAAATCTTCAGCCCCATTTATGTATGAGGGGAACTGAAAAAAGATAACCAAACTTACAATTTATTTTTTTATCTGTTCTTGGTCTAGCTGAGAATTTTTCATTACCTCCTTGAATATAAGTATTTTTTTTTTTTTTCTTAAAATAATGTCCTTTCAGGATATAGGTAGCCATGGCTCTTCAAATATTCCTTTTTCTCTTTCTGTGATTTATTGCTATGAATCCTTGGGAAATATGGAGTTCTTCCTCTTGTCTTCTCCACTATTTTGAATCTATTGTTTTCTTCTAGAGTAGCTTCTACCAATGTTAGAGAACTCGGTTTACTCTGTTATTTAACCCATATCTGGAGGGAGAAGAAATGAATTCATGCCTTACACAAGAGCATTAATCCAAAATTGAAGACAAAATGAATGCTACTCATTTCTACAATGGGTGCTGATAAGTATTTTATTACCTGTACATTTTAAAAAATTTTTTTACAGTCAGGCTCACCCTGTACAAGGCCCAGAGCTACTTGTAAGCAGCAGTTTATACAGATAGGAAGGGAATGGTTAACCCTAGAATTGAACAGATTAAGATTGTAGCAATCAGGAAAACATCCTCTTGAGAGTCTATTCCACAGACCAGTTGTTTGCAGGAAGAAGCTTTTTGAGTGGAACTGACTTCTCACCAATGGAATACGAAGAGAATGTGGGTGGGGTTTGCTACAATATACGTGGCATGATGGGTCTTAGCTGTAAAGGGTAGATCTGGTAGAACTATGGAATATAACTCATCTGAGCACTTTCGATGGTAGTAGTGATAGAACAGTGAGAAGCTCGCCACATACCATCTGTGAGAGAGAAGTTTGAGAGTGGAAAATAATTTGTCAGCCCAAAAGGATGCTGAGATGCTTTTGGGCTCTATAGAGACTGTAAAGTGAGGACTGGGCAGTTCCTGCCAAAATCTGACAACAGTTCTTCATTTTCAGCCATCCAATGAATATAGTTATAAAATGGTTAAAGGGTGATTTTTTTTTTTTTTTTTAGTAAGGTCAAAATCGCCTTCACTTAAAAATATGATTTTTAGCAAATACACTAGTTTTCTCTTGGATAATATTTATTATTGAATGCTCATGCTATAATGTTTCTATTGAAATATATCCAGTAATGAAAAGTAGCAGCTAATAACAGAATCAGTGTGTTTGTTTGGTAACTGTTTTATATATATATATATATATATATATATATATTAAATGGACAAAGTCCGACAATTTATTTATTAAAGACATTTTTATGTTTAATGTTCTTTTTTATAGATACAAGTATTTAAGTAAATGCTCTGTTTATAATAAACAGTATTAAATAACATTTACCGGGACTCTGGTGAAATAAGTTATTATAATGGTACCTTAAAGTGGTCTGTTTTTCTTTTAAATATATATATATATATATATATATATATATATATATATATATATATATATGGGGCATATCAAAAATAGTTTTACAAACTTTCGGTGTGGGTTCAACACACCAAAACAAGGGCAAAAATCCACATAAACATATGTCTACAAATCCTTCATTTTGGAGTTAAGTTTAAAGAAAGTTACCTTGTAAACGAGGTTACATTTGTCATTCATGTACATTTGTGGTTAGTCTGTCTTCAACGTTTAATATATGTAGTAGTGAGTTAACTAAGAAGTGTTCCATTTAACAATGGCAAGATATTCATATTGTGAGCAGGCAGATATGATTTTTACATATGGCCATACAGCTATATTAGATTGCATTTCCAGGCCGAAAGCAGCTGAGTCATGCAACCTTTGCTGCGTTGCTGAGACATGATCCGTGGCACCACAAACAATGGATCAAGGAAGACCGATGTAATGAATAACCCGAAGCGAATAAACTTAGGAAAGCTTTATTCAACTTAATACAGCTACCAAAAGAAAAGAATTAAGCTAGCTTATTTATAAGCATTTCTGGAGTCTGTCCATTACACCAAACATTGGGAGCAGGTTGGGAAATTACAAACATTTTCCCCACCGGCTGGTTATTAGGTACAGAATAAAGTTTTTCCAACGACCTGGCATTTTGCGGGTCCTTTGGGAACATCTTAATTGTTCAGGTGACTGGTGGCTGTCTACGTCAGACGACAAGTTATAGTTATCGTGATTAACGCATTTCTACGTAGAGGGTCTAGCCTTGAAATGGCACCATTTTTTTTTTTTTGTTTCGGTTGCTGGGTGTCTGAAAAATAAGTGTCAGTCTCCGATGTAGGGTGAGTCCATTTTTGTGCTATCCGTCTTTCTTCAGAATCAGATGTAGAAGAAGGTTCATAAGGATAATCGGATTCATTCGGTAGAGTATCTGAACTAGATGTATGTGGGATTTGATCGCCTAGCTTAACTGGGCTGGTTCTGAAAACTGGATATTCGCGATTCTCCATCGCAGTAGCCTCTTCAGATGTATTTCCAACAGGCGTGAGATCTCTTAAGGAGACTGTTGATTGTCTTCCTTCCACAGTTTCAATCTGGGCGTATTGGGGGTTCGGCTCAATTAGTTTCACTTTGCTGACTAAGGGGTCATGTTTACTACGACGGACATGGTGTTTCAGTGAGCCAGTCAATGCCGACATAGAAGAAGACTGCAGCTCTGAAAGAAATCCCTCGAACATATCCCTCCAATGTTGCCATTTGTCACTAGAGTCAGGGTCTGATGTATCGAGTTCCAGGCGGTCAGGCTTGAGGTATCGTTCCATTATTTTAAGTTGAATAAATTGTAATGAATAACCCGAAGCGAATAAACTTAGGAAAGCTTTATTGGCTTAATACAGCATCATATTTATTGATCCATTCACGAGGATTGAATGGCACAAGGCCGAGTTTAATGTGGGTCTAATGAGCCCATAGGCTCAATTAAAATATAGCCTAGGCGGGTTCAAGGCCTGTCTACCTCCCCGAACAAAACCTTGCCCTTGGGCAAAGCCTTTTATGTTCCTCTCTCTGCGAATGCAGAGAGTTCGACAGACGGTGCTGACAGTCAAGGACTGTCTGCCACTGTAACTTAATACAGCTACCAAAAGAAAAGAATTAAGCTAGCTTATTTATAAGCATTTCTGGAGTCTGTCCATTACCCCAAACAGAGGGAGCAGGTTGTGAGAATTACTTACAACAACTGAAATCCACTTGTATGCCTGATCATGAAGAACAGGTTCTACAGGCTATTTGAGATGATCCTGGTATTAGCATGTGTCAAGTGGCCCTGGCATGTCATACAACTCATGGAGGGTGAATTCAAGTGCAGATCCAGTATCTGTATCATTTGCAATGTGTGCAGGGTCTTTGGCCCTCTGATCATTCACCACAGAAGAACTTTAAACTGCCAAACTGTAGTTTGTCTCTTCAGTCTTGTTTACAGATGAGGAAACATTTGGAAGAGATGGAATAACAAATTTACACAACCAACATTTGTGAGCAGATCAGAATCCCCATGGTTAGAGACCAGCATCAGTTTATGATTAATGTGTGGGCTGGAAGTGTAGGTGACTGTCTGTTAAGTCCATACATTCTTCCAGCACATCATACAGACCTGCTAGAGAATGTACCCTTGCTAATATAAAGACACATGATGCACTGGTTGACATCTACCATGAAAGATGGATAGGTGGGGGAGGACGACTTCCATTACCTGCATGCTCCCCTGGCCTCAAAACTTTGGCCACCTAAAACAATTGGTTTATGCAGAAAACATTAATAATGCCGAGATGCTTCGTCAACATGTTATGGGGGCCTGAAAAACTATTTGACACCGTGTGGGTGTATTTGAAAGGGTCTGCCAGTCAATGATCCAATGAGTGCATGCTTGTTTAGAAGCAAGCAGAGGACATTTTGAACGTTTGTTATGGACATTTTGAACGTTTGTTATGGACATTTTGAACGTTTGTTATGGACATTTTGAACGTTTGTTATGGACATTTTGAACGTTTGTTATGGACATTTTGAACGTTTGTTATGGACATTTTACTTTGATTTGGTGTGAGGAACCCACCCTTAAAGTTTGTAAACATATTTTTGATACACGCAGTGTGTGTGTGTGTGTGTGTGTGTGTGTGTGTGTGTGCACGCACATATATATACATAGGCACTTTGACATGGTGTAATGGTTAACAAGCTAGTCTTGCTGGATCAATTACAAAATAGTGAGTGTGATCCTCACCGGGTGCCCCATACTTTTGGACTTGTGCCACATCTAAGCTATGCTTAGAAAAACACCATATCTCTTTGAATGTTGTGTTAGATTTGTCCCCTTTGATAATAACCTGTTTTGAGGTTTTTCAAGGTAGGTGAAACTGGCATTTGTGGAGATAAGTGTTTCATCAGGACAAACCTCATTGCTCTCTAAATTGACTCTCTTGATATGTAGAGGGAGAAAAGGAGAGTTGATTTCTTTTGTAAAGAATGAAAGAAGCCTAGTTATAGGTATTCCAATCCTTGGCAGCATCTCCCTCATGGCGCTAAAATAAATAACATAAATTACAGTTGCAATAAAATTGGTGATGCAATGAAGAGGTTTAAGTTATATATTAGTGAATATACATAATATCTAACGTCAATAGCACAATTCAGAGTTTGATGCAGTTGCTGCAATCTTCAGGTGCAGATATATATATATATATATATAAATATATATATATACACACACACATACATGCACATGTTTGTGTGTGTGTATATAGGGGAAGAGTTCTCAATATATATTAAAGAATAAACAGAGAATGTCTGTTAAGCCTTATTGTGTTTGAGACATACATGTGAACAGTCAAAGATTAAAAATAAAAACAATGTACTCGATTACTGCATAATGTCTGTCTCTTCATTTTTGGGTAGGGATCTCTTAATAAAGAAAGAGGATATGCATGTAGCATAATGATTTTCAGTTCAGAAAGTGGAATCTATAAACAGCCTAGTCTCTTGTGTTGACTTTGCACTAATACTCTTGGGAAAGGCAAGAATTCATTTCTTGCCCTTCCAGCTATTGGTTAAATATTAAGGTACACTTGGCTCTTTAAAGTTTTGGTGACAGTCTAAGAAAAGGTAAATTATGAATTCAAAATGTGGAGAAGGCAATGGAAAACCATTCTATTGGCTATTCATAGATAATAAAGAAAAGGAATGCCAAGCAATGACTACTTACATCCTGAAAGGACATGGCATTAAAAAAAAAAAATGAAGAAAGCTTGTGAGAATTTAACACACTTTCAGAGCATTTTAAAAAGAACTAGAGTAAATCTGTTTGTACCCTACATGACACATTTGTGTAAATAGGTAGAAGAACAAGTAACAAAAAGAGAACCACTAGAAAGGAGGAAGTATTGCTGGGAGCAACAAAAGACTGGAAGTTGTGGAGATCCATAACCGTCTATCTTCTAAAGAGACATAACATATGTAGTATAACTGATCACTTTGCTTTATAAATATTTTTTTCTGTTATCACTGTCTTATTTTATTTTAGTGTTGATTTGTAAACTCAGTTTAGACCACATTTTTAAGGTGCATACCTACTAAAAGTATTGATGATCTTTAATAATTAAACATTTTTCTGATTGCATCTGCAGGGATGTTCCAAGAATACTCTTATGGAATGTTCAGGAGAAATAAAGTGGTTGTGTTAGGGTTTCTTGCACCAACTAATTACCTGGTAATTTCTCATCTCATTGTATCAGCATTTGGCGATTAATCTATATTGCCATGTTTTTTTGTTTTTTTTCCACTAATTAATTAGTTCTCGTACTTAGTTCTTGGCTTAAAAATCATGAGTTATCTTAAATATAAAATCATTTTAAATAATATTCTGATGCCTTTTCATTAATTTTTTTCTCAAACTTTTTTTTATAATAGAATTCAATCAATACAAATCTTAAGAGCCACTCAAGGTAGAAGATTACTCTATAAGGTGGTTGATAAGAATAAAAGAGGAGGTGGTAGGAAGTGAAGATTATGAAGATAATAAAAGGATAAAAATTGAGCTTTAAAGAGGTTAAGATTTTATTGTTCAGGAAACCACCCACATGTAAGTTTTCCATAAAGTAGAGTTTTTTGGGGAGAAAAAGTTGTTGCTGTGAAATCTTTATAAAGCATAAATTATCAGTTATTAATTGATTAATAAGTGCAATCTTAGTTTGTGATGATCTTACACTTCTATATGATGTGTACCTTCAGGATCATGTCTCTCCACATTTTCCTGTCCTTTGTAGCTCTTAATAAATTTTGTCTTTTTGTTATCTCTCCTGAACCTTGTTCCACCATACTTTTCCTCAAGCTCACTAAGTTGGTTATGCATTATTTTCCTCTGTCCCTCCTGCCTTTAATCTGTCTTTTGAGTATCAAATTTTCCAAACTCTCTTTCCTTGTTATGTGCCTTACAAATTTCAACTATCTCTTTTTGATGTTAAGTAGAAGTGTCCTTTTTGTATCCATTTTCTCTAAAATTTGTCATTGCTCACATGTTTGGTCCATGATATTCTCAGCATCCTTCTGTAGAACCACATTTCTGTTGCTTCAAGTCTTCATCTGTAATGAAATTTTCCAGCATTCACTACCAGGATGAATGATATTACCTCACAGTTCAGTTTTTTTTTTCTTTGTTGCTAACAAAGTTTTCCTGTTTCTTAATACTTTGCTTAGCTTTGGCAAAGCTCTTTCATTATCCCAATGTGTCTTCAGATTTCAGTGTCACATTTTCTATCCTCTCTTAAAACACTTCCTAGATATTTAAATTGTTTTACTTGTTTGATTTTGTTATCTCCAGTTTGTAATTTTCATGTTGGGCCATTACTTTTACTAACAACCATGCATTCTTTATTCTTGAAATTGATATTTAGTGCTTTCTTCTTGATTTTCTTCACTACCTTCTGTCAGAGTTTTTGTAGTTTCTTTTCTATGTCTATTGCATAGCTTATGTTAAAATTGTGGCCACCAATAATGTATCCTGGTAAGACTTTTAATTACCCCACTGTATGGGTTAAATAAGTCTTGTGAGAAGACATATTTAAGTCTTAGACCCCTTTCTATTTTTGTATATTTACTAAATTCATTTTTTATAAGTAATGTTTAGATTTGAGAAATTAAGTATGTAGAGAGCAATATGCTACCATATGTATATAAGTAGATTGAGGCTAGCATATTATTTTAGAGATGCAATACAATTCTGCCATTGACCAATTATAGTAAAAGTGAAAATGTTGGAGCAAGTTTAACTTGATTCATCATCTTACATTAATGAAATACTGGAAGCCTGTTCAAGGACTTTAATCTATTAAAGTACATCAGAATCTTGTTTGTTTGTTTGTCTCGTTTGCATTCACTTTTGTATGATCAGTTTTTGCTTACTTTTAACTGATTATTATGACTTGGTTTTCCCAACAAAGATTTAGGAGGGACTTTAACATCTGTTGTATATGGGTGGGGAGAACTAGATAAGGGTGGTATGCTTTTCAACAATGATTGAAGGAGAATTTGATGGCTAGCATTGATGCTGACCTTGACCTTACTCTCTTTTTTTTTTTTTCTTTTATATACAAAAATATTGCTACCAAGTTGCCCTGTTATCTGCTTGTATTTCACACAGATTGTAGTTGAATCCACAGATGAAGACCTTTTCAGGAGATTTTGTATCTTTTAACTGAAGCACCATTTCTACAGCAGCCATCGGCTAGTTCTGAGAGTAGGAGGGTCATTGGAAAACAATAGTATTTTATCCATGTTGGGTAACCCATTCATTGCAATTGAGTCATTTGTAACATTCCTTTGATAGTTGTGGCCTTGGTTGAATTTAAAAGTCTTGAAAATATTACAAGAGTGCTTTTTGTCTGAATTTCTAGGATGTTAGGCTATTATTTACATTCGGACTAATATCCTCATCGTTGTTGTTTTTCTGTCTAAATTTTTGGGATGAGGAGTTATCCTCATTTGCATTATTTACACTCAGACTCATGTCCTCTTCTTAACCTTCATGCTTTCTTGGAACTAAATGATGTCTTGATTGATAAACCTTGGAAAACCAGTTTTAGGTACCTATATCTATATGGGAATGTCATGGTTTAACATCTATGCCATGTTTTGATGGAGCTTTTCTGAACACCTCTATTGCTACACCACATTGGGTCCATGTCGATTCAATAATTTTTCCCTGAGTTTCTGGGATAAGGAGTTATTATTTGCACTATTTATATTCAGACAAGAAAATAATGTCAATAACACTGTTTTGTTGAAAGCAATATCTTTATCTTTTAGATGGTTTTAATAAATTAGTTCAGTGTGAAATGCCTAATAAAATTCTTATAAATAATTATAAAAAATTAAAAATATAATATATCTGACGTAGAAGCCCTACCAGGCTACATCTCTGTCCTGTCTCTCCAGTGGTTCTGGCCGAAAAGTAAACCACCCGGTCATCCCCCGGTGAACTGAAGGAATCCCCACTATCCACCACATTGTGAATTTTTTATCCGAACAGCAGTAGTTTGATCCCACAGAATGATCCGGAGGTAGGATGAATTAAATGGCTGAGCTCCACACTGAAAGAAATCGCTATTTGTGCAGAAAGGCTCTTGTTGTAACTGCAAGGGCACAAAGAAAGAAAAAATATAAGCAACACTTTCGGTTCCTGTACAAAGAGCCTTTTAAGGCTACTGTTTTTATATCACTACCAACGAAAGTTCACGAATACAAACTGTCTTAACGAGATTCACTCGTTTGGGTCGGAACGTCACAGAGAGAGAAAGACACAATTATGCTGGTTGAAATTTGGCTGTACTAAGGGAGATAAGTCGTGGTTCTTCGTCTGCCCACTTCGATATAGCAGTCGGCTTTTCTCAGCTTTGTTGACAAAGTTATCGGGTTTCGCACAGGTTCGATCTCTATCTCTGGGTATGATTTGGACTTTTTGACGCATGCAACCAACTGGTTAGATCAGCAAGACCCACTAAGCCGTTTCCACCGCATTTTCCTTTGTGTTCTCTGATCTGCGATCTCTACTGCTCAACCCAAGCGTGCAGGCTGCTTATATAGAAAGAGGCAGAGCTAAACAGTTTTTAGGCACTGTCCACGAATTTTAATATGCAAATCGTCTGGATCACCATGTGCTTTCCGCAGGATCTCCAAAGCTCCACAGGAACCCAGTTTTCAAGAGGTACTAAAATTGGATTCAGACTCCCTGCTGGGTTTTCCGCAGACAACGCCCACTTAAGCCTGGCGAAAAGCACTTATCTCATCTGAGGGCTCTGGCTGGATTTTGCCCAGCAGACCATCCAAAATCCAATTCACCATTTAGCACAAGCTTTACCTAACGAACCCATCTATTAATTACTCTGGAATTAATTCACCTAGTTAATTAATAATTCAATCCCAGAAACAACTAAGTCAAAAGAAAAACTTATTTCTGGAATTACTCCGGAATCCCTTCTGCCCAACTAATTAGTACCTTCTTCCCAATCCTTTAGAACCGTTGATTAATAAACCCACCTGGTGGTGGTGGTGGGGGCTCTCTCTCTCACTGTTACATATATCAATGTAGCCATGTCTTATAAATAAGGATTTTGGAGGAACTTCAATAACTGATGTCAGACCATCTGATTCGAAAGATCCACACACAAAAAAAATGTTCAACAATGTTTACAGGATCCAAAGTGATGATTTTAAAGTGCTGCCAAGTTTAAAATATTTGCTTTTTTTTCCTTTTCTTTGTCTGTAGCTTGATTTAGTAAGGTCACTTACTGAAAAAATCTGATTGTACCCTGAGAGACTATTTGTTGTAATACATTTAACAGAAGATTAGGGTCCTTTTTAAGGACTTGGTAATAAATATAATACTAAATAATAGTTTTAAAGATCATGACAGCTATTAGGGAGAAGTGATTAAATATACTTTAACACTTTAAAAATATTTATTCAGTATTATTATTGTTTAGGTAATAAGTATTGTAACATAGCACAAATAACTATATTGTGGAAAAAGGAATTTTTGACAATATCTGCATTTTTTACATATTTATGGTTATTTTTTAACTTTTATCAAAAATGTCATTCTTGTACATGTAGTTATGGATAATATTATACATTAATTACTAATCTTTTTTAATTAATAACTATTTGTGCTCAGTTGTTGACATTAATAGCTATCTGCTGATGTGTTAAAATTTTGGAATAATGCAATAATAAAAATTTAATGATAGATGTCACAATCTAATATAATGGAAAATTTATAATATAAAAGTCAGGAAAAACGTTTCTTGTTTGGATCCTCATAATAACTAATTTCAGTATAGGCTAAACTCTCTGACTGCTAAAATAAATACTTTGAAATTTTAATAAAGAAGGATTTAACAAATAAGGCTTTTGGAGGAACTCCAATTCTGACACAAGATCACTTGTAGTTTAAAAGATTCACACAAGACAGATTTTTCAACAATATATGCAGGGCCAGAATTGGTGAATTGGTGATACCAAGTTTATAATATTGCCTCTTTTCCTCTTCTGTGTCTTCAGTTAGGGCAATTGCCTGTGAAATCTGGTATTGTCAAGAAAAACTGCAGCCTTTACTATCAAATATGATAATCAATACCACAGGAGACAAGGGTATTTTTTGAAGGAATCTCAAAGGTAATAAATACATTAGTGACACTGAGATCTCCAGAGGTTGAAAAAAAATTATTAAAAAAAAGGGGAGAAGAGTCTACTAACTGGATGGTAATTGTAGAAATTTACAAGTACATGGATTAAAAAGTTAAGAAGAAAATTAAAAACAAAATGTGCGTGAAAAAAATCCTACTTTTTTAAAAATAATTCCAAGGAGAATCAAACTCACATTTAATTAGATGGAATTGAGTAAGATTGAGCAAAACCAAGACTAACCATCCTTCTCCACTTCCTGCCAATAAGAAAGAGACCATTAAGTTATCTAGGAAGATGTCAGATAAAATAAAAACATGTTGTTGATAAAGAGACCAGAGTGGTCACTGAAATTAATAACATTCAAAAAAAAAAAAAAAATGTCCGAGAAAAAAAAAAAACATCTGTTTTGAATCAGCCACCCAGAAGAGAAGTATTCCCATAGAGATAGACTGACTGGTTGCATTTTTCATAATTTCTGTGACATTTGTCCAGAGAAAATTCCATATCCAAACATTAATTTGGATTTCTTTGGATACAAGTGATAAGGAAAAATAAATTACTATTTTGAAGTGACCATGGATGAAAAGGCTGGGTGGTCTGTTTGAATGTAGAAAGATGCATAGAAAAAGAAAAAGCAAACTTTCATTTTAAGGAGAGTGGAAATAATTTTTCTTTTCAAATTTTTGAGTGGTCTAGTTGATCAAGAGATCCCAGCATGGGGCAATCTGATAGAGAAGGATTCATGACTGAAAATCCCTTTTGTTTTCACTGCCTCCATCTGGAAGTTGGAATTGTCACTAACTATGTGAGCAGGGTGAGGTTGGTTGCTGTGAAAGTGGGAGAAGGAAGAGAGAGAGAGAGAGAGATTTACACCAGTTATATGGAGCTATGTGTAAAGAGAGTTGGAGTTAAGTGGTGGCTTTATCTCTCTGGCTGGACAAACTTAAATTTGGAAAACTGACTTGAGTAAATATTTTTATATATGGTAATTTAGGAACAGTTGATGCTTAGGTTAGAAGACAACCAAACATAGACCCTAGTCAACCCTGCCCCTGCCAGATGCTGGACTCCATATAAGCTGGAGATTTTGGACAGCAAGGGATAAAGAGTTCCCACACTACTGCTACTGGAATCCATATTGTTTGCCTAAACTTCTTGACTAAGACTTTGTGCTGGACCTGAAGACCAGAACTTAAGAAATTTAAGTTACTACAAAAATAAGCAGCAGACTACGAAGGGGATTCCAGTGTCATTTGATTATATCGACAAGAGGAAAGGGTTAAAACTGCTGTATACAACAAATCATATATAAAGTAAATTGTCGTTATATTTTTAAATGAGATAATTCTTTATTCCAAAGGATTTTTGTTTTTTGTGTACTTCCACCTGTTAGACTAGTCTTCACTCCAGTCTGCTTCTTTAGTGATCTTCTCACCCTATGAGATCAAAAACACAATGTGGCAGAGGAGTGTATGGTCATAAACAGACAAACACCAGCTAAGTCAAGTGGAACTGTGCCACCATCATGATACCAGCAAAAAAACGAGTCATACGGTAATGAGTGAAGCATCAGCTAAATGGTAACCATGGCAGTCTGAAGGAACTTGAGGGCTGACAGTGGCATGATATTATTGGTTACCACTGATTAGGATCGATGACTTGAGAGTTACACAATACTAAATAATAGTTTTAATATAATCAAAAATTATAACATCTTGAAAATGTTCTACCTTTATAATAATTCAGTGTTAACTTTTTTTTAAGTTGACAGATTTTCTGAGGTGAAGTATTTTCATTACTTTGACTATAACAGCATTTAGGTTAAATTCTTTGACTGCAAAAGTAAGCAGTATGAAATTGAATTGGAATAAAGATGCATCTTCTGATGTAACATGAACCTATATCTTATCTCTACAGAGCTCATCTTGCATAAATGATGTCTTAATTGATTTTGCCTCCAAGTCTTCATGATAAGGTCAGCCTCTCATCTGTAGTGATTCATCCACTTCTTCATTCTGAATCTTAAAAATACACTACTACTACTACTGCTAGGTAGTTGATAAACAATATTGCATAGAAAAAAAATTTCATGAAGAAAGAATTGCAGAAGGATGACAAATTGGAGTCCCATTTGATCATGAAGTTTCTATGGCCAAATTAAAGATGATGTTGAACATATAAGAAAAGCCCTGTAAATAAGGTATGTGAGTTCAAGCCTTATAAAAAAAATACTGTTGCCATATCTAGAGCAGCCCTATTCTCAGTTTCTAGTTTTGATAATGTTCAAATGCATCAATGCAGTGAGGAGTTATTTTCCACCCTACTACCACTTACCTACAAACACAACAATATTATCTTTATTTCTATGGCAGATGTTCTGATGAGCTACATTCCTTAGTTTCTATAGTTTTAACCTTCACAGCTAAGATCTGCCATGCCACATCCATAGTATTGAATTGTCCTCATTCTCTTCATATTACATTAGTAAGAAAGAATTTCCAGACATCTTCTTCCTCTAAACTGTTACACTGTAGAACAGACAACCGAGAGGATGCTTTCTCAAACACTGTAGCGTTAACCTCTTCAGGTCTAGGTTAATCATTACCTTTCCTAGATATACTCATAAACTGCACTTTTTATGCTCATACATCATCATTCAGTAACCCTCTACCTTGAGTGGTTCTTGGGACTTGTATTGGGAGAGGGGAGTGAAAAAATGTTTCACACTATTTACTTTATTGGTGGGTTGGCCTAAAACAGAATAAAAAGTAAGTTGAAAAAATGAATCAGAATTAATAAAAGGTATGAATTTTGACAATAATATATCTGCTGTCACAAGTCAAGAATTATCAGCTTAAGTGTTTGTGGAACAATCATACCTGTTGCTAGACAACTGCTCTTGGCGTGAAAAATTACTATTATAGATAATGTTAAATCCAATTAAGAAAATTAACACACTTTATTAGATTATTTGAAAACTTTTTCCTCAATCAATATGCAATCATAACATTTAGTCAATATTTTTGACCTGAGAATAGTTACGAAGTACTTTAACCTTAGATATCTGACATAAAACATGTCATGTGTATGTCCTCACACACACCTCTAGGTCTAGAGACTAATGAAGAGAAAGCATTTATTTTTCCCCAACAACTATTTATTTTTCAACATAATCTTTATCACTGCACTTAATTCAATGGGGAATATAAATCACATTGATGAAAAATATACAGAGACATTTTCAGATCCAAATTTTGCTAATAACTAGTTCTCAGTGTTACTGATCCACCCTCAGATATAAATCTATCAAGAAGTTTAAAGCTTATTGATGAAAAAGTGGTTATTTTGCACAACATAGCTTTTTCAGCATCATTACATTCCTTGTCAACGTACTTAATCCAATAAATTTCAAAAAATCATAAAGATCAAACATTATGCCAGGAAATTTACAAACCAAAACTAAGCTAGTACCTGTGTTAGGCTATGAAGTTTATTGATTTACCTTAGAGAAAACAATTTGGAAATTTAATATTTGGGATAATTAGCAGAATAAGTTTTTGTTTTGCTTCTAAAATTACTAATATAATTTCAAAATCAAATAAATGTATTATCTTTCATCAAAAATTTTTTACCATTTGTCTGCCATTGAATATTGCTGCCATATCTGACATGGTGCTCTTGAAATATATGTAGAGATTCTCAACAAAATCCAAGGAAGAGTCTGTGATGTTATCAGTCCTGACCTGGCATCTCGACTTCAGTCACTTTCCCATCACTATGACGTAGCTTCCGTTTGTCTTTTCTACAAATATTTTTATGGCAATTGTTTTAATGAATTCTCCTTGGTACCTCGACTGTATGAATTTAAGCATACTACTTGATTGACAACTAAGTCTCAACGTTTTACTATTGAATTAGGTAGGTAGATGTAACTGTATGTTCTATTCTAATAGTTTTTTTCACACATCTTACTTGTGAAACTCTATTCTAGTCTCTGACACTTATGATATTCAAAAATTTAAATGCAACATTATTTTCTGTTTACCTATCTTTCATTATCCTTTCTTTTTATAAAAGTCTTATTTTCTTTCATTCTCAGTAAATCCTGGCATCTTGGAGACATTATCACCTTGCTTGGGATAAAATGATTAAAAAAATAAGGATGATATATAAGGTAAATCTATAAAAAAAAAAAAAATGTTTACTTTTTCTCATCATTCTCAGAATAGATGACTGTTTAATTCAACACAGCACCCAAATTGCAATACAACAGACTCCTGAATGACTTGAACATGAAGCAAAAAAAATACGGACAGTGTGAAAAGAAGATACAAGGGATAAAATGGAAACTCAAAATGGGACACACTAAGACTGGCTTTAGTGATATCATGATATCATCCCAAAGGAAAATAGACAAAGAAGAAAAAAAATGAATGGATCACAAATGAGATTCTCCACATAATACAAAGGAGACAGGAAACAATGCCAAGACACGGAACAAAATACAAAAAAAACTGTACAATGAAATAAGGAACAAATGCAGCCGGGCTAAAGAAAGAATGAAAAATGTGTAGAAATAGAGAGAATGAATATCACAGGTAAAGGAGATATGCATAAAAAAAATAATAGGACTAACAGGACAAAAGACATGTGCATCAACAAGATGCATAAAATCAGAACACTCAGAGAAAGAAAAAATTCTTCAGCACTGGAATGAATATATCTGAAATCTCTTCCACAATGAAAGAGAACAACTAGCAATACACAGAAATACTGACAGGCTAGAAATATTAATAACCAAAGTGGAAGCTACACTGGCCAAATTGAACAGAAACGAAGCGTCAGGGCCTGACGGAATTGTAATAAAGATGCAAGTAGCCTCAGATGATTTTTTCATAGACGAGATTACAGAAATAATAAATGAAATCTACAGCAGTAGTAATGTTCTGGAACACCTAAGCAAATCTATTTTCATAGCACTGCCTAAGAAATCAGCTGCAATTGAATGTGAATTCCACTGAACAATCAGCCTAATGAGCCACATAACAAAACTCATCATCCGAATTCTGATGAATAGAGCATGCAGCAGAATTAGGCTAGAGATAGAATAAGAACAGTGCAGGTTCATCAAAGACAATGGAACAAGGAAGGCAATATTTATGCTCAGAAGGTTATTAGAAAGAGCAATACAAATGCAGAAGGACATGTACCTGTGATTTATAGACTATGCAAAGACATTCGACAAAGTATGTCACAAAGATCTGTTAGGGCTGCACATCAACCTTGACATATTTGGAAAAGACATTAGAATAATCAAAAAGGTATACTGGCAGAAAAATGCCTGCATATGGAGAAAATATAAGTTCAGCAGATATACAAAAATAGAAAGGGGAGTAAGACAAGGATGTGTTTTCTAACTGGACCTATTCAGCCTATACAGTGAGGCAATTCTGAGAGAACTAGAACTCCTACCAGGATTCATCATTGGTGGGCACAATCTTGACAACATAAGATATGCAGATGACACAGTGCTAATAACAGATACAGAAAGGAAACTACAAAACTTCCTGCAGAATTGTAGTGGTTTATCTTACCATTATTATTTGTTCCTGCGTAATCACCTCCAATATATGTAGATATAGAGTTACCAATATTTAACTTTGGCTAAGAAAGATGAGATTAAGGACAATGCGCGAATGCAATGCAATTTATACTTGACGTAAATAGCACATAGAATAAAATACAAAACTGAACTGAATGATTTCAAAGTTCGTGAATATTGGTAATTGTCTTTAACGTCTGGTCAGCAATAACTAAGACGGGAGTTGGTGAAGGTTACATCTTGGCACTTGGTAGCAAGGTATGAGATGTGTGAGAGAGATGAATGAAAAGAAAGCTACTCCGAGAGTTCACACGTGTTCGGTTTTTATAATGGCTGTGTACCACGTGGGAGGCTCAAACGGAGAAAGCGGGTAAAACAGATTGGTCACATGCAGGTGGTTTAATTGGTCGGAACTGACCAATCAGCAAGCAAGATTGGAGGTGATTGACCAATGAATACTTGTTATATTGTATGAAAGTAGAATCCTACCTACCAGATAGGAAGAATGCATTTCCTAAAAAGGGGTAAGGCTGGTTTGTTGTGGAAGATTCCACAGAATGTAGTAAAGGACTGTGAGAAAGAACTAAGCATAAACTGCAAGAAGACAGAATGCCTGGTCATCAGCCAAAAAATGAGCCCAAAATGCAATTTACAGCTCAGGGATACTAAAATCAAGCAGATACAAAAACTTTAAATATCTGGGAAGTGTTCTAACAAAGGACATAAAGTATGACACTGAGATAAGATATTGGGATGACTAAATACGCATTCCAAAAGCTAAGCAGAGTATTAAAAAAAATTCTTGGAAACAAAGAAAACTGTTACATGAAATTTGTTCCCTTAAATGGCTGCAAATGCTGGACAATCTCCTCAAAGATGAAGAGACTTGAAACAACAGAAATGTGGTTCTACAGAAAGATGCTGAAGATACCATTGGCTGAAAAATGTTTTGGAGACAATGAAAACAGGGAGGAAAAACATACTTAACATGAGAAATGGGCAGTTGAAATTTCTGGGATATGTAATGAGAAAGGCAGGCTTGGAAAATTTGATACTCACAGGACAGAAAGAGGGATAGGGGAAAGCAACGTGTGACATGCATAATGGGCTTGAGCAAATGGATGGCAGAACAGGCTTTGGGATAAATAACAAAAAGACAAAACTTATTAAAGACTATAAGGAACAGGAGAATATGGAGGGCCATGATCACTTTCGTCCAGAAGGGACACAACACATAAAAAAGACAACATAGCAAAATATGGCAGTAGTTGGTGAGGAGGTATAAAAACAAGCAATGATCATATTTGTAATGTGCATTTTTTGTATTGGAGTGTATGTAGTCTAATGGGAACACACGCAAACACAAGGATAGGAAGACATCTCTCATCAACACAACTATCATCACCATCTCTCATACCAAACCTAATGGTTTTATTAACACTTAGGCAGAAATTCACTTTTGCCAACAGTCCAGAAAGTGAGTTTAAGGCTCACTAACAAATACAGAAAAAGAACAATGAAACATTAAAAGAACATCAGGAAAATTTATTCAAAGAAAAAAAATTTATTCCTTTTATTTGCCTGAAAACGGTCATGAGACTGGAAACGTATGTAGCAGAAATATGAAATATGAAAAATATAATATATATACTTGTTGAAACTTGGATAAGCATGGAATAATAATAATACAACACAAAATGTACGTAAACAAAATGTATTGAAACAAGGAAAAGGTACACAATATTTACAGTTAGTTTTGGTATATTCTTGGGAAGACTGTTCCTGCAGAATGGGTTGACTAAATCGCAGTCGGGCAGAGTCTCTCGATTCGATCTCTTCTTACTATCCTTTTTTTCCGTCTTCCCGGTACCAACCCATATTTATATGGTCGGTACTCCACTTATGTAAATTAGGTGTATCGTACCACAACAATACTAAAACAAATCTACATTATAACCAAAAACATTTGCAGTTTCTCTCTCTTTTAAAATATACATTTTTCTCTCTATAATCTTTTCCATATATATATATATATATATATATATATATTCAATTTTTATTTTGTGGCTTAAAAATTCAAGAAAAGGGGTATTGTCAGGGTTTGTCCAGATCTGGTTTCTTTTTTCCATCATTGCCCACTTGCAACTACTTTAGAATTCTTCCTATTAGCTTTCATCAGTTTCTGTATAAAGTAAATATTTCTGATGTTATAGGAATAAATTTGTTGGTAACCATCAAAATTTACAAGTATTTACCTTAAATTTCTATGAGCAAGTTTTGTCAGTCTGTATGTTGGGCTTGACAAATGAAGAAGAATGGATTGTCTGTGGTCATGAAGTATGATAAGCATTATTGACATAATTTTATATTGTGAGATGGAGGTAGTTTTCTCTTTGTTTTGTATAAGAATTTGTTTTATTGATCATCAATAGATATTGCAGCCTCAGAGGCCTAGAGAATCAAGCAATTTTTTACACTCTGGCCTTCTTCAGGTGGTTGGAATGTCAAACTGAACCCTTTATTTCACTCACTGGGGTAAACTGTTCTAGTTCCACGTGCCATGTTTAATGGATGTCAGTTATCTCCTGTTTAATTCTCTCTCCAAGTTCTCCACCGTCTTAACCAGGTATTGAACTCAAACTCTTTGGGTCCTGTCACTGGATCTAACTAATGCCATTATCCACTGTGCCAGTTCAACATTCAAACCACCTGAAGAAGGTCAGAGCGTACAACAGCTGAAACGTTGTAATAAATATGGCAACAAAGATGAGGACAATAGTCCGAATAATGTAAATAGTATATACCCTCCAGTAGTTAGGTTCTAATTCCATTGACTTCTGCAACACAAATTTTGTTTTTAAAGAGAAATGGCATGTAGTGGGGGGGTTGATTTCCCAAATTTCATAATGAAGCTGTCCTTCATCACCTGAGCACTTTGGAATAGAGATAAAAATCAGCTTTAATTTAAGTATCTACATTACTGGTGTGAATATTACCAGGAAATAAATCTATACCTGTTTGGTAATGGGAATTAATTTTAGAAATAAAGAAGCAGCCTTGATGTTGAGATTAATTTAGATTTTCCTAGTATATCACAAGTACCTTGGGGTCTGATTTCTCTTGTGGGATGATGGAAAAATGAAAAGCATGTAATTACAATAAATTGAAATAATACTTGAAATTGTCTGGGTTTGAACTCATTACTTTAATTATTATGTTTAGTTGAAACAAGTGCCACCCGTCTCTCACACCCACTCACTAGGAAAAAAATGACAATTGAGATGAACCAGTTAGGTTGGATCTTGGCCAAATTCAATTTTTTATTGTAATAGTTTTTTTTTATACTATCCTTATTTTATCATGAGTGTCTCGTGGGGCCAAGAATAACTATTCATCAATGTACAAATCTTGAAAGAATCATGCAAATACTTGATGTCAAAGTTAAGAATTCATAATGGAATATAATCAAAAAAAGATGTTTTATTGATTATATCAATGTTTGATGACATGACCTTATTTTGCTGGTAAAAGGTTACAAAATAGAATTTTTGTGATAAAATAAACATGGTACTTTTATTTGATGTTTGTAGATTGTTTTTTTTAATCACTTCACCCCAAGCAAGGTAATACAGCCACTAAGACTTAAGGAGTTACTGAGTGTTAGAGAGTGAGAAAAATATACTATTAAGGAGAAAGGACAAAAGAAAAAAAACAAGAATTAAGACAAGATAGCGATTGACAATGCATTTAAATTTTTGAAGATCAAAATGGACTGGAAAGCAAGAAGCTGGAAGAGAGTTCCACAAGCAAGAAGTGTGGTAGGAGAAAATGTTAAAATAGAATTTATGGTTACATCTAGCCATTACCTGTAAAATAATGACTCCTTGCTGAGACTACAATCTAGTCCTGCGCTTAAATTCATCAAGTCTAGGTACCGTAGGGGAAAGTTCATCAGAAAAATGAACAAGAAAGTATTTATAGAAAAGGTGCAGGGAAGCTATGTTATGGGAATGTTACTGAAGCTGTGATGCCAGGTCAGGACCAATAACATTGCAGATTCTTTTTTAGATTTTATCAAGATTCTTTAAATATACAGCAGGAGCACCAAACCAGATATGACAACAGAATTCCAAATAAGGAAAAAATGGTAGATTTATAAATATATAAATTAGATTCTGTTGAGAAAAACTTTCTAGCTCGACACAGGGAACCAACTTTCTGAGCTGCAGACTTGGCAATTGATTCAATATACTCTTTCCACTTTATGTCAGCAGCAAATCTTAGTCCAAGAAAGTGCAATGAGTCACCCTCCTGTAGGTTAGCGCATCAGACATGCTGATGGAAGGTAAAATCTGTTGTAATGTGGTTTGTAAAAGACAGTGATTAGTGAATTTGTCCAAAAGAAACTTCTTGGACAACAAATTTATTTCATATCCTTTTTGTTTATAATCATTTTCTGCTTGACTGGCAGCTTTTCTCAAATTAATCCCTTCTAAAAAATTTGTTTCTATTTTAAAAATGGAAATATCACTAAAATTTGGAAGAATGTATGTCCTGAAGGAGAATAATTTTAGACAGATTCTCTTCATATTACTTATCATTAACTTTTTGAACATAAAGATTTTTTTTTTTATATATGTTGCTTATTATTTGACCTCCCAACTGTCTTTTTCACCCCTATATATTTTGACCATTTTTCAGAAGTCAGAAACTTCATAAATATTTTTCTTGAAAAAAAGAATTTGAATTTGAAATTTATTGATGAAAACAAAATTTCTAAAATTAATGTTTAATATTTTTGAAAAATACCAAAAATTTATAAGTTTTAAAAGGAGAATAAAATATAGACATATTCCTTTAGTCGATCCTTATTGTATTTTTGTCATTTTAGTTATTATATCAACCATCTTATCACCAAATAAATTTAAATGAGGCTTCCATTGTAATTTTCTAAAGTGAGCTTAACACGAATGGCATTTAAAATGAAAAAATTTTCCTTTAAAAGTTTAATACTATTCATGTTTTTTCCATCTCCCATTTTGATAAATCATTACAAAAAATTAAGGCACTTATAAGTTTAAAAAGAAAAAAAAAAATCAAAATAAAGTCTTATATAGCTGTAGATCATTTATAAATTGCAGATATAATGAATTTAAGTTTGTATTCAGAGGACATAAATGTCTTTGAGCAGTAACATGGGATGAAAGTTAAAGGTTTTTTTTAAATGTATTTTAGTAAAATAAAAATTGTTATTTTTTGTTTGTCTGTGTGATACAATTTTTACCTGGCCCTAATTAATGATCATATTGGTTATGAAAATTTGAAAATTAATAAATCCTTTTATGATGTCGATTTCCTAAACTTCAAAAAAATTTTGAACGTAAAACATTGATGATTTAAAAAATCAATTTAAAAATTTCAAAACAAATCAAAATCAAAAATCTAAAATCAAATAATTAAGGGATTTGTCTACCCTGTCAATGTTTAAATGAAATATTAATTTGAAAGTCCTTGAAAAATCAGAAATAAGATAAATTAAAACACAAAAAACTATTCAAGTAAATCTTCTTTGTTTTGAAAAAAATTTTAAAAAGAATTTAATCTTAATTCCGTTCAAAAAAAAAATTTTCTATGATAAATTACATGAGGACAATTTTTCTATCATTAGGCATAAGATTTAAAAATTTTCTTTAAATATATAGAAACAATAACATGGTTTGGTTTTTGGAAAAATTGGTTATTGAAAACATTCAATTTTATTAGTTTTAACTTGAGTTGTATTTTAAACAATCACTCTAATTTAAAGCCAAATCGTAAGCATCTTCAATTGGGCTGGAAGGTTTTGAACAATTATCTGTCGATTCATGTTGAATCTTGCAAAGTTAAATTCTCCAGATATAAAATAATTTCTTGGTTTCAGTTTTGTGGGCATGAATTCTTAAACATTTTCAAGGTGTCTTTGAGCAAACCTCTTTCATCAATGGCTGGGGAATGGAATATGTTTCTCAACAAATTTAAAGGTGCAATTGAAAAAACCAAAAGTATATGTTTTTGAAAAAAATGTATTTGTTTTAAACTAAAAAAACCATTTGATGTGTGTCTTGTGAAATCTTAATGATCTGGACTTTGTGTGTTCTGTTCATGAGAAAGGACCAGTTATTGTGTGTTGAGAATTTATTCTAGCATGGATAATATTGTCTGTTCTTATTTAAAAAAATTTCAAAATTATTTTTTTTTTGTTACGAAAATGAAATGTTTGCTTTTGAAATTGGTTTGTGTTATTCCTCGTCAAAGGGCAATTCCACTGACTAGAGGATTTTGAATGTTGATTGAGAAAAATCTTCCTCTTTTTTTTCTGGATTTGTTTTTGTCTGTCGGCAGTTAAAAAAAAAATTTAGGAATTGAAAACATCTTTCTGCACCTATTTTGCCACACAGACAAATCATTTTATATTTTGTCCAGTTGTTTTGGCTATCAGAAAAAATTTTTTTCTGATTTAAACCACATGTATAATTTGAATTATCCGATAGAATGTCATGTAATGGTCTCTCTGAATGCTTTGACCGAACATCTGGTTAATGGATAATCTTTTAGTTTGATATCATATCTTAAAATTTTTTTTTTTTTTATTATGGAAACAGTTTTTCAATTCTTGTTGGTATCTTTCAAAAAACTTGTTCAACATGCTAGCCAAGATATCTGATTAACATTTGTTAATGTTCGTTTTTATATATACCCTATTGATTATAGATATAGATTTTTTAAAATGTTTGATTATTGAATACAAATGGGGATGCAAATTTTCTTTTAAGGGTTAACAGAGAGTAAAATTAAAAAATATGAATATTTTAATGCAAGGTGACCAGAAATCCTGAAAAAAGATGTGTAAAACAATAAATGGAAAAACTTTGAAAATATATCAACGTTGTGTGTATTATATGTTAGCATGTGTGTGTTGATTACCAACACAAAAATTTAGGATTGCACCATCCACACCAGAACCCAATCATGGCTTTCCCCACAAACATTTTCCAAACCACATCACCCTTATATCTATATATATATATATATATATAGATATATACAATGGGATTGGAATATACAAACAAAAATAAGAAATTTTTTGAATTCAGGATTACAGAACGTTCCCAAAACTAATTTGAAAAAAATAGTTTTTTTTTTTTAAAGTCGATTAATTTTTTCATAATTTCATCGAAATTATTTGAAAATGCCATTTTGTATTTTATAAAACACTGATGTCTGTGGTATTTTCATTTTTGCATAATTTAGATGACAATTTATCCATTGCAGCTGGTATATGTTGACACAGACACATATTTATATGTTGATACAGAATGATTCTTTGAAGTGGGTTAAATTTAAAATCCAGCAAACATTAATGACCTCAGTACAAGAATTAGTAACCTTAAAAACTTTGTGTTTCCACATATCAGCTGAATAAAAACATAAAAAAATATACAAAAAATATCTTTAATTTTTATATAAGGAGCATGCATGTAAATCTTTATGGATGTGTAACCTGGATCTTGTATAGAAGGCACATCAAACTGTTGGAACACATTCATATGCAAAGCTTGTAATCTATCCTGCAAATGGATAAGATCACAAGTCTTGAGGTCCTGGACCACATTGAAGCCACACTCCTGAAAGCACAACTCAGATGAATGGGGCATGTCATTTAGATGAACAATGACAGAATCTGAAAGCAACTTCTCTATGGTGAGCTCTCTAAGGGAAAGAGAAATCAAGATCTTCTACATTAGAATAGCCCCTAAACAGCATGAAGAAAATGCACAGGATCAAACTGAATGACATGTTGCTGATGTGTAAAGCAACAGAAATCTTTGAGGACAATTAACTCAACAGCATTGATAGGGTACTTGCAAAAAAGGACCCAAATCTCTAGGCTGGTTTCTGCCTCCATTGTGAATGTCATTTGCCATTCCTGGATTGGACTCCACAGTCACCTTCAGGTTCAACATGACAGATCACCACTATACTTGTATATCTATCTATTATATATATATATATATATATATATGTGTGTGAAAAGTGTATATAAATATAAACAAATATATATATGTATAATTATTTATATATATATATATATATAGTACTTATTAAATATATATCAATATCAGAGATATATATAATATATTTGGTTGGATAGATGTGAGTTTGTGACCCTGGGTTTCACGCTTTAGCGATCGTCAGACAAACTGATTAATTTTTAAAAAATTTGGGTTTATGTAGATTGCGTGTATTGGTGTTATTGTGGAAGTGGTGGGGGAAATTTCGTCGTTTTGTCATTCATCGTACTAACGCAAACATCGATGTATGCAGACACATATACATACTTGGTCGTCCGTCGGGACTCATACATATATAAACATATGTGGGCAGTTTCGGCTATGACACATGTATGTATACGGGTGGTGTTTATGTCTATACATACGCATTTGTATGTTGAAATGTTGAAATTTAAACATTGGAAGTGTGATGGAAATGTCTCGTTGATGTGAATGTATCCATGTCATATTATATTTTTTTTTTTTTTTCCGCTGAAAAATATTTTATTCGCATGTATGTATATACGTGTGGTGGGGTTTTGTAAAATTATGATAGGTAAAAATTATTATTATTTTATTTATTTTTATTTTTAAAAAAAAAAAAATGGGGGTTTTATTTGTTATATTTAAAGCTGGTTATTTGTTTGTTTTTGGTGACTGTGTATATGTAACAGGTAAAAATTTGTAATCCTTATTGTTTAATTTATATGATGATGTTTAGTTTAATATTCAATGTGCTGGGTGGGAGGGTAGTTCAATTTAATAATGGTTTATATGATATGATGTGATAGTAATGTTTCAAGGGATTGGAGACATTGAAGAAATTGGTAATTGTGATTGTTGGTGGTTTGTTTGTTTTATCCATTTGGTAGAATTCGGATAAAGGTATTGTTCTCAAAAATACATTTGGAGATTATCTCTGATTTTTTGTTTAGTAAATTTTTTTTTGGTTTGTGTGATATTATTGCTAATTTTTTTGGTATAAAAAAAATAGGCATTTTTTGTAAAATAATGTTGTAGGAAAGGGCTTTAATCAATATTTACAAACATACATTGTCATAGCCAAAACTGCCCACATATGTTTATATATGTTTGAGTCTCATGGACGACCATATGGAATATATATCTGCATACATATTGTTTTAAAGTATTAAAAATGGGTGGGGGGTAACGAATTTAGTGGATTATATTCCACAATAACACCAATGTAAGTGAATCTATATAAACCCTAATTTTAAAACATTAATCAGTTTGTCTATGATATGCTAAAGCGTGAAACCCATAAACAAATCTTCATCTATCCAACCAAATATATATATATATATATATATATATATATATATATATATATATATATATTATATTATTATTTATTATTTATTTTTATATAAAATGTGTGTATATATATACCATGTGTAACAGCAAAATTCTCCAATTGTTAGATTAATGTTTGAACCATTGTATCTTAGAAAGGATTAAAAGATCATTACTGGAATTTTCTGAGGTTTTTTAGTGGTAGAAACTCTACTTAGACGCCAATTTGAATAATAAAATAAAAAGTTGAAATGATGATCCCTTTGCATGTTGAATAGCTCCTGATTCAGCGAAACTCTATGGTTCAGGATTTTTAAAACTTATTCACCATTGTCTTGATGGTTCTTGAATGGACTTTTCTGTTTATATGAGAGATTTGAATCTTAGTAAAATTATTGAAGGCCTTTAACATAAATGAATTTTCCTCTCATCATTGCTCAGTTGGGAAGTAAAAGAGAAATTATCTTTCTAGCTGAATAACTCAAAATTTTTTTCAGTGATTATTATACAAATGTCAAAAGACGTTGAAACGTTTTTATTATAAAAAAAGAAATTAATTAGTTATTTTTTTTTTTTAAATATTAAACATTTAAAGGATGAAAAATTATCTCATGCTGTTTTTGAGATATACATTCACATGTAGATTTCCATTAAATATATATATATATATATATATATATATATATATATATATATAAAATCTATTAAAAAATTATATTTGTGTGCATCCCCGTTTTCTGTGCAAGTCATCTGGCATTACCTGGGATAAATTATTCATTACATCTCTACTTTCAGAGTTTGAGATGAAAGGCTAAATTCGGATATGTCTTTTGATAAGAAATTGTTTAATACTTATTTTAATTAAATATTTATCACAAACATGGCTGTTTAAACATATAAACAGTATATAAACTAAGAAATTGTCTTAAACTTCCTTCATCTATGTGAAGAAAGAATAATATGAGTCGTCGTTGTATTTATATATATATATATATATATATATATATATACGATATTATATCTTTTAAAAAATGAAAAATTTAGTTATGTATAAACATAGTAACTGTCAAATATATTGGAATTATTTGCATATAGATGAATACTTTTATGTCGGATGAAATGCAAATGCTCACACACCTGTATGTTGATAGTCAATTTGAAAGTAATGCCTAAAATTTTTTTTCCGTTATCTCACAATGTCTAAAAAAAGATATTTAGTATTACCATTTGATAATTCGTGTCCTTTCAATAACTGGATAATTTAAAAAAAAAATTGCATGCCACAGCTGACATAATGGTTTTTATAAAGTATAATTTAAAAATAAAAGGTGATCATGTATTCTTTTAGAGGAAAAATTGCAAATAACATTCATTGAAATCTGCTTAATGATCTTTAAGAAATATATGTTCCAGAAGATGTTTTTGCATTTATGTCATCCCAAGAAACTAAATACTTTTTTTAATAAATGATTCAAATGTAACATAAATTGAAGGGACTACATATTTGATAAAGAAATAAATAAATAATTAAACAGCCAGACATTGCAAGTGTGATATTTATTTAATTTTCCATTATCTGGACATCACAGCTGCTCAAACAGTAAAACTACAGAATACAAATCTGTCAGTAGATGCTGAACCACTTTTTCTTGGTCTGCATCATCAATGGTTATGAGATATGGTAAATTTTTTTTTTTCTATGAGCAATAATATTTATTTATGCAGAAATGATCATGTTTTCTACAACTTTGAATTCAAAAAACTTTTTGTTAATATTTATATTTAAAAATTTTCCACAATACTGTTTTTTGAGAAACCCAAAAATTTATAGGATAAAGTTAAATACAGGTTATTTGATAATTTAAGTTGTTCATTTTGCCTTTGGTGTGTCCTGTGAGTTTTGAATTTTCCAAACCTGCTTTCCTTGTTATCTTTCAACTATCTTAAACCATTGAGGACTAAATATATTCGTTTTTTTTTGGAATTACAAGCTAAAATTAAAATGACATTACACCATGTGAATTAATACTGCCAACAAAATTCTATCACTGTAAGTGGAGGGTTGGGAGATGTCAAAAGTTTGATATGACAGTTTCAAAAGAAAGTGGTTACATGGAAGACATCAAGATTATAATAACAAAAGATGATGTGGAATATGATTATGATAAGCAAAAAGCACCAGGATCAAATTTTATAAGACATTGTTTGTTTCCATCTGAAGTGGGAAGACTTTAAATGGACGAATGATGAGAATTCAAAATGCTTATTTCATAATAACAGCTTAAGAAAGATTCTCAAGGTTAGATGGCAAGACCATATGAATATGGTGGAATGGACAGGCGGATTTTTTGAGTTGAAATATAATATTTAGAGTTTTGTTTGACCATTGTTATCGATTGAAATGACAACTGAAACATTTAAAAGTTTTGAGAAGATAAAAAAAAAATGAGAAGAGGAAGGATAATGAAGGTAGAAAATCTGAAATATTTTCCAGTAATAAATATTTTTGTTGTTGTCAAACAATTGGATTAGGGCTGAAAGATTGAAATATTTTATCTGGAGGACTTCTATAATCCAATAAGGTACCATTGAAAGATAGACATAGATTGGCCATATGTGAATTCCCCATTGACATAAATGTTCCTAGATGTAGACTATTAGGAAGCCAAAAGTGGCTTACAGATTTTTGGGGAAAGAAGTTTTTTTTTTTGATTCCTCAATTTTGAGACAAATTAACCAAAATGTATAATAAGAATGTATTTGTCTTCATATGGCAGCCGTTACTGCTGTTACTCGCTGGTTTTCCATTTCAATTTTTTTGAAGAGAACATTTTGTTTGAAACATTTACCAGACCTTGCATCGAATTTGAAAGCTATAAATTATGGATTTTTGAATTGTCTTCGATTATTGTATATTTTCATAATATATAATTCGGTTTTTTTTTTTGCAACTTTTTATCAATTTTTAACTTCAAAAAATGTTACGATTATATTTTATTCAGTTAATTTTTTTCTTGAATTATTTGAATTAATGACATGGTGTCGTTTATTAGGAGCTCTTTGTTATTTGAGTTTGTGAGCTCATAGGTTTTGAATGAAAAATTTTTTTGAGGGATTGATGTATGGATGTTTGTTTTGTTTTGGGGAAATTTTCCAACTGTCAATGTTTTTTCCATAATTTTTTTTAATAATAAGAAGTTTTTACAAGGTTAGGAGAATATTAGATGATTTTTTCCTAGAGTTATACTTTCTGAAGGGTCTTTTATGCTGCGGGTTAGGAGAATTCAAAAAAATATTTTTCTTTTAAAAAGTCGACAGGGTTTATCAATGAAACATTCATTAATAAATCTTCAATAATTAGATGTATAATTTTGCATTTAGAGGACCATTATGTTTCAAGCATCATTTTAAATGAATTAGTCCATGAAAAAAAACAACCTTTCAATTTGATGAAAGTAAACTTTTATCCTTGTTAATTCATTACCTTTTTTATTGAACATGTTTTGAGATCTAAACCCATTGACGCTCACTGTCAATAGATATTAAAAGAATGGACCATTTTATTTAAATTGTTCATTAAAATAGGTTCCCAAAAATTTTGTACAGGAAAAGGCGTTACTCAAACTAATAGATTTGGTGCCTTCTGATGCCCAAGTTTTGGGGCCAATAAAAGACATGGACATCATTTTCCTGGGAACAATGTCATGATATCTGTTGGAAGAAATCATCCATATATCTGTTTGTATATATATATATATATATATATATATTTTTGTTAATCAGAGGAACATAATCCATAGCATAGATAGAAAAAGATATATTTTATTGGGGGGAAAACTTTATCTATCCAATCATGCTACTACATTGCCTGTATCAGTTGTAAATTTAAAAAAATAAGAATAGAATGGAGTTTTGGACCATTTCATCTTATTCATTTACATTTCTGGAATAACTTATTTAATAATTATATATATTTATATATCAATCAATCTTGATATTATTAGTTATATATATATATATAATATATATATATATATATATATATATATATATATATATATATATATATATATATATTTGACTCTCCCATCAAATTCGACATATGAGGGTCAAGCAGATCTGTTCCTAGGAACTGACAGCCCAACACCCGCGCATGAGATTTGATTATAGTGGTGAAGGTTTTGTGCAGAACCAACCACACTTTTTTGAAAGGACGAATACAGAGACCTGGTGTACTGAATGCCACAAGGTTCCCAAACGACCCACCGCAGGTTTTGAATTCAGAGTTGTCCTTTTCCTAGACCAGTTGCCATCCAAGGCTATAGAACTCAGTCTCTCCTGCTATTTATCCATAACTGGGGAGAAGAAAAGGATTCATACCTTTCCCAAGGGTATTAGCACATAAGTGAATGTAATGCATTCGACTGGAATTCAAACTAGGAAACAAAATGTATATTTATTCTTAGTAATTATTAAATAATATCGTATATAAAATTGAGGAAGTGAAAAATTTTTTTTTTTTTTTATGACAATGTGTTTCACCTCCATGTGCTAAGATGTCTTAGGGTTCAGAATGAAAGACAAAACTTTTTTCTTTTTTATTAAAACCTGGAAATACCAACCAAGCATATGAAGGTGAAATGCATTGTCATTAAAAAAGCATTTTCACTCCCTCATTTCGCCACTTTTGTTCACATACTAATCTACATCCTACAACACACACACACACACACACACACACACACACTTGAAGAATTTATATAAATGCAATGTGTGTGTTTACAATATATTATAGTAGTTGAACATAAATATATTACCAATTCCTAATTATTAAAGTGTCATATTTAATTTTATAACAATCTATTTCAGAATTTAACTTAAGCATCTCTTATCTTGAACACCAAAAATTGTACTAATAGAAGATTATGGTGACTCTGGGGGTCTGCCATTGTCGCTATCCATTACAGCTTTCTGGAACCTAACCAGAACATCACTGCCAAAGTTTACTCCCAGCAACTTGATGAAATGCACCTTCAGTTAACCTTTACAACTCTGCACTAACTTTCATAGTTGTATCCCTTGGATCCACATTAATTTTCAGTGGGGTAAGTTTTTGAATGGCATGTATATTACTAGCACTGTAACTTTTAGGGTTTTCGAAATATTGTTATAAAATTTTCAGGGTATTTGCATGAAAGGATGTAGAAAAATGTAGACCTATTTTTTTTTTTTTTTACTGTACACATAATAAATTCTGAGGAAAAAAATATGAAAACTAAAAACATATGACAGAATTAATGAAAAATGATTCCTATTCATCATATTGGGAAAGACTTGCATATATAAAAGTGGGTCTGTTGTCTCATAAAACAAATATGAAGGTTGCTTTATTAAAGCTATCAACAAAAGCAAGGCCAAAAATGCTTTCATTTCTTTAAAGCAAACATTTTTCCAATCTCTGATTTGCGAGTTGGTCTTTGCTGTGTCACCTTTTGTAATGCCAATGAATACTCGTTGTCACTTTCATAATGCTTATTGTAGGAGAGATTGGTAATTACAGATACAGCTATAGTAATACCATTGAACAATACTGATGCCAGATGCCTTCAAATGTCATTCACACTAATATTACTTGCTCGATAATACTTGCTCGAATAGTAACCACTGAATAGTGATCACTTAGACACTACGCAAATTCCCACATATATACATAGCCTTTACTATCACATGATCTATTTATTCAAAATTGGATCCCCCGTATTTGCTCACTGGGGATCGGTGTTCAAACTCCAGTGTCAGCAGTGACACTTTATTCCTATATAACACCTTTACAACTCCACACTAACTTTCATAGTTGTGTCCCCATTACTTTTGGGTGTGGTAAGTTTTTGAATGGCGGGTATATTACTAGCATTGTAACTTTTAGGGTTTTAGAGATATTGTCATAAAATTTTCAGGGTATTTGCATGAAAGGATGAAGAAAAATGTAGATCTATTTTTTTTTTTTTTTTTTTTTTGTTTTTTTACTGTATATATAATAAATTTTGAGAAAACAAAATAAAAAATTTGAAAACTAAAAAAATGACAATTGATAAAAAACGATTCCTACTCATCACATCATGAAAACCTTGCATCTATAATAAGGGGGTCTGTAAGATGAATAAGAAGGTTGCTTTATTAAGCCTATCAACAAAAGCAAGGCCAAAAAGCTTTCATTTCTTCAAAGCAAACATTTTTCCAATCTCTGATTTGAGAATTGGGCTTTGCTGTGCCACTTAATGTTGTTTTCACATCATTTGTATTCCGGTTAGTTTTTACTACCATTAGTTGGATAATTTCATCAGATAAAAAAATAAGAAAAACATCTACCTCACTAGCTTCTTGATCAACATTTATAGATTCAGGAGTATAAGAAAACTCTGGTAACCATGGGTGAATGCATGCTTGTGATGTTTTGAAAATTGCTCCTTCTTGGTCAGAACCACCTTCAGTTTGTCACACACATCAATATCTGTGTAGGTAAATATGAGAAATTCTTCTTTGTCATTCTCACTGTTCATGAAAAGTTCCTCTATCAACATAATAGATCCACAGCTTGTCCTAGTGGTTGCCATTTTGATTGAAAAACAAATGTCTTAAAACACTTTCTTAAGATATGCTGATGAAATAACTATTTCAATTATCTTATTAATATTAATCAGCATTCAAAGGACTTTCTAAAAATATACAACTTGGCCATATTGGGAGATATGAAAATGTTAGCATGTAGTGGCCATTTTGAATTTGGCCCAACACAGTAAAACCCTTGTAACTCAGGCCACAGCCAAAAGTCCACCACAAAATTTGGGGCATATCTTGCCATAAGGCAGACAAATTTGTTGTCAAATTAAAAAAATAAATTAAAGAAACTTTTTTGAGAAATCAAAAGGTCAAAGTCAAATTATCTTCTGTGCCCTTTAAACAAAAATAAATTGATCACCCTTTAGATCTGTTCAAGTACTTTAAAATGGAATATAATTTAGCTTTATAGGTGAAAAAACAATTGAGATATTGATATTTAAACTTTGGGTCAAAGGGTTATATCTTGGGAAACCTTTCACCAAGAGAGGTAAAATAAGTACCATTCAATTTCTCTCATTAACTATATAAGTGTACCAAATTTGAAAAAAATCTGTGTCAATGATAGTCAGACTCTTGTCGATTTTACACAGAATGACTCTTATATGTATATAGATATAAATATTTATCATTTAAGCATTAATATTATATATATAAATACAGTTGAGCTAGCTAGATGTAGCCATAACTTCTATGATAACAGTTACTTATCTCACATGTCTGACTTGTAGAACTCCTTCCTGGATTCATGCTTTCCAACCAACTTTAATCTGCAAAAATTTAAATGCAGTCTCAATCACTATCTACTTTCATCCTGATTGCTCTTTTCTTTTTCTACTCATTACTAATTTTTCTGTTCCTAATTTCTCAACACCTTGCATGCTAGTGGGTTTATGCCTTGTTTGCAGTGATGATAATAAAAAAAAGTATGTATTTAGATATAAATATTTATCATTTAAACATTAGTATCATTTCTACATACATATATATTTTATAGATTTTTTTTTTCTTCATTCACAGAGATTTTAGTCTGAAGATTTGAACACCTTGATGTTCATGAAATAAATTATAATCGAAATGGATACTTAAAGTCTCCATCTTATATATATATATATATATAATTATTTAAACATTAATATCAATTATTTATGTAAAGAAACAGAATACAACTTTCCACATCCAAAAAACTAGAATGCTCAAAAATTAAAAACTGGCATGTTTAGAGAATATAATAATTGGCCACAAATGGGTAAAATTGAAATAAGAGGAAAGGGAAAAGCTAAGAAGTGCATGTAAAGTGGGGAAAAAAAAATCCCCAAAAAAGGCAAATGATCATGACACATACAACTGCTCAGACAGGTGCATATCTGCACCCACACATACAAACACAAACAATATTGAAAAAACTTACACCAATGATAAGTACATGAAAAAGAAACATCAAAAAATATAAGCAGTCAATTGCTGATACCGCCTGAAGAGAGGATGGACGGTTCTACCTATGAAACTCTGGAGTTGGAATGCTGAAGGTAACATTAATCAGTTAAGTGACACACACATACACACATTAATAGAAAATAAAATCCAAAAAATCACCTCATATAGGAATAACCTTATTTCGACCAATGAAAATATTCCTCAGTCTTATTCAACTCTGGTATAGACTGAGTTTGTGTTGGAAATAGAAATTTAATTAACTGTGAAAGCTAAAAAAAAGAAAAAAAAAACATAGATAAATTCTGTATTAGTTTTTCAATTTCAATGTTTCAGTCAGACAAAAGACATGAGACAGTTGTCAGAGGAGGGTGGAAGGAATTTGTCTTAAAGGGTAAGGTTTTATAAACCTAAACCCAGATATTAACCTTATGACATTAACTTGGGGTTATATGAAGAATGAAATGTTAATTTAAAACTAAGAGAGGAATAAAAAGGGGTTTAAAAAAACCTTTGACATATATAGATAAAGTTATATTTAAAAATACAAAATCATACTTAGAAGTAAAAACTCATATTCCAAAAACAAGTTATATTTAAAAATAAGTCATATTTAAATAATTTATATTTAAAAATAAGTAAAATTATATTTTAAAAAAGTTATATTTTATAAAAATAAATATAAATAAATAGGTTATATTAAAAAATCAAAATATAATAAGATAAGAAAAATATATATTTAAAAATATGAAGAAAAAATATAAAAAAGTTATATTTGAAAATAAGATTTAGCTAAAAACAAGTTATATTTAAAAATACAAACTTATATTCAAAAACAACCTTAAGATATATAGATAAAGAGATGTAAGCAATAAAAGGAAAGAGAGTTCTTAGAACAGGGGACAATAAGAAAAAATTAATATAGTGTAAAGATGGGAATAGAGAAATTAGAATTAGTTATACACTAGCAGCATGGCCCAGTGTTGCCCATGCTTGATTCAAAAATCGTACAACTCATACAGCAATCGCTATCACTTGACTTAAAATATTTTTGCCCTTCCTTGCCTTTAAAGGAGTGCCTTTTGCTGTACCGATGTTGCTACATGCCTTACTTCTTGCCTATCTCACACTGTGAATTTTTCCTAAGCTGTATACTAAACATTAAATCTGTCGCAAAAAAAGAACTAAACAAAATGAACACAAAACGATCAGCTTTAAAAAAGGACTCATAACTGGAAAAACTGAATGAAAAAAAGAATGTTAACAAAAAATACTTTTCCACACCCAACCCCGTTCTGTGGAATCAGAATCAACGTTGTGTGAATGAGCCAATTGGAGTAAAGTGCCATGCAGATTTAAATTTTTCCCACTTGTGACGAATGCAGCTATCGATTTTTTTTTTTTTTTTTTTTTTTTTTTGGCATGCTAGTTAACATTCGTGTCAGTCAGCTGTTGGCTCTCACACTGTCCAATAGAATCTTCCTGCCTATTCGTGGCAACCAGCTATAGGCTCTCACTCTGGCCAGTAGAAAATGGGCACAAACTACATGAAAACTGCTGTAGAAGCATGAAAAAATCGATTATTTCCACTATCGATGGGAGTTGGGGAATGCAAGATCAGTCTTGGCCTTCCCATTAACTTGGAGCATGTGCATGTAAATTTTGGTGCAAATCCATTGAAAATTGCAACCGTGCATTCCTTATACACACACATACACACACATATCCTGCCTTTTATAGATAAAGATTCAACATTAGAAGAGTTAGAAAAATATAATAGTTAATTAAGTAAAACTCAGTCTATGCCCGGGGTTGAATGAGGTGATTTGGGACTTTATTATGTATTAATTTTGCTCTGTAATAAGTACATTGACCTCTTTTTGTGGATCAGTTTTAATATTTTATATCACTAGGAACCACTTGGATTATATACCAATGGATTTATTACCTTTACTATATATATATATATATATAGGATTAATACAAATATAGAATTTATCACTTAGCTAATTGATGTTATTTTCAGCATCTCAATTCTAGTTTTGTGAATGGACCCTTCAGCAATTGCTCCATTCACTCATCAGGAGATATCAGCAGTTGACTATTTCATGTTCTCCTTTTTCTTTTATTGAGTTAAGAAATAATTTATGCACTTTTCATTGGTGCTAGGTTGATTTTTCTTTTCTTCTTTCATTGTGCGTGTGTAAATTTCAGTGAATGTATAACTATATTGTGTAATACATGATGTTATACTAATAAAGTTTGTTTATGCCTAACAAAACCTGTCACCAATAAATGACTTGTCTTACCCCTGACTTGTAGATCTTCCTGCAAAACTTTAAGTTAGATGATGTCATTGAACTTTAACCTCTCTTTGTCTATCTAAATATTTGTGTGGGCAAACATCTACATGTGTGTAGATATGAATTTATCTCTTGAGCCTATAGTAAACACCCAAAATATTACGCTCAAATTTATCTGCATAGGCATACATACATATACACACATACACACACACACACATATATATATATATATATATATATATACATACACACACACACACATTTCATGTAGATAAAAGATGGTATGTACATGTTTGG
The DNA here is from genome assembly GCA_903632075.3 of Acanthosepion pharaonis. NCBI lineage: Eukaryota > Metazoa > Mollusca > Cephalopoda > Sepiida > Sepiidae > Acanthosepion > Acanthosepion pharaonis. The sequence continues at coordinate 68,303 of CAHIKZ030002662.1, forward strand.
TCTCCATCAAATTTATATTTAGCATTACTAATTGGCTATTTTATCAATTATACTATTTAAGACATTTTTGGAAGGCTTCCATTTCTCAGCAAACTCATTCAAACTGATTCTTTAAGAAGTGCAGAGATTTCTAACTGGGGCAAAAGAAGGCTGGTTAATTTTAATACCTCTAAAACAAAACTGCTCTCTATTAATCATCTGAGAGACCCTTTCTGCCGTTCAACAATATGGCTGATGCTAACCTCCAGGAGAGTGACTGTGCCTTTTTGGGTTAACATTCTCATCTGACCTGAAATGGAAGCATTACATTGTATCCATTGCTAGATCAACTGCTAAGAAATTTGGTTCACTGTGTTGTGTGAGACAATTTTTCTTTCCAGAATCTATCTTACATATATGTAAGTCTACTATTTGCCTATGCTTAAAATATTGCGGCCATATATAGTCTGGTGCTTCTGCTATATATTTAGAGATTCTTGATGAAATCTAAAGAAGAATCAGCAATATTTTTGGTCTTGGCCTGGAATCTCTTCCCTTCAGTCACTTTCTCACCACTGTAAAGTTGTTTCCTTGTGACTTTTCTATAAATACTTTAATGGTGATAGTTCAGATGAGCTCTTCACTATGGTACTTAGACCTTGAGTTGAAGTGCAGTACTAGATTGGCAACAAGGTCTCATCAGTTTACAGTCATATTGGCTAGATGTAACTGTAAGTTCTATACTAAGAGTTTCTTTTCTTGCAATTCTTACCTGCAACACTCTCTTCTGGCTGCATACATTTTGATCTTTGATCTTCAAAAATTTAAATGCAATGTCAATTGTTATCTGTCTTCTTGATTACTCTTCTATTGTTCTTACTCCTTCATGTTTGTTTTCTAATTCTTTCACATCTAGTAACCCCTTGTATCTTAGTGGCTTTACTACCTTGCTTGGCTTAAATTTGATTAATAAAAAAAAGTTCTGGCTCTTAGTTGCAATATGAGTAGCCCTCTAGTATAGAATGTCATGTTCTTGTCCAAAGATAAAAACATTAGTTGAAGTGTAAATAATAACTCTTTATTTCTGAAATTCAGACAGAAATTGCTTCTTGATGTTTATTTGGTGACTCTGATAGTTTGTCTGTTGCCTCTGCAATGAGTTAGCTGTCCTGCCCATCTGTGTTTTGTTGTGTTGGATGGATTGAATTATAATTCAGACTCCTGTTTGATGTCATTTCCAGCTGTTGTACTTTCTGAAGATGTAACTAAGATTATATATATATATATATATATATATATATATATATATATATATATTGAAAGTAGTATTTTTAAAATTTTTTGGCAAAAAAATTTTTTTTTTGATGTCTGGCAGTTGAAGAAGCCAGGTGTAATGGCCTGCGAGAGAGAAAGGGTCAAGTCAAGCAAAAGAATGTACAGCTGAGGTGACTGTTGTTTGCCTGATGACCATACCATCATAGTAGTAATTACAATGGTGATTAGGGATATTTTTTATGGTTACATGTGTTACAAAACAAAAAAAACTATTTGCTGACTTGGAAAACATCCTGTCCAGATAGTTATACATTTTATAGATTTTGAAATTTATGATTTTTGCACTTTTCATCAGGTCTCATCACTTATTTGTAACAGTAAGTTATTTTTGTTGGAAGTGTTTCTTTTTTTGTTTTTTTTTTCCCCAGCTATGCATTGGATGTTGGTTGAATTTTTCTCTTCACTGGCTCTCAGTTTGAAAAAGTGTCTAAATGATGCATGAGTTTCTTCATATAGTTTGTGAGTTTTTGTATGCAGGAGAAAAATATTGTGTCATGGTCACCAATCTGTTCCAGAAGTGCTGCTGGTTGTGTTTAGGTTAGAAAACATGTCTCCTGATATATTGATCCTACAACAAAAATGGCGGACTGGAATGTGAGTCTGGGTAATAAAATAATGACAAAAATAACTCTTCGGTAAATCGAATTAACTTCTCTCAGTCACTGTGTTTATCTAAAAATAAATACGTTTAAATTCACCTTCATCCTTGCTGTGAGCCAACGGCTTAGTGGTAGAATCCCTGACTGACACCAATTCAGTTAGGTTTCAATCTTAGCTAGAGGCAACCAGACATCTAGCCACACTGCTGAGCTGTGATACAGCGAAACTGTCTGTGGATGACATATATATATAAAAACAAAAGATAAGTATGTATTAACAAAACCAAAGTATACAGGGACAATAGAAGATTGTTGTGTCTGAGAAAACAATGAATATGAATGAAGAAAATATTTAAACTAGTGAAGATGTTGGTGCGTAAGTCCGAGAGAAAAGTAAAGAAAAGTAATAGAAAGTGAAGAGAAAGATGCTTGCATGTGTGTGTTCTCCAGTGGGGAAAGCGTTTTCCTTGTTCAACCTACATCATAACATCCCTGAGTGAAATAAGAAAAAGAGAGAATAACAAAGTGTGTCAGACTTCACCCCATTAATTTCACTTAGATTAGGAAACCAAACTGATGTGAAAAAAAAAGGATAAGCCAAAAGCCATCATTACACATAAAATTTGTATTTAACAAGATGTACAAACAAGGATGTGAAAGAAAGGCATGCATTCAGTAAAACAAGAGTTGTCTCTAACTATTAATTGTGTTCCAAAGTTCACTGAAAGAAAGAAAGTTGTGTTAGTTCCTGGTAATAAGTGTTTTCAACAGTTTTGCTGTGTAAGGAAAAATATGTGAGTGTAGGGAATATTCAGCATGTTAGTGGTGGTGTGAGTGAGAAGATTGGTGCATGTTTTCAACTGTCATGGATTTGTTTGGCAGCTGAAATCTCACCTAATTATCTAAGAATATTTCTTGCTTTTTTAGATGATCATCAGCTCCGAAGTGCTGCGCGGGAAGAATCATTCTTCACATGCAGACAATCTGATTGGTTGGCACTAATCAATCAGCAAGTGAGCTTTGGGGAGACGCATAAAAGCTTCTGGAATCTAGTTCTCCCAAAAGTGCATGAAATCGACTTCATGAAAATATAGCGATTATAAAATTGTCACATAGCTGCGATTTATAAATTGTCCATTATACAGTAGTGTTGATTTATTATCCAATGTTGTTGTATAATTTGAATTTGTGTAAGTATGTATGATGATGATCATTACAAGAGAATGTCACTGCCTATTTATAGGCTTAGAGAGCATCCCCTAGCAGTGTCTTTTTAAGAGTTAGTGGGGTAACTCCACAATGTAAAACATGATCAGTCGATTAGTGGTGAATTAATAGTTCCTGATAGGGAACATGAAAGAAAGAGTGATTGCCATCTTGAAATCCCTTTTCTTCTCTGTTCCTAAAGAGTTCTGATCAAGGGGCAAAACTTGGTTCCCATCTAAGGAGTAAGTTAATTCCCTTGTTATGATGTCCATCCTAACAGTTTGTTACAAACTAGCACTTACTGCTATTTCAAAACCAGCCTCAACATATAGTAGCATACAGTACAACCTATTTGTGATGTATTTTTATATTGTGTCAAGGGGTGGGTGTTTAGCTTAGTCTGCAGAGTATTCTCTCAAAACCAAAATGTTGGTGCTCCTGACAAATTACTGTTAGCCTCTTATAGCTATTTATTTCCAGTAAGTGGTAATTTCTTATTTTTCCCAGAAATGGGCCAACAGACTGCTGTAAAAGTGCATCACTGGATGTATCTATCTATATTTCTGAGATGAGGTATTATGTACACTATTTACGTTATTCAGACTATTGTCCTCATCTTTGTTGCCATATTTATTACGTTTCAGCATTTCATTATCTGTCTATATTCCTGAGATAAGGTATTATGTACACTATTTACATTATTTGGACTATTGTCCTCATCTTTGTCACCGTATTTATTACAACGTTTTGGCCATTTCAGCGAGTGAAATAAAGGGTTCAGTTCGACATTCCAACCACCTGAAGAAGGCTGGAGCGTACAACAGCCGAGACGTTGTGATAAATATGGCAACAAAGATGAGGACATTAGTCTGAATAATGTAAATAGTGTGCATCAGTGAATGTTTTAATAGAGTGGGAACCAGTATTCAGAACATGTGAAAAAAAAATTTAGTCCATCAAATAAACTTTATCACAGTATATGAAATAATATATTTTGAATGAAAATTAAAGTGGGGGTTTGTATTATACACAAGTTGGATTGAAAAAAAACCCTCTTATTTGAAACACCAAGATTGCAGATACCCTCAGCATAATAGATAATAAAAAACAACGTACGCAGGTGGTGAAAACCATTGTTTAAAAAAGGTATTTGTTATGTCGGCCATATTTGTTTTTTGGGTACCAGAGTAATGTATGTTTAAAATTAGAACAGTTTAGAACACAATGTAAAATTTCTGACTGAATTTCTGGGATAATGAGTTACCATTGTTTATACTCTTTATGTTTGAACTGTTTTCTTCATCTTTTTTGTTGTTATTACAACGTTTCGGCCATTGTACCCTCTGTCCTTCCTCAGATGTATATTGATCTGGAAAGGCTATAGGGCAAAACAACTTAAATGTATATGAGGACAATAGTTTGATAAATATTTTAAATAATGTAAGGTTTCTTTATATTTTGATTTTCCTGTTTTTTTTATAAAGTTTTCCCTATTTTTAATGAAAGACAATATTTTTTTTTATTTTCATAGTTTATAAATATATAGAAATATAATTAAGTAATATTGAGCAGAAATGTATGTCTAGTTGGCACCTTTCCCTGAAAATTTGAAAATAAGTTTTGGAATGGAAATTCGAAGAAACATGCATTGGCTAAACATCTGGTTCATTTCTATTTTTTAATATTGTTAAAAATTAAATATTTTAATGTAATATATGTATGACATTGAAATTTTACTGAGTAATATGGTACAACTTTTCAAAAAAATATTACAAAGTTATGGCTGTACTACAGGTTGCATTATATTCAAGCATTTAATTTAGGTTTTTTTTTTTTTTTTTTAGCTTCAGAAACATTGGGTTATACTCAAGTTGTATTACCCACAAGAAAATATAGTAACCAAATTTCAAATGCTAAGAACTAGAAAATAATTGTCATACATCAATGAATTGTACATACATCAAATTATTTGACAAATAAGAATAAAGAGGTGTAAAAAAAAAAAAAAAAAAAGTATTCATAAAATCTAAAAAATGATTAATAATACTTGTTTGCATCATCTTTGTTTGTCAACTGTGCCTCTAAAGATTTCATGCCAAATGATACAAGGTACAAGCAATAATTTTCAGGAATTTTTCTTACCATTCTTCATCATATTTCCTTCAACGCAGCATAATTTTGATTGGTTGACACTTTCCAGCTTGATTCTTCAGCCCTTTTCTCTCAGATTTAGATTTGCTGGTTGGAGAAACAAAAAAAACTTTGTTAGAAACAAAGAAATGACTATTGAACTGTTATGTAATATGAGCCCTGATAAGATAACTTCATAAAGCTAAGCATAGTCTTAAGAAACAGGAAAATTTTTTTAGAAACAAAAAAAGAAATAAAAAAAAAAAGAATACAAACAGAATAATATCAGTTCTACTATGTGGCAGTGAATGTTGGACAATCTCAAAGATGAAGAGACTTGAAGCAAGAAAAATGTGATTCTCCAGAAGGATCTTGTGGATACCATGAACCAAATATGTAATCATCGACAAAGTTTTAGAGAAAATGGAAACAAAAAGGAAACTTATACTTAGTATCAGGAAGAGATTGTTGAAATTTCTAGAGCACATAATGAAAAAAGAGGGTTTAGAAAATCTGATACACACAGGACAGATTGAACACAAGAGGGACGGGTAAACAATGCATAACATACTTAATGAGTTTAAGTAAATGGATAGTCAAACAAGGTTAAGGAGAAATAACAAATAGCCAAAATTTGTTAAGAGCTACAGAAGACAGGAAGTTGTGGAGAGCCAAGATTGTTTACGTTCTAACACTGCACATAGAGATATTAGCTCAGCCACAAAAAAAAAAATCATTGTTTCTTCTTCAACCCTATGCTGTATGTTTGGGATCATTATCCTGTTGAAAGAAACATTCTTGCTTCATGGTGAGTTTTCTGGTTGAGATGAAATAATTTTTCTTCTAGAATTGCATGATACTTAAGTTTCATAGTTCTTTCAATGATTATAAATATCCCCAGAACCAATAGATAAGAAACATCTACACAGCATGATACTGCTACGAACCACCATGCTTCACTGTGGGTACAATGTTCCTTAAATCATATGTTATTCAGTTTCCTATATTTTTTTATGTGCTGGCTGCCTTCAGGACTTGAGTAACATAGATCTCCACAACTTCCTATCCTTTCTTGCTATAAACAATGTTTGTCTATTTTCTATCATTTCTAATCTCTGTTCTTCCATCCATAAGGCCATTAGGTAGTTTATGCAGTTTCCTTATGCTTCTTTTGTCTTTGATGTCCTGTGAGTGTCAAATTCTTAAAGCCCTCTTTCCTCATTATGTATCTCAGAAATTTCAGCTGTCTCTTTGATTCTAAGTGTTCTTTTTGTTTCCATCTTTCTTGCTCATGTGTTCCATTCGTGATATTTTCAGCATCCCACTATCATACATTATCTCGCATCAAGTTTCCACTTTATCTGTAAGGAGATAGCCCGTGATTTACTGTCATATATGAGGTTCAATATTAGCTAGTAATTCTGTGACGATAGACATGACTTACCCCAGAATTCGAAACAGGCGCGAATGTGTCTTGCCTGCAAAATAATGATAAAAAGAAATATGGCCGCTATTGAAGACGCAATTTATGCATGCCTATCTCATCCAAAATGAGACGATATTTGCACACATGCAAATTTTGGCTGTATTGGAATAGCATAAAAAGCGGGGTGCCAGCAGCACGACAGAACCAAAGTCATTTGGCGAACAGCATGCAATAGAGTTGGACGTACGGATTGACAGACGGACAAAGAGGAAGTCGAAGTAGGCACGGCTGAGCTGGTGTCTGTTTCACAACTGCCCAGTGTAACGGCTGAGAAAGGGAGCCACGCAATCCTTTTTCTTGAGGTGACCAAAGAAGAAGAAAAAATAGCTGGCCTGCCAGCGAGCACCGCACTGCACTTTTTGACCCCCCCCTCTCATCACCATTTTTTTTTCTACAAATTCATCACTCTTTTCTTTTTCTTCTATTGCTAAAAAAGCTATGCTATCAACCAACTTTGAATCATTCTTTCTTGTTTGACTTTTCAAACAAGTTTCAATCAGACAAATTTCAAAATCCTTTTTGGAGCACTAAATCTCTCCCTCCACCCCCACATTTTCTAAATTATGTACTGGACCAAGCTTATCAGAATGTTGAATGGCTTCTATAGACATTATTTTTCTTATATCCCCCCCAATACTCTTCTTGACTTCTAGAGTATGTTTTATTTGCCTTTGGTATTGATGTAAATATTGGCCTTGCAACATTCAAATAGAGAATGATGAACCACTAAGACAGTACATATGAATCACAGAAAAATCCTGAAATGTCAAACATCTCAATTCAATACTTGTTATTGTAATCATTAATCAAACGTTGAAAACCCATATCTTTCTGATGTCAATTAAAACTGACACTTTATTTATTTATTTTTTTTTTCATAAGTCTCAAATATAATAATATATACTATCAATTTTTAAAATGAAACTTTCTCTGAAAAATATTGTTCTCATCTCTACTCAAGAAAATATGAACTGTAAGCAATACGTTCACTATATATATATATATATATATATATATAAGTAATAGAATTTTGGGGAATTAGGCAAATCATTATAATAATTCATCGAATGTAGAAGAATATAGACGAATGGTAGATTTGTAAATGTGCAAGATCGCCTCTGATGAGAAAAACTTTCTGACATGACACAATGAAACAACTTGCAGAAGATGCAGCTATTATACTAGGAATGTCACAAGGGAAGTACTTTCAAAGGAAATAGTGCTATTGCTCTCGGCTTCTATTTTTTTGTATATGTGTCAAATGACTACATACATACCAAACATACCTGTTGTTTTTTTTTTTTTTTTTTTTTTTGAAAAAATTCAGAAAACTCAAGTTCTGGTCGGGTTACTAAAATTAAATAGCAATGTACCTGATTGATACTTAGACTGGTAAACATTTCCGTCATGTATTGTAACTGACTTGTAGCTTTGTTTCAGACAAAACAAAACATATTGAACTGTTTCTTTTATTTAGGTAAAATGTAACAATAGCTTTTTATAGTAGATAATTGAAATCTGACTAGACACTGTCTCTGAGAATTGAATATTGAATTGAATGAGTCAGAATCATCAGGTTTTTGCTAGACTTCTATGTGGTGTATTAATTCAGGATGTGGGTGATCATGGCTTTCCACAATTTCCTTTCCTTTATATCTCTTAGTAAATTTATCCTTTTGCTATCTCTTCTAATCCTGTTCTGCTAACCATTTACACAAGCTTGTTAAATTACTTGATGGCCTACCATATTTCCTGTGAGTGTCAAATTCTACATGTTCACATTCCCTATTATATTACCTAGAAATTTCAATTCTTTTGTTCTTATTCTAAGTGTCCTTTTTTTTTTCTCCATTTACTCTAAAACTTTGTAATTGCTCATGTTCAGTCCTTGGTATTCTCAGCATCCTTCTGTAGAACCACATTTTTGTTGCTTCAAGTTTCTTCTTCATCTGTGATGAGGTTATCCAGCATTCACTGCCATATAGTAGAACTGATATTATTCTATTAGTACACTTTATTTCTTTTTTGTTTCTAACAAAATTTTCCTATTTCTCAATACCCTGCTTAGCTTTATGAAGGTATCTTTTATATATTTATATTATTAACATTGTTGTCATCTTTATTGCAATGAAACATACGTTGATTTGAAAATTCTTGCAAAAATCAAATAATAGTCAGATTTTAATGAAACTTACAGGACTTATTCACAAACTAATGAAATTATTTTGGAAACGTTTCCTTTTTAGAAAATCATGGTATAAACATTTATTTACATCTGAGTCCCCCCCCCCTACACACACATACAAAGTTTTAAGAAATTAATTTTTAGACAGATTAATGTTAGTTATAAGCAGAACACCTTGGAGAATTTAAATCATTTTTTTTTTTGTAAAACAGGACCTACAGTTATCATAACTCACCTGAATCATAAAATAGAAAATACAATAAAACTGAGACATTATTTCATTAGAAAAGCTTTTAATTTCTTTTATGAGTAAGGTATATTATGGACACTATTGTCTCAATAAAAAGATTTTTTTTCAATGAATAATGAATATTTACAAGAATTGTTTGTTTTTTTTTTAATTTTAATTAGAATTATTTATAAAGTTTTAAATCTTTTGAATTTCTTTATTAATTTGTACCAGTTTAGTGATATTGTTATTAAATAAAAACTATATTTATTAATCATAAAAAGAAAAGCAACCACCAATATCTTAAAAACACTTTTTAATTTTTTTGATGTTGTATGTGTTAATTTTTGTAAATATAGGTGTCCATACACAACATTATCAGAACATTATTCAGAGTGATAACTATAATAAATTTAAAGCCAAAGTACATAAAATTCAATAAAACATTACAGAGAATATTTTTGTAAATTATTAAGTTTACCAACTAGTTTTAAATTATATTAAAAAAATCATTCACATTATATTACTCAAGTAATTTTTACATGTATGTCCCATATAGAAAAAAAAACAAAAACTTCCAGCTGTCAGTCAGTCAACATCTTAAATAGCCAATCCAAGTTCTATGTTAAAAATGGGTTTCTGTGATATTTTAAACTAAAAGTAATGTTTGTTTCAAATCAAATTAAATGTTAAATCGGGTAATACTCCTCAAATAAAGTGTCATAGAAGTATATTTTATTTTTGAAAAAAAATTTTAATAAAGAGAATTACACTATGCCGATGACTGGCTAAAAATGACTTGTGATTTTTAGGAATTTAAAAATTCTTTTCAGTTAACTTAAATTTGTTTTGAAATACAACACAATATTTTGCTTATTGGAAATATTAAATTTAATCAGTTACTTTGGAATTAAAACTAAAATAAAAGATTCAAGAAAGATTTTTCATTTTTAAAAATTCATTTTAAACCTTGGGTATCATGTTTCTTTAATGTATATTAATTTTTAACTTCTAGTGTCCTGGGTAAGACAATAAACTACATCTGCATCCTGGGTAAGACAATAAACTATGTCCGACAACAAGGCCTCTGATCAGCAGGTTTGAGGAGTATGGAACCACCTCTTCATTGCTGGTGTTCCCAGGTCCACCCTGACTCGAGGTGGTAACACCTGTTAGGGTCCCAGCTATGGGCAAATAGTTAACCCCAAACTGGGGTCAAAGCACTAGGAAAGTATAAAAATAGGTTTTAATACCAGCAATACTTTTTTGTAAAAATTTATTACAAGCAATATATTTTTGAAGGAAAAAATTATTACTGGCAATACATTTTTGAAGCAAAAAAATTATTACCAGCAATACATTTTTCGAATAAAAAAAATTATTACAAGCAATACATTTTTCGAATAAAAAATAAAGAATATTATTACCAGCAATACACTTTTGAATAAAAAAAAAAAATATTACCAGTAATACATTCTTGGAAAAAAATATTACCAGCAATAAAAATCTTGCCAGCATTAAATAACCCATTGAGGTGTTGATATGCTGTAAAACAAACCAAACCAAACTTTGACTTCCATTTATTTCATTTCTGTTAATTTTTATAACAATTGGAAATTACTATAAAAACCTATAGAAATAAAGTATGAGAAATTCTTGTATGTGCCATGTCTCTTAATGATTTGGATGATCATAGATTTCCATAACATTCTATCTTTAGTAACACTAAATGCTGTCTCCACATAATATCCTTTCTAGACTATGTTCTCACATCCATTGATACAAGTTCATTAGGCAGGGTTACTTTCTGTTTTATTCTGTCATTCTTACCTTCAATAGTGTGTCAAATTCTTTCTTTATTATATGTCTCCAAAATTTCGGCTGTCCCTTTCTAATTGTACATTTATTTTGTTTCCATTGTCCTTACAACTTCTTTATTCCTCACATGCTCTGTGAATCTTTCTGTAGAACCACATCTCTGTTGCCTTATATCTCTTTTTCATCTGTGAAGAAAATGTCTAGCATTTACTACCAGATAAGAAGATTGACATTGCATAACACTACAGCAGTGTTGTGCTTCTATTTTGTAAGAAATTCTATTAAAAAATGAATAATTGACAGATCTTTATCTCTGATATTCAAGTAATATTGTTATTTTTGAATATATGGTGACTTGATAGAAGCAATTAAAAGTAACATAATGAAATTAAAGAAATAATAGTAAATTATTAATGTTTCTGGGAGTTATAATAATTGAACTTAAGTTACAATTGTTGAATCAGTTATGTGCCATGAGTGATACATGTGTAGGAGATCATGTATCTTTTGATACATGACTGACGAGACAGATTTTTTTAGTAGGTTGCCATTTCTTTCTGCAGTAGACCAGTTGCCATCTAAATTAGTCTGTCCTGCTATTTATCCATAGATGGGAGGAAAAGACGAGGATTCATACCTTTCCTAAGGGTATTAGCATGTAAGTGAATGTAATGGATTCAACTGGAATTTGAACTCGGCTCTCTGATTCCTAAATCTGAGCTGTTATCCATTACTCTACCGTATGATTCTGTAAATATTGCAGAAAAATTAATCACAAATTGAACCAACTTGATTCCACCGTTTTTAGTAAAACACTTTAAACTAAGTAAATATCTACTTTTAAGCAACTTTCAATTGTAATACCTAACAAGCTTGTTTTGCTAGCCATTGTTCCTGGCTTTGATGTTGACCAAATTCTCTACTATTGTATGTGGGATTGTGCCAGTCTTCTTGTAAGTATTTGTTTACTATAGAGACCTAGAATAAAACAGAAGTTAGCTACATAGTCACACAAGATATTGCCAGTAGTTTTGATCTTTATAGTATGTATTACTGTTGTGGCCTTGCACCAAACTAGGTTTAATTTTGAAAATATATAATATATATCCATAAACAAGGAGGGGTACAAAAAAGTTTTCAGTCTGACAAACTTTACAGAATCTGACCAAATAACCAAGCATCAGATTTTTTTTAGGTTGGTGGGTGGAAAGAGCTGATTGACTATATATATATATATATATATATATATATATATATAATCTGTATTTAGGCAGAAAATGTTCTTAAGGAAAATATTATTAAAGATAGTAGATAATTCGTGTGAATTAGTTTTAATGATCAACTTTTACAACTTGCGAATAATCACGTTAGAAATTGTCAAAACTTCATTTCAAATGAAAAGTACAACTATCCAATTGATTAGCGTTGCCAACATGCAAGCTTTATTATTTTAAGAAAGTGAAAAGCTTTGACCATATTTCTTATATTTTTTTCAGAAATGAGCTTCAGACAATTTCTGATGGAATTTCCTCCTTGTCTGAGAAGGAGATATATATATATATATGGATGAAACTTGTTGAGGAACCTAATTGAAATAATAAAACAAAAACAATATTAATATACAACCCAGTGTGTCTGAAAATTTTAATTTTTTAATATATTTTTTATTATCAAAACATACATATATTTATAGATGGAGATAGAGAGTTAAAGATCAAATATGGATTGGAATCCAACAGGATGATAAAGTAAAAGAACAAATGGGAAACACATCAATCTAACATGTTTCACTTTTATTAAAGCTTTGTCGGAGATTGAGAGAAAACAGTTCTCTCAATTTGTAGGTCTGATGAATTGGATCGTGATTACAATTCCAATGTAATAAATTATAACCATGGAATATTAGTGTTTGAGCCTTTTATTTTATATTGGACATTGAGGTCAACACAATTTTAGTTTGGGGGTTTCACAATTTACCCATAGCTGAGACCCTAACAGGAGCTACCACTCTGGGAACAACAGCAATTAAGAGGACCTCCTGGTCAGCAGTCTTGCTGCCAGATGTAGTTTATCATTATACCCAGGATGTACTATTTATATATGCTGGTCAATGATGCATTATAGATAATAAGGTCTACTGTATTATTCTAAAGGTTATTGGGTAGATGGTAATGTTTATGTATCAAATTATTCTATAGGCTATTGAGTAGGAATAATTGTGGATCGAAATGCTCTTAATTGTAGCTATTTTATAGTTAACTTTTACTAATGTTATTGATTATTTATTGTTTATTATTACATTTACTTGTCTTTGTGTGCATTTGTAGTTTGTTAATTAGTTTGTTTACTTAATTTGTTTATTTATTCAAGTTTAAATATGTTCTAACTCTGATATTGAGCACTTTTACCTATAAATATAGCATCCCTTAAAAGTATACTTTATCCCATATAAAGCCAATGAGCTCTCTCCACCCACCTATGATCTGTCCTAGGTAAGACGATAAACTACATCTGACAGCAAGGTCTTTGATCAGGAGGTTTTGAGGAGTGTGGAACCACCTCTTAATTGTTGGTGTTCCCAGGTTCACCCTGAGCTGGGGTGGTAACACCTGTTAGCGCCCCAGCTATGGGCAAATAGTTAGCCCCCAAACCAGTGTCAAAACACTATGAAAGTGTAAAAATAGGTTTTTCTATACCAGCAATACATTATTACCAGCAATTTTTTTGGAAAAAGAATATTACCAGCAATACATTTTTGGAAAAAATATTACCAGAAATCCTTTTTGAAAAAACAAAATATTACCAGCACTAAAAATCTTGTTGGCATTAAATAACCCTTTGAGGTTGATATGCCTTAACCAAACCACCCTTCTCTGAAACTCAGTTGTACTAAACTGTGAGTAAAAAAAATGTACATTTATTATTAGTATAATTTTAGTTCTGAGAACACGCTGAAAACTGTTTTATTACCATCAACACTCATTGTGTGATACTTTATATTTATAACATTTTTTATTTGTATTTTAGTTGTATAAATAAGCTCTTTTAAAAGTATTTAAAATTGACCCCCCCTTATATGCATAAGTAAAGGAATATGCAAATGAGGTAGTAAAAGAAAAAATGTCAGGTATTAATATTAGCAAATGAAATGCATAAAATTATATAATTTAACACATATCAAATTTAACAGAATTTCTGCTAATATATAGACTAGAGCATAATTAAGTTAGAAAGTAAAAACATTCAATACTTATTGAAGGCCAACTCAGAGTAATTTTGAATCTCTCATCAGGACAATTGACACAAATCGTTATATTAACCACAGAAAATTCATTTTATATTTTATGTTTATAAAATGAATTTTTGTGATCAATACAATCATTCTGATTGAGATTCCTAATAAGTGATGAAAAATTATGAATCTCTGAGTTGACCTTTGAGAAATATTGAACATTTCTTTTCTATTTAATAATTTCATATATATATATATATATATATATATATATATATATATATAAGATAGTTTTCTGGTATTTATAGAAATAAAGTGCTCAATATCAGAGATAGTGTATATAAATATGAAAATGAACATTGAAGTCAACACTCAGAGGTGACAGACAGTTTCATGCTGAACACATATATAGTGCGGCCTGAAAATTGCATTTAATATAATATTTAATATTTTATATGAACTAATTATATTAATAATAATATGAAACAGTCTGTCACCTCTGTGTAATGACTTCAATGTTTACTTTTCAATGATATATATATATATATATATATATATATATATATATATATATATATATATATATATATATATATATAATATGGTGTGAATAGTTGATACACTCCACTCTGAAGCTAAGGGAATGACCAAGGAGTGATATTTTGATCTGAGGCTGTGAGTACATACATACAAAACTGATCTTCAGCCTGGAGCAAGAGAGTAACAGTTTGATCGTAGGCAAAAAAAATAGATATTGTGATCCTTGGTTGAATTATTGATCCATATGTAAATAAACCTATTGTCTGTTTTATAATAGGTCTCCTCCAGTAGAACATAATTTACCAAGTTAGGAAGACCCCCCACATGTCATTGTTAATGAATACAATACTCAATTGCATTACTACAGTTGTGTCAGACTAACCATTGTTTGTAATTATCTACTCCTGTTATTGACAGTGACTCAAAATTGGAAAGAAATAAAAGAGAAAAAACTACTGATTGTTTCTGGTCGTTCCAAGAAGCATAAGCTTCTAAACAGAGAAAGTAGACATTGCTCTTTAAGCTTCAGATTGTGACAATGACATTAAATATAATCCTGTTATTGGAAACAATGACTCAGAACCCAAATCCTCTTGGATCCTGACAAATGGTAAAAAAAATTTGTGTACATTTTACTCTTTTGTGCCGTTGCTTTGTTTGTGGCCTGTGTTGGATTTCAAATCACTTCAAATGCCACATTGATTAGGCATCACACTAGTTGAAATGTTGTGACCGTTACAGCAAAGAGTATACCAGTTTCAAGTATATTATGAACCAACAAGGTTATTTGGCTGTTTCTGGTTCACAGTCAGTGTAGAAATGCATAGGTTAAAAATATTAACTATTTTTTCTTTTTATTAAAGAATTAATTTTTAAATTCATAATTACTCTTTTTCAAACAATCAATTCTCCCACCTTACTTGAATGATGACTTCATCATCATGTTCTATATAATATTGCAGTCTTGAGAAATGAATGAGTTTTTTAATTTCCACTTTTTTCAATTTCCACTTTGAAAGCTTTTATGATATTTAGCATTTTAAAAATTGAATATATTTCTTAAATTTTAAAGTTTTCTTTTAACTCAAATTCAGTTTTTGATCCATCTACACAAGTTAATTCCTATATATCATATAATTCTGGTATGATTATTGGCATTAAGTTTGATATGCCATAAAACAAAATAAACTACTTGGACTATTGTTCAAGGCATCTTTACTCATCAATATTTGGTTTCAGTTGTTGCCATGGAAAAAATGAATGCAATAAAATCGCCCCTAAATGCCTAATATTGTGAATATATCTGTATCAAAGACAAAATTTTGATAAATTGCAAAAGTTTTCTCACAGTCATGGAGCAATAATTCTTATGAATTAATATTGTAGGGATAGAAATGGTAATTATCTCTCTTTGGTTCAAATGAAATTGTAAAGGCCATAAGTGATGCCAGTTTGTTGGGTAACAGTACCTGTTTTGTTATTTAACACACATAGAGACAAGACTTGTTTCCCCATACCAGCTGCTGATTATAGACTCTAGACATCATCTCAAGCCTACAGTGGTAGGGAGGAAAGAAGAGCTCATATGGACTGGTCTGATTGTTTTTTTTCCTTCAAAATGATTACAAGTAAGACCCTCTTGCTTCTTGCCTTCCCATTCTTCTTGTTTTGGTCATACAATTTTTCTGTGTTGGACAAATTAAGGACTAGTTTTAGATTTAAATTCAATGGAAATCATTATGTTCTCTCTTTTTAATTCCTGTTCTTTTATTGTTCTATCTCTTTAATAATGTTTATCTTTTTCTCATATTCTTTCACTTTCAGTAGTCCATTAGGTCTTAGTGGCTTTATTGGCTTGCTTGGGGTGAAATGATTAAAAAAAATGTTTTTATGTATTTGTATATAATTTTTTTGTATGACATAGCAGTATATAAAATCTCTTTAATGATAATGCATGTTTGTCCTTCCTTCCTTCCTTTCTTTTAGCTATTCCATTCTATCTATTAAGGTGTTACTATATCATGGATATAATAATGCTTAGAATGAGGATGTATAAACTAAAAATATTCTTTATGTAATACACTGACAATTCAACTTTTTAATATATACATCCTTGTGAAAATTAATTGAAACGACCACTTTAGTTTCCTTCCTTTCACCATATGGTCAGTTTTAGACCCACTGGAGTAACAGGATGTAATTGATTTCTATTTTATCCTCAGATTAGGTCATTTGCAGTGGTGTGCAGTAATAGGAATCTATTTTCAG
Source organism: Acanthosepion pharaonis (assembly GCA_903632075.3). Taxonomy (NCBI): domain Eukaryota; kingdom Metazoa; phylum Mollusca; class Cephalopoda; order Sepiida; family Sepiidae; genus Acanthosepion; species Acanthosepion pharaonis. The sequence goes on from CAHIKZ030002662.1 coordinate 85,310, forward strand.
GGTGTATCATGAAATTTGTTTGGCCTTGAAAAATATTGTCATCAGTGATTGCATCAGATTTTCATCACGACCAGACACTATTGTCTTGACTGTCGATTAGTTGTTCTATAGCCATTGTCTGTGATGGATGTTACTCCAAGAAAGTGTATGAAAATTGTAATGCTGCACAAACACACTGGCAAGCCTTTACCATCGAGCAACTCAAAGTACTATCGACTGGCTTGGAAACTCTCCTGATTTAAATCCAAATGAGAATCTGTGGTCAATCTGCGAGGAACGACTTCATGGAATGGACATATGAAGTACTAACATGTGCACTGGGTCATGTTTCAGTAGAAAAATACAAAAAAAAGTAAATAATAATAGAATTATTTGTTTTCTTTCAATTAATTTGCACAAGGTTGTATATATAACCAAATGGATAAATATATTAAATGTCGAAAGCATCCGTGAATATGTTATATATATATATATATATATAATAGAATATATACAAGATCTATAGTGTAAGAAAAAAAGTGCTCAATGTTAAATAATAGAGCTATTTAATATATTAAGAAATATACATATCATCTTACATTGATTGCACAAGTTGGAGTTTTATATGTTTTTGCATTTTTCAGGTGCAATTTTTTGGGTTAATATATATATATATATATATTCTCTGAAACAAATGATCAATTATTAGATTTGGTTGTAGACAAACACATCTGGAAATGGTTAAGGTCATTCATTTTAAAACCCAACCCAAGACGATTTTTTCAATCAATTTTCAGCTCAGTTACTTGAGAAATGTTATTATGCATTCATGGCAGACAAGCAAGTACTGTTTTATATATCACTTCCCTTGAAGTAAAACTAGAAATTTTTGCTATGTACACTTTCATTGTTGATTCTTGGACTGAGTTTTAAATTTAAATCTGACAATTCATTGAAAGAACTTTACTAAAAACTGAAGTATACACGTTTGTTGACTTGAGATTTTATCAAATTTATCTTTTATTCTTTATCTGTTGTCATGAGCAGAGAAAGTTTCCTGTTCCTGTTTAGAGCCAAAGTCATGTTTTTTAGCTTTTAGGGAATGGCGTATAGTTTTACTAGGCTGACCTGATTTACCACTTTAGTGTTAAGGTAATACTAGTGGATTACTCGGTGAAAGTGACTCTTAGTCATTTATATTAGGGTGTTCAGAAAGTAATTACATTTTAGTAGAATGGATATAAAAACAAATGTAAGTTTATTTAACTAAATTTTATCAGAAATGTAACCATTTTTATTTTCAATGACTGATGTCTAACAAAGCGGAAATTTTTTGTTTAAAGAACTCTGGGATTTTCCCTGAAAAATGTTTAAAAGACTGTTTTAAATTTGTTCTTTGTTTCTGAATGTTCTGCTACATAGGAAGTTTTCTATTGATTGAAATCAATGAAAATCTGTAGGTGCTAAATCTGGTGAGTATGGAGTGTGTGAGAAACTCCCCCCCCTACACCTCATTCTAATGATTTTATTTTTGTGTTTACTTATAGAGTGATTTAGCAGAAGACAAGAAGCATCCTTTCTCTTCACTAAAGTCTTCTCATTCTCTTTCACTCTCAGTAAATCTTTGTATCTTAGTGGCATTATTGTCTTGCTTGGGATGAAATGGTCTGAGACCATTTCATAAAATAAATTTTATAAGTTCGAATCCTGTCAAAGGACGAATATTTTCTATGAAAATTTCTCGGACATCCAGGCCGGTAAATGTTATTTAATACTGTTTATTATAAACAGAGCATTTACTTAATTACTTGTATCTATAAAAAAGAACGTTAAACATAAAAATGTCTTTAATAAAATAAATTGTCGGACTTTGTCCATTTCTTAATATATGACATCATTTGTTTACATTTGATATGCCAGAGCAGTTATGAATGTACGAGATTCATGGAAGATTGAAGTTTATAAGCAGTAAATTCGACCTTCCCTACCGAAAACTCTTTTTGTGGCCGATTATTAAAGGCACGATCTTCGTAAATGACGGTTCTGTATAGGATGCAGGTTCGAATCCTGTCAAAGGCTGAATATTTTCTATGAAAATTTCTCGGACATTCAGGCTGGTAAATGTTATTTAATACTGTTTATTATAAACAGAGCATTTACTTAAATACTTGTATCTATAAAAAGAACGTTAAACATAAAAAATGTCTTTAATAAAATAAATTTTCGGACTTTTGTCCATTTCTTTATATATATATATATATATATATATATATATATATATATATATATATATAAATTAATTTTTTCACCTTTGGAACTGTAGTTAAAATGAACTAGGGAAAAAAGAAATTGCCTGGGGAAATAAATTATAAACCAATGGACCCTTTTAAAGGTGTCTGTTTTATTGAATATATATATATATATATATATATATATATATATATAATATGTTTATATATATATATATATATATGTATGTATATATATATATATATATATATATGTATGTATTATATATATATATATATATATATATATATATATATATATATATATATATATATATATATAACCATTTTCTTTTTGATTTTTTAACATTTTTGTGGTTGTCTATGTTGGTTTGGAAAAGTAATAAGTGTGTATCCATTACCTTGTATTTTTGAAGATGTCCAGAACCAATTTGATCACAATTAAAAAAAAAATATTCATTTAATATATATATATATATATATATATATATATATATATATATATATCATGGACTCTGCTGTCATATTTGATGTATGAGGGTCAGCAACTCAGTTCCTAGGAACCAACTGCCAAACACCAGCACATATAATTCGATTATAGTGGTGAAGGTTTTGTGCAGAACCAACCACACTTTTTGAAGGGCTGAATACAGAGACCTGCTGCACTATGTGCCACAAGGTCCCCAACAGGTTTTGAATTAAGAGTTGTCCTTCTCTTAGACCAGTTGCCATCCAAGGCTATAGAACCCAGTCTGTCCCGCTAATTACCCATAGCTGGAGGAAGAACTTTTCCTAAGGGTATTAGCATGTAAGTGAATGTAATGGATTTGACTGGAATTCAAACTGACTTTCCAAGCCCTCAGTTCAAGCCGTTACCCACTATGCCACCATGCCTCTTCATATATATATATATATATATATATATATATATATATTTTTTAATATTACTTACTTGTTTTGAATTATGGAACTTTGTGTCTCCCACATGTTTTGATTGACCTCTCAGCAACCTCAGGAATGTTCTCAAATTTAAAAGCCTTGATAAACCAATGACATCCTTGCTCTTGTATATCTACACATATAAATTCATGGTGAAAGGATTTTATTATTGAAATGCATTATAATCATTTGTTAAGCATATATGGTATATATATATATATATATATACATACAAGCCTGTTTTGCTGTATATCAGTGTGGCTTGACATCCGATTGCTTCAAGCTGGGATTGAAACTTGATTGAGTTGGCATCAGTCAGAGATCCTACCCGCAAACTATCAGCACATGGCAGAGAAAAGTAAATTCTTTGTATTATATATGGATGTATATAAATGCCAGCAGCCAGAGTGCTCAATTCATTAATGAAGAGCAGTACAATAATGCTCTGTAAATTTACATTGAGCACTATTTTGTAAAAATAAAAATATCTATAAGTACAATCGGATTATATATCTTACTGTTCTTTCTTTTTATTTATTTATATATATATATATATATATATATATATATATATATATATATATATATATGGTAACATAGCAATGCTAAAATCTAATATAAATTCATTGATAATTATTTTACTACAGAAAGGTATTGCAATCAATTATTAAGCATATTTGACAGCACTTTCATTCACTTGAATGATTAGATAGTAATATAAACTCTGCAAAATTAGGTTGAATGAAATAAATGTATTTTAGTCTCAACTGCATCTAAACGCAGTATGTAGGCAATTTCTTATCACTGACTTTACAATTATTTTAGAGATCTTCTTTACTCACTTCTCTAAATATTTTTGGTGACAAGAGAAAAGAAAATTATTGATCAAGTGTTTGAGAAATTTTCAATCCTCTCCAGTAGATGTTTAATCTTTAGCACAGTGCATTATTTATATTACTTCCCTTCCCACTACATTCTTTTTCAAGACCTCTCAGTTGCAGTGACCTTATTGTTAATTTCACTTAAAGTTGTTTTTTGTTGCCATAGCAGGATATGACAACACATTATTGTTCTGGGATCAGTCACCTTTAATGTCAAGATAAACTTTTTGTGCGCAGAGTGATAAAGATTAATCATGCATTGATAAACCCATCAGTGGCAGTAATTTTATTGCAGAGACACTTTAAACAATAAGTATACTACATTTGAGAGGTCTTGAAAAAGAATGCAGTTAAAATGGAAGTGATATTGTGTTTGACTTGTCTGGTTTTCTGCATATCCACATGTTGAGAGCACTCCTCCTGATTGAGAAAAAACTGGTGTTATATAGCTCTCTCAGTCCCAAGCCTATGCTGACTATTGACTAATACCTGCTCAGTATTGTTCATATGCAAATAGTCAGTATCACCTACTGTATGTAGAAGGTCTTCTCTCAACAGCCCACTGTGGAAGAGGATGTTACTCCTAGTGCTTACAACACTCTATGCATCCAGCTCTTATCGGGTTGACCCAACTCTGTTCCAAATATTATTAATGCAGTGTGCTAAAGTTTAAGAGAAAGATTTTATAAATTTCATCTGATTGTAGCATTGGCTGCTTAGTCATTGAATGCTAAATGTTTCCTCATAGGGAAACGGCTAATATTACCATTACTATATTACATGGCCCACGTATTGAGCTTGTACACTTAGTGTCACTGAATTCATAAAACATTGCTTTAGTTCGTTAAGCAGCTAAAATTATTTAATAACAACAAAGGTGAAAGCATTAGTCAGATTGTAAATGTAAATAAAATATTCCATATGTATAATTTAGCTTGTGAAAGGAAAGTAGTAATGTGTGAGTGTGTCATGAAATCTGTTTTCTCCCTCAAATCAGATCTTGTACCTTGGAAAGCAAAGCAGTATTGAGTTTAATTTTCAAAAACTTTGAAACAAATCCCAATAGCCTTAAATCTTTGTAAAGTTCTGATGCTTAGAGGCCTACTATTTTATTAAGTTATTTTCATTTTGGGTTTGTGATTTTTATTAAAGTTAATTAGTATTCATGTTAATCAATTTTATAATTTTAGGTTAGTTTCCAGCGCTAACCTTATTAGCGCTTAAATTGTTGCAATGCACATGGGATGGTCTACATGAATTATGTCTCTAAATTAATATTACTTTCAAATTTATTCCTATCATTTTTGTAATCTTTTTTTTTACTTTTTTCTAATAAATGATTTCAGCTGAAGTGATTTGAGGATAAGAAAAAACTAATTGCCTGAATTGGATTTCTGTTCTTTTAAAATGTTAATTTTAGAACTGGTAATGTTATCAGGCTTTCCAGAAAATAATACAAAATTTCAGTTGTCAACATCTTTGTCATGTGTAGAATCATTAATATCTGCCATTTTTCCAAACTTTAAACTTAACTCTGTTAATGTATAGAATCTGCAGTGACCAGGAAAGTCATAAGGTATGTCTGTCATGGCATTTGGTTGAATGTCTTGACATTTTCAAAATAAATGATTTCAACAGATACATGGATTTCACATATATTTAGGTGTAACCTGTCTCAGAAAAGGAGAGAAAAATAAATTCTTCAACAAACAACTAACCTTCTGCTATATGTGAGACAGTGACTGATGATATTTCTTTAAAGAACTTGGAATGGTATTAGGTTACAAGTTTGTTACAAGAGTCTAGTTTCTCGTGGCAATGTCTCGTTTGTTGAAATTAAATATTTTCTTGCTTTGAATGGAGAAATATTTTTATGTGACAGGTTCTTGTGGAGATATTGTAGTTGCATGAATTTTTTTTTTCATTGTCATGTGTTGTATGCAACACATGGTTCACCTAGGGGCTAAGAATCTTCTGTGAGGAGAAAAAAGGCATGTTTTGTCATGATGGCATCCTGTAGATGAAGAGAGAAAAATGTTTCTGTCCTTTATTTTTATACTGCTTGATAGAATACCACCTATTAGGTATTAAGAGAAGTCCACTAGCAGACAAGGTGAAGTAATCCAATGAAGGATTTTCTTATTGGTTGGGGGCCAACGAAGAGGCATATCACAACTCAGGAGGGATGGAAAAATTAGCAGGACCAGAATCAAACACTGGAAAAGCTGAACACTGGATGAAGATAAGCAGAGCACAAACAAGACTTCCATATAGGAACACCAAACTTAAGGAACAAACTTAGCCATGACACCTGAAACACAAGCAAACCATGAATGAATTTCAGACCATGCTGAGTAACATGCCTACTTTAACAAGGACAGAAATCCTTGGTAAGACATGGCAATCGCATTATACTTTCAGCACTGCACTCTGCCCACCTTCTGCTTCTCAGAAAATGTGCCTGCTTTTATGGAGACCAAAACATTAGCAGTTGGCTACCAAAAAATAAATCATTTGCATAACTAATACTACTCAGGTCACTGTCCTGGCTATTTTGTGGGGAAGCTGGTAAATAGTTTTTCTTCATATCCAGACACATCCCAGGGTTTGCATTGGCTCTGTTCTGGCTGGGCAACCATTTGTTTTCTTTTTATATACACCACTAAATGTTGTCTCTTTGACCAATGGCAGCAGGTTCCATTATCATCTGTAATCGGCAATTCTGTCTGCATTTCGTTTCCGCTACATCCATAAAGTGAATTAAGTTTACAAAAAAATGTCAAAATATTTTCATTGTTTAATTTGTAAAATAAATTAAATGTTGATAAAAATTGATTAAATAATTAAAATGCTACTTCTTTATTATTATAAATTCAATAAAATATTATTAATTTTCAGACTTTTTACTTGCCAGAAGGTATAATTCGCTGTTTTCATAGTCTAAATTAGCATACCTTATGATTTTCTATCAAAGCTGAATTTTTATTAGTTTCAAATTTAAATATTGTAGCATTATGACCAGTTGTTGAAGAGCGATATTATTTATTGATGTATATTTATGGAATATGTACTTCACTGCGGACTAGCAAGTCCCATGGAATGGAAATCAGAAATGTCTTGTCATGATAGCATACTGTGAGTAAGGAGCAAGAGAAGTGAGAGTTCATACCTTTTTTCATTTATACTGCTTGTTGGCAAGACCATCCGGTGGCTGTTAGCAGAACTTGTGTAACAGGCAAGTGGGGTAATCCCACAAGTTTAGAAATTATGCACAACTTTTATTTAATAATAGTAAAAGGAAGATAAAACCTTATTGAGACTATCACATTAATTCCCTGTGTTAATGTTGCAGTTATTGTCCTTGTCTTTTGGTTGTTGTTTAATGCCACCAGGTGGTGGCTTTTATAAAATGCTGGCAGCCATATTGAAAATGTTTCATTTGTTCAGTTGTCAATATTCAGGCTAACAGGTGGATTACCTTATTGCAGATGCAATTGATTCATTGAGGGTTAACAAATGGTAGCAGAACTGGTAGCTGATCTGCAACAAAAATTAAGTGAATTTCCTTTTCTATTTTTCTGTTACTTTTAAAGTTTTGTGACTCTAAGACTTAGCAAGTGGGCAAAGATTGCTAGTAAATTCTATCACTTCATCAAGATATATTCACTGCTTGAAATCTTTGAAAAAAAAATTTTAAATGAACATTTCATTCATAAATTGACTTGTTATAGTTAAGGAAAGTTTTTTACTAATAGATGCCAATTTGTTGAAGGCCAAGTAAAATGTAAATTTCAAACAGTTTTCTGCACTATATAAGATGATATTCCTAAACAGAACTATTTTTGATATGAAAATCAAAACAATCCTTGAATAAAAGAACAGTAATGAAGGACAGTTAATTAATGAAATAAACTTTTCTAAAATCAATATGCAAATTAGTTAAACCTGAAGAGTGATATTGCCTAGAAGTAGATAATATATAATACAGATATTGAGCTTTAGTTTGTAAATTACTATAAAGTAGAGCTGAGGCTTTTAATCTCAGCATTTGTGGCAGAATTGAGCTCCAATTTCACATTTATTCATATAGATTCCATAATATAGGTTTTACTTAATTAGTTATGTTTCTATAACTCTTCAAATGTTGAATATATTACTAAGTATAATTTCTATTTTCCATTCTTTACACTATATTACTTTTATCTTATAAATGTTCCTTGTTCTTGTGAAATAAAAAAAAAAAATAATTGTTTGTATGGAAAATAAAGATCTATGTACATCAAATTGTCTTTAAATTAAATGGCAACAGAAGAATTATTGTTATACTTTTAAAATCTAAGCTTAAACATTAATTCAATGAACCATGAAAACAATGATAATGGCTTGTATAAATATATTTTTTACCTCACCTAATCTGGCAACCCTGAATTTGAATGAGTTATAAATCACTGAAATCGGACCAGTGGGAGCAGAAAAGTTGCCTACACACACACACACACACACACTGTACTTTATACATAAGATATAAGAATGGATAATTTTAATACATGTTCTTCCAAATGGCCTCCAAGGCTAGACAATGAATCTGTCTATGAACAATGGAAGAAAAGCTTACATATTTGGAGTAGGTTGACAGACCTTCCAAAACTAAAACAGGCTTTAGCCATTTACCTATCTTTAAGTGAAAAGGCCAGAGCTTCATCTTTTGAGATAGACAGTGAGTATTTGGAAACAGAGACAGTTGTGGACATTATCATCCAAAAACTGGATGAATTATTTCTGTCAGATAAAGGGAGATGGGAATTTTTTGCCTTTAATAACTTGTACAATTTGAGTAGAGCAGCAGAAAAAGAAATAAAGGATTTTCTGATTAATTTTGACTACACCTACTTTAAGTTTACACAGGAAATAGGACCCAGTAATGGCATTTATGCTCCTTTCATCTGTAAACCTTCTTGAGAAGGATGCACACTTAATAATGTCAGCATTGAAGGAAGTGTCTTTCAAAAATATGAAGGAAACCATTAAACATATTTTTGGCCATTTATTTACTACTTCAAATATTGATAAATGTACTCCTCAGTCTGAGATAAAAATAGAAAGTCAAGAAACCCTTTTTACAGATAGATTCATACATGACAGGGTTAACCATATACTCATGCCACCCAAGATGGTCGCAGTTCAGACAGACAATTTCCTATACAGTCACATGGCCATAAATTAAATCTTGTGGGTTGTAATGGGCAAGTTTCAAGATGTGTCATGTGCGAATCAGTATTTCATTGGGTACATGAATGCCCTTATGCATACAAGAACATTGATTAAGGTTTACAAAGAAATGTCAGAAAATGTTCTGTTGTCCTTGTTTGTGGGTCATACTAATAGTACAAGGTTACAATAATTGATAATCAGTATTAGTTCTAATCAGAATGGAAAATGTTTGGACTTTAAGACCAGTTACACTACTTGATTTTAATCAGGTGTTAAATTATTGCTGAATTTGATACATTCATTGTTTAATAATTTGTGTTCTTTCTACTAAAAATTTTTAATTTGTTAGTGCAGAAAAATCTCTGAACCAAAGCAGGGGTGTAGTGACTCAGGTAACATAGTGAAGCAAACCAGCATGTGGAAATATGATTTTAGCAAACTGGTTGACAAACATCCTATAGGTTATCTCTCACTTCCTCTTGCTTCCTCCTAGAAATGATGCTCTGATGACTGCAAAGTAAAACTGTCATTGATGCACTTCATTGATGTAGCAGTGGTGTCTGAAGAAGTGAAGCTGGAGATGACCCCAAATGCAAGACTTCATCTTTTCCAAAAGGTGTCTGAAGAAGTGAAGCTAGAGATGACCCTAAATGGGTTCTCCTGCTTGTAGGGCATGGTGCAGAGTCCTGAGAGTGAAAGAGAATGAGAACTCTTTAGTGAGGGTGGAAGAACAATAAAAGAATAGGTCGCGCTATACATGATGTCAGCTTCTACATGAATATATACCATAATCTCTGTTTATATAACCCTTAAAAGTTCAGACAGAAATAAAGGAACTCAGAACGTTCATTCTATTATATTTTGTGCTAATAGGAATATATACTTGAAAACATGGTGGATAAAATAATTAAAGGTTTATTGTAAAAACCAGTACAATAAGAAATAAGGTAATAGTTACACACATGATTGTCGCAAGTCAATCTAGTAGTGAGTGCTACTATTGGAAGGTTGATACTTCTCATGTAAGTCTGAGTCATACTCAACAGATCCCAGCTAGTTTCCATAGTCCGTTGACTTACTGATACATATAGGTAGTTACTACCTATAGTGTAGTTACTCATGGGGGTGACAGGTTATTCCATTACATCACATCCAATACATATCATTCAGAAATTATAAAAATAGGAGTTCAGATTTTTATAACAGAAGGGTAGGTAGGAATATTCATTCATAATTAATTTGTTTTTTTAGAAACATAATAGGCAGTAGTTGGAATAAACAGATAAAGTGGAAAATCAACTAAATCTGTGAGGGGGGGGTTGCTGGAATAACTGGGCAGTTTGGAAAAAAATCAAAATTTAAATAGCCAAGCAACAGCATCTATTCTGGATGTGATAGTAACTTATTTTTAAATATTTTTTGTATGGCTATAAAATAATAATACTTACTTACAGTGAGGGGTGCACAAATATTCATACACATATCAGTTTTTAATTTATCGTACTTCTAACTAAGGAACTTATTCATTAGTTGTAAATACAATAAATTAAAAATTTGTATGTGTACGAATATTTGTTTCCCCCCTCATGGTTTCTCTTTTGTCCAGTTTAGGGCCACATCACATTGAACCACAGGTTCCCATACGATCACCAAAGTTAAGCAGTGCCAAGCCTGGTCATTACCTAGATGGTTGTCGACTATGGAATATCAGGTGCTGTAAGCTTGGATGTGCAGATGGTGGAATCGATAAAGGCTTAGAATTGTTGATCAGAAAATGGCTGGTATAAAAAATTGTGAGGCGATAAAATATTTGAATGTTTACAGAAACACTGTTTTAATGAGTGGAAAAAGTTTCAAATGGAGCAAACAACCTCACCAAATCCAATTGCAGGATGAAACTGTTCAGTTCATACCAGGAGAGTTATTGAAACCATCAGGAAGAGGGTGAAGAGAAATCTACAAAGAAGCATGAGGAAGGTGGCAAGAGTTAGCTATTTTGGATAGGTTGCTTAGGATGACTGAAAATAAGATTTAGTACTAAAACTATACAAGAATCGATGACTACAGTTGCTCTCAAGTACCTCTAATCAAAAACGGCTTGAGAGATATAATAAAATGTTGTTAGAGATGCAGTGTTGATGAAGATGAAGGCTTTGTTTGATTGGACAAGAAGTTTTTCACTGTGAAGACTGTTAACTATCAAAATGTTAGGTCTTATGCCACATCATCAAGAACACATTTCAAGTGACAGAAGCCTGCTGTTACTTCTAATAGTTAAAAATTGCTCTTAGTGTTCATTGAAGACAAAGTGAAAGTGTAATAGCAGAATTTACCAGCAAATGTTTAAGAGAATTGTGTTGCCAAGGGTGTCAGTCACTTTTGGAAGTCACTGTCTTAACTGAAGATGTAGCTCTTATATACACAGCCAATTTGATGCAGAGCTGGTGCAAGAAACATTTATGTTGATTTGACAAGTCAATTTGGTCTCCATCAAGTCCTGACATTAATTCTATAAACTTTGCAATAAGGCACATATTGGAGAGCCATGTTTCATGCATCTCATCTGAACTATATCAGACCTGAAAGAATCTCTTATAATGTTGTGGTACAATTTTAGCAAAGAGGTGGTGAAGAAGTCATGTACTTCAGCTTAGGAGAGATTAAAGGCTTGGGTGAAAGCAAATGGTGGCCAATTCAAATTATTAATTTATGTAAAATATTGTCAATAAATATAAAAATCAACCTGTAAATTTTCATTAACTAAAACCTAAAACTTTTTATTTTATAATAAAATGAATAATGGGTAAATGTATATATCCCACATCATATTTCTTATTTAGAGCAGTGGTTCTCAAACTTTTTGGAATCTTATCAATAATTATAGTTGCACTATATACAAATTTTGGAAAAATATGTTATAATGAATACCGCAGAAAAGAAATAATGTGATAAAAAATATAAAATAAAACATACCTTAAGTTTATTCATTCTTGTGTTTATTAGAAACATGAGCCTAATGAGTCTTAGCGATTTCTTCAATGTTTAGGCATATATTTGATTGGTAAACTCTCATTTCCTCATCAATACATTGAAGAGTTCCTCTCTTTTTGTACTTAATTGTGGTGAGAGCAGAAAAGCCTAATTCACATAAATATGAATGAGATGAGTACCGCAGTATAATAAAGTAAATATATTTATTTCTTATGTCTGGACACATATTTCTTTGGAATTCCAGGGCACACCTAGACATCTCCCAGGGTGCACCAGTGTGCCCAGGTGCACCATTTGAGAACCACTGATTTAGAGGCTGAACAGTAATAAATTAAATTTAATTACAAAGTTGAACTTTGTAGAATATTGGTTAACTTGCAAGTGGACTAAACCACCTGATGTATTAGGTACTCTTCTTATAAATGAGGTAGATTTAGTCTTTTGTCTTTACAAGGAGATACAAGAAGGCAGCCATGTTACCAGGTAAGTCATTTGTCTTCTACAAACTCATTTGACTATTTATTAGTCATAGGATAAAACATTTTCAAAATTCACTTACCTGTATGCTATAATCTTTTTAGGGAAAAAAAAAACATTAAATTTATTTTTGTAGTGTTCTTTTATTTCCTGGACAATAATGGTTACATGGCATCAAGTAAATCTTATCACCATTGAGAACTTAACAAAGGCACGTCACCCATAATCCCACTTCAAAATGTCACCCCAATTTGACTGTGTTGACATATCAAACTATGAGTGCAGCTTCCACCCAGACTTTACTTGATTGTCTGTCCCATTGAGAGTAGCAGAATATAAGACTGAAAAAAAAAAAAAAAAAAACAGTTGCAGAATCAATCTTCATGTATTTTGCTGTTCATTTTCTTCATTAATTTCATTTATCAGCGGCGCAGTGATTGATCTTTCATGTCTTACAATTTGATTTAGAATGTGACATGCATTTTGACACATTCTCATTGTCACAGCACCTCAAAATTTCATAGATTGACAAAGATTGATGTTTTGTTATCTTGCTTGATATGGGACTCAGATTGGGTGAGATAAAATCTGCTGTTCAAGAGAAATAACAACATAAATGCAAAGTAAAATCAGACAGTCCATTTTATGTCAAAGAAAAGATAACAATGCATTCAAAATGTCAGTATTTAGATGGTTAGAGAAGAATTGTCCTCTGTTGCAGAAAAGAATGATTCTTTTCAGATCTTCACGGCATAGGTTTGAGTGAGAAAAGTATGTTTTCCATATTTGGATGTTCAAAGAAGAGATTACCACATTTCTACAAAGTGATTCATGTAAAGGGGAAGAAAGAAAAGGAACGACGTGGATCCTTTAAGGTAGGAAAAGAAGAAAAAGGAACGACGTGGATCCTTTAAGGTAGGAAAAGAAGTAGGACGTGGATCCTTTAAGGTAGGAAAAGAAGAAAAGGAACGACGTGGATCCTTTAAGGTAGGAAAAGAAGAAAAAGGAACGACGTGGATCCTTTAAGGTAGGAAAAGAAGAAAAAGGAACGACGTGGATCCTTTAAGGTAGGAAAAGAAGAAAAAGGAACGACGTGGATCCTTTAAGGTAGAAAAAAGAAAAAGGAACGTATGATCTTTAAGGTAGGAAAAGAAGAAAAGGAACGACGTGGATCCTTTAAGGTTTAAAAGGAACGACGTGGATCCTTTAAGGTAGGAAAAGAAGAAAAAGGAACGACGTGGATCCTTTAAGGTGGTACCTGTCCTGAAGTGAACAGTATGTCTATTATGGTAAACTAAGTTCTTTTAACAACTTACAAATCACTAAAAAAGCCTGAGAGATGAGCTTGTAGTGGACCATGGGTTTACGTGTTGTTAAATTAGGATCACATATGTTTATTCCTGCTAGAAGAAGGTCCACTACAAGAACATGGTGGACTCGGAGATTGAATCCACCATAAAGAAGTGTAAAGAAAACCAACAAGACTGAGATATATATATATATATATTAAACAACAAAATTTACAATGGACATAGACATTAACATTTGTGTTTGTGTGTGAATGTAAAGAGTTTGTATTTTGGTGAATGTTCATATGTACATGTATGTGTGTTTCTTGGCGTTCTCCCACAAATGGGAAGATGCAATCTTCTGCAAGAGCTTACATTGTAGATGTGTTTGCTGAAAATGAAGAAATGGAAAAGAGAACAAGGCAAGAAATTATATTTATAGTGTAGGGAGAGCATCCCCTAGTGAACGATTTGGACAATTAAGCAGGAGTTAACTCTGACAAGCTCATCATAACATGATATAAATATTATATATGTAAGTTTTTGGTGGCAGATAATTTTATATTTTTCAATATACAGTAGTGTCCAAAACTAAGGGACAAAATTTTAAAACCTAATATTTGTTAGAAATAACAACTGTGAAAAGATGAAATTTTGACAACTGGTAGTCGTTATCATCCATAATAAAATACTAAAATTTGAATCATTTGCAAAGGATAGAAAAAGAATTATAACAATTATCTATTTATTTTCAAAATAGGATCGTCCAAAAGTAAGGGACAAAATTGAGAAAAACAATGTAAACAGTATGCTATATTCAAATTTTTTGATTTCCTCTAAAGAATAAGTCTTACTTAGTCATTTGTAAACGTTGCATCAGCCGGCACCATGGCGAAACGCCAAAAACTTGATTACTCTGTGAGACAAGCTTTTGTGAAGCTACACAAGGAAAAGCACACCATTAGAGAGATTTCAGAGAAAGTGAAACATTCCAAGAGTGTTGTAGGCAGGGTTGTTAAATCCTACAATGATACTGGCAAAATAGTTAGTGCTTTTAAAACCGGCAGACCCCACAAAACTTTGGCAAGAGAAGATTGAATAATGCAGCGTATGTCATTAAAGGACCGTTTTAAGTCTTGCACAGAAATTAAAAGGGTTATGAATAGTACCTCATGTGTTAATGTGTCAAGACAGACTGTTTGTAGATGACTGCAAGAAATAGGGCTGTTTAATCGAACCCCAGGGAAGAAACCACTTGTTAGTTCGAAGAATAAGAAGAAGAGATTAGAGTTTGCAAACAGGTATGTAATTTGGACATATGAAAATTGGGCAAAAGTATTTTTCAGTGATGAAAGCAAGTTTAATTTATTTGGAAATGATGGAAAAAAAACAATGTAAAGAGACGTATTGGTGAAAGATTAAGTGCAAAGTGTACTAAGAAAACTGTCAAGTTTGGGGGCGGAAGCGTCATGGTATTTGGAATGTTTTCTAGCCAAGGTACGCCTCTTGTCCGGTTACAAACTCGTGTAAACGCGCAGATCTATAAAAACATTATTCAAGATCATGTTGTGCTAATCATACAGAATTCAGGTTTCGATAGGGCTACCTTTATGCAAGATAATGCCCCATGTCACAAGGCAAAGGTGGTAATGAGTTACCTTAGCGAGCAAGATTTGGAAATTATGGATTGGCCACCGCAAAGTCCTGACTTAAATCCAATAGAAAATCTTTGGAAGACCTTAGAGTGAAAGTTATGGAAAGAAATCCCACTAACATGGAGGATTTGTGGGTGAAGCTTCAAGAAGAATGGTCTAAAATTAGTATCGAGGATTGTCAAGAACTGATTCGTTCTTGTAGTCGAAGATGATGCAGCTGTCATTGAGAGCAAGGGCTCATTTACTAAATATTGATTGTACATGTATTTTTATTTTTTTTTGCCGTTTACATTGTTTTTCTCAATTTTGTCCCTTACTTTTGGACATTCCAAATTTGAAAATAAATAAATAATTGTTATAATTCTTTTTCTATCCTTTGCAAATGATTCAAATTTTAGTATGTTATTATGGATGATAACGACTACCAGTTGTCAAAATTTCAGTTTTTAACAGTTGTTATTTCTAACAAATATTAGGTTTTAAAATTTTGTCCCTTAGTTTTGGACGCTACTATATATATATATATATATATATATATATATATATATATATATATATATATATATAGTTATTAATCATTTCATCCCAAGTAAAGCAACAAAGCCACTATGACACAAGATTACTGAGTTTGAGAGAATATTAGAAAATAATACTATTGAGGAGAGAGAACAGGAATTAAGAAGACAGAAGATAATGATTGACATTGCATTTAAATTTTTGAAGATCAAAGTTAACTTGGAAGTAAGATGCTGTAAGAGAGTCGCACAAGTGAGAAGTGTGATAGAAGAAACTGTTAGCAAAGAACTTACGGTTGCATCTAGACCTTGCCACCAGTCTGGCACTACACTTAAATTAAGTCTAGGTACTATAATACTGTTATATTAAATAAAATGTTTGGATTATTAGTATATAATCAACATGTAAAAATATATGCACATGATCAAGTGGTTAAAATATTTAATTTCTGACCATGAGATCTGAGTTCAAATCTTACCATGATTCATTGATCAGGGATGTCACTTTCTTATGTTATAGGCCTAGGGAGGAAACACCTTTGGAAAGTGCCTGGCAACCATATTCATTTACCCAAGGCTTGAGTGAAATTTTAGTAGACATAACTGTTTAGTAGCTGTTGATAGTTGTGCTATGTCACAAGTCATCATGACTGAGGTTTTGAGTGTACTGGCCTTGTTCAAAGAATTGATCATGCCAAATGATATGCTCTCTCCCAAAAACTGTAACTAAGATCTGCTCAGTATAGTTGCAGTATAAAAACAAAGCCAGTGTCTGTAATAGAGTTCAGTTGGAAATAAGCCAACCATTAAATAATGTTCACAGTTTCAATATTTGAAAATTGAATTATATTAGCTGTAACTGTTTGTATCAGAAGGATAATTTAGCACCTCACTTTATGAGAAATTGAATTATGCATATATCCACTCAAAGAAATGTGGCATATGAAAAGCATTAGTGTATAAAGTACAAGAACTCATGCATGGACCCCTTCAAAAGTATTTTTTTTGGAGACAGATTTAGGTGCTAGTTCTTGACCCTAACACCTCCCTAGGGAAAAGTATTGACTGGATGGATGGTCACCTAGGGCTTGATCACATTATAGTTCATATTCACGTTTCATTAAAATTTAGTAGAATTCAAAGCCCAGCTTTTTTAACTGGCAGGTATTGCTTGGAAGTTCAAAATGACGTTGGGTCCGTGTCCTCTGCCTACCTGTACACCAATACCTGTAAATTGGAGACAGGTGATGAAAAGGTAGTTGGTGGTCAGTACAGGCGATACAGGGACTACATCAATGCCATTCTTGAAGACCTGCAATATATGCTTTATCCAATTAGAAAAGTTGGTTAACGTTTGGAGTAATTGGTGACATGTCGACACAGGTATTGCTCAAGCCACAAAAGAAAAGTGAGACAAAGTAATACTGTTGAAAGATGTCAACATGCACAATCCTCCCTCTGCTATCATCCAATACCTTTTGGATGCTTGACTTTTGAAAAAATGTTGGTCTATTCCATCACATGAGAGTATGACCACCATGATGGGGAATTGGATGACTTACAATACTAACTGTTCAAGCAATAAAATGCCTGATATATCACTTGTCTGTTTACCTCCAAGTAGAGGTTCAAATCAGACCAGCATCCACTAGGTGTTGGTTTTATCTATTTACTTTATGGACAGAAAGTTGCACTGCTCATTATTGTGTGTGTGTGTGTGTGTATTAGTGACAGTAGACATCAAATCATATATTCAAACTGTCCGTGCAATTAGTTTGTATGAATATAATGAAGTGTTTAAATCTGAAGCGTAAATGCTGAAATTATGGCATTGGGTGTCTTGTTTGGAGACATTTTGCAAATAGTTTGACAATCTAATTATCACTATCAAACTGAAGGGACTTGCTCAGATGCCAATAAAAATGCATTAAAATTGACAGGAGTGTGGCTGAATATCTCTTACAGAACACAGACAAAGCCTGAGGCATTGGTTTAATGCAAAGTTATTCCTAAATCCAATAATCTCTTGTTCAATAAATAGCAAAATAATAAGACTAAGTTGAATACATTTACATATATTGGCAAGGTAATATATTTTATAAGAGCCATTTAAAATTAGCCAAATTTCCTGCAAAGTGATGTATACTTCAGAGGAATTAGAAGAATTCTCACAATCTCCAGAATTTCATAGACTCTAGATATTTATTCTGGTTTGGTAAATGAAGACAGAATTGAAACAAGTTCTTTGTAAATATGGGACTACTATTCCTAAAGGTACTCAATTCTGATGGAATGTTTTACCAACTTACAGGTATTTAATTTTGTGGATCGGGGTTTGGCAGATCTTCCATCTGTGTTATTTTCTTTGTTTCTGCCACTTTATTTTAACAGTTCTACAGCAGTTGAAATGGTTTGATACCCAATTTTCTGTTCTGCTGCTTTCTCCCTTTCCAGATTAATGTTGGTCTTCATCATCTATTTCAACTGTTCTTTGTCACAGCTCAGACAGCAGCCATCATGTTTTTTCTCAGAGCAGATTCTGTGGTAGTGAATATGGCTGGAAAGTCATTCATCCTTATTTCTTTCTTTAACATTTCTTAACAGGTCTGCATCATTTGAGATCATAGTTTCCAATCTGTTGCATTTTTTTTCTCCCTTTCCAGTTTAATGTTGGTCTCTTCATTATCTGTTTCAACTGTTCTATATAACAATTCTTTTGCTTGTCCCAATTTTGCTGTAGACCAAAAGTGTGTACAGCATAGCAAGTGTTCGTGTGAGGAAGGGGGAATTGTGTAAAATTTCTGGAGAGCCACAAGTGCTTTCTTCTTTGTTTCTCTGGAATATTGGTTAGCTTGCAAATGGTCTGACACACAAGTAGACTAGACAAATAGCCACCAAGTTAAAATTAATTCTGAGTCACTTAATGGAGATATATATGGGTGAATAGAGACCACTTATGCAAATGTGTTTGGCAGGTCCATTCTAGCAAGATGGACCAACCCACCTGCAACATTAGGCACTCTCCTATAAAAATGAGGTAAAATTAGCTGGCTTGCCTTTTCAAGAAGACACAAGAAGGCAGCCATGTTAGCAGGTGAGTCGCTTGATTTCTACAGTTTCCTTTGGTAGTTTTGGGGGGGTGTCTTTTCTTAACACATTGGTGAATGTTATGTCAGTATTCTCTATCACTTTTCCATGTGTAGATAGTTTTTTTTTTTTTTTTAAATGAAGCAACACATGTTTGAGACAAGTGAACACTGAGGTCAACACCAATAGGTGACAATCTGTTTCATGCTTGAATGCAATCTTCATTGGCAAGATTTCATTGAAGCATGAAATTATTTCCAGTTGGTGTTGACCTCAGTGTCCACTTTTATATTTACATATGCTTGATCCTTGATATTGAGCACTTTTAACTATAAATATAGCACACCTTAAAACCATATTTTTATCATGCAGCATGCAATAGAAATACCTCCCACATATTTGTAAGACATATATATATATTGTCATCCACAGACAGACTGTTTTTCTGTATCACGGCTCTATATAAATTAACAAAGTGTGACAAGTCATAATGAAAATATACAGAAAGTCATTTACTTGTATTTCATAGATTACACAAAAGTATTCAATAACGCAAGACACAAAGAAAGTCTTGAAAAGCTTGATCTACATGGAAAGGATATATAAAATATAATCAGTAAATTGAATTTTGAAGAAACCTGAATGGAAATTGAGAAAAAGTTAATGGTGTACATTAGAAAAGAAAGACTATCTCAAGGTTATTTTTTTACTGGATTTAATTTTTACAGATATTTCTCAGAGAATTAGGAGTCATACCTGGATTTATTATTGGAAGGCATAACCTTAAGAATAGACATTCAGAAGGTAACACTGTGATGATGGCAGATTCAGAAGATAAACTAGAAAAACAAGCTATTGCAAAATGTAATCAATGAAAGTAAAAAGACAGGAATGACCACTAATTATAATTAATTAATAACATTAATTATAAGACAAAGGACATGATTAGAAGCAAAAAGAGATAAAGGAAATTAAGAATCACACCTAAACAATTTTGTTACCTTTCAAAAAATGATGTATGTATTCCGAAATTTGAAAATACAAATCTGTTGTAGCATACCTATGGATGATAATGGCTATGTCCCCATCCCCATAAATGCAGTAGTAAATACTGTATGTGGGTCTGCAGTTGGAGATTCATTATGGAATTCATTTGATTCACTTCTAGCAGTTGACTACTACTTCTACGTGCTGCTGGTGAATCTTATATGTGTTGTTCTTGTCCTAAATATTATCGTTCATTACCAACCTTTGTGTGATTATTCTATTCGGTAACCTTCCTTAGGTTACAACACATTTGTTATAATATTGTCCTCCATATATGAGATTAGAAAATGATATCCTGATAACAGCATTATCTGACCTTCTCATGATACAGATCTTTTTAATACAGATTACAGATGTAAAACTCTAGACTGTTACAGATTGAGTAAGTTTTACAAGGTTTTCATGCACTTGCCATTGTATCACTAAAAGGAAATAAATAATTATGATTCATCATTGAAAATGACCTAGTTCCATTGAAGAAAAGACCATTTTTGATGTTCTCTGGTTCAGATTAAATGCTTCCATTTTTGCTTAAGTTAGTAATGGGTTTGAAATTAGTATTCTGCTGTCATATTCAAGCTGATGGAGTCTCCGGAGTGTCATGAATCAATAGTTACACCAGCATTATTCCAGACTTTGAAAATTCGACCACAATTAGTAAATCAATTTAAAGTAAAGATCCTATTAATCTGACATTTATCTCTGGCTGTTGTCTTAACTTTGAAATTGCAGTTGGACCATTTTGGATAATTTCATCTTGTCATCTTCAAGACAGTAGATTGAAAGCATCTTGACAGTTATCTCTTTAAGACAGCAGACTGAGACCATTTCACCTCAACAGCTATCTTTTTTTTTAATCTTGCCAGTTACCAACAATTTTTGAATGATGATTTTTTTGTGCTTCCAATATATTCTTAATTCTTGTTATTTCTGATACTGGGTGCCAATATATTGAAAACACCAAAGATTAGACTCTTTTTTTTATACCTATTCTTTGACATTGAGAATACTCCTGAAATGACTTTGTATGCAAAGGATTAAATAAATCTCAATTGAGGGAGGAAAAGCTAGATTATTAATGTATATCAAATCAAGAATTAATCTGTTAAGAGTGAATTACCTAATTTTAAACAAATTCAAGTGAGAAATATGAGTGTGGAGTTACCCCACTTACTTTCCTAAAAATAACTGTCACTAGAGGACACTCCTAAGTCTATAAATAGGCAATAACATTCTCGGTCATCCCCTTTTGCCTATTTCACCCGGGGGAGGATAAGATGTAGGTCACACATAGGTAAGAACACTGCTGCTGAGGTGCATTCACTTCCTTTGGTCCTCTGTTGACTTTTGAACCTTCTCATACACATGCATATATATACATGTGTCTATCACACACACTTGTTAAATTTATTCTACACGAACAGCTTCACTAGTTTAAATGTTTTCTTTATTTCTGCTCATTGTTTTCCAATATGCTACAATATTCTATTGTCTGTTTATACCATTGTTTTTTTAATACATACCTATTGTTTGTTTCTATATATAGTTTTGTCATTGCCTTATTTATTTATTACCTGGACTCACATACTGAGTTCACCATTTTTGTTGTGAGATAAATATACCAGGAGACACGTGTTTTCCACTTAAGCACTCAACCATCATACTCCCACAACAAAAGCTACTCTCAAAAAATGGAATATTCCATTTTTCTAAATTGTTGTTGTAGGAATTGTAAAAGATAATTTTCAGAAGTAGGTAAGGTCCTAAGTGATAAATAATCCTTAGAAACAGGGAAAAGAATACTGTAGCATTATATCTTCTTTCCTACATATTAATGAAAACTAATTTCTTCACAAAGGAAGAAAAGTCTTCAAGCAAACATCATTCTACCAATGAATATTGAAAATACCATGAAAAATTGAATAAAATCTAAGAAAACTACACAGAAACTATTAATAGCAATCGGAAAGATGGCTGAGATTTAAGTATATGTAGTAAGGAAAAAAGGATTTGAGAATTAAACACACACAGGGTACATTGAAGGCAAGAATAGAAAAAAGACAGTAAGTAACCTACTTGTAAATATGCAAATAGGTTAGGGAACAAGTACCAAAAAGAGAAAGAAGGGTCACAGAAAAAAATGTCTGAATAGTCCTGGCACATTGAGTATATAGCTATACTTCAAAATACAAAATTTTTACCAGCATTATTGAACAGTCTGTTCCTTTTTATTACATGTTGGAATAGATATGCTTTTTATTGGTTAATTTATATATAAAAAAACAACTATTGAATTTAGATATGATTGAATAATTGTTTCCTAAAGAGCTGTATTAAACATATAATCTGCATAGTCTTTTCTTTTCCAATTTAGTGTTCAATTATCTTGCTATCCATTATGAGTCTTTTATTTTTGGCTTAATGACTAAGATGAAATCTGTTTTGTTATGTTCCAAATATTGATCTGTTTGTGCTGGAGAAATCTCAAGGGATGTTCTATATTTATTGGTTCTTTGAACTGAAGGTTGATTAATTTTATGCAACTTTTTCTCTTGCTAATAATGTCGAGGCTGCTAAGGGACAGCAATAATGGAAATACTTTCCTTATTTTTTTTGTCTCCTTTTTAATAGTTAAAATGATATTCACAAGTGTTTATGATTACCTCATGATTATTAACAAGAATGATTGTACATTTTTTTTGGTTAAGGATTCCAGAATAGTCATTTTAATTTTTTAAGACTGGCTCAGTCATTTTTGTTAATTTTGTTGTCATTTGTTAAATAAGCTTTTATATAAACAGTTTACATACTGCTTTTTTTAGTCAAGTTTTATGCTACACAGTTGGAGTGAAGTTTGCCATAAGATTTCATATTTTTATTAATTACTGGTAGCTTTATCTTAAACTGGATCACAGTCACCAGCATGTTCCGTTGTTTTGGGAGTTTTTCAGATTACAAATTAACTGAAAAAAGGAGAGGTAGTAATATCTATACTGCATTATTAGTGTTCCTTATGTTCTGAGATGGGCTATAAATTTGCAAACTTATTTATCTTATTTGTTTTAATATATATTTCTTTACCCAAATGTATAAATATTTTATGGGATAGCTGAAATAGGGATGACCAGAAATGATAAAAGCATTATATTATACAGTCAGTTATGTGCCATGCACGATACATGCTTAGGCGATCATGAGCCTTTTGATACATGACTGACCGCAGTAGGTTGCCATTTCTTTCTGTGGTAGACCAGTTACCATACAAAGCTATAGAACCTGATCTGTCCTGCTATTTACCCATAGCTGGGGGCAGAAAAAGAGGATTCATACCTTTCCCAAGGGTATTTGCACATAAGTGAATGTAATAGATTTGACTGGAATTTGAACTCTGCTCTCTGATTGCTCAATCCAAGCTGCTATCCATTACTCCACCGTGCCTCCCATATTATACACATTAGCAAATTTATATTCCAATTATTCCTGAAATAGTAATAGGGTTTTATTTAAGATCACTAAGAATTTGAAGCTGCCAATACTTAAGAAGAAATATATATAGAAAACACTTTCAGAAACCTCTAATATCCTTATTGTTTCATCCCCAATTCTAAGAGAAAGGTATACAAAATATACAACCACAAAAAAGATAACATTATTAACAACAATAAACTAGATAAAAACACACACACAATACGACCTACTAACTTTATAACATACATTATCCACTGAGAAAAAAAAATTCTTGAGAATGCTGCTATTGAATCTTATCAAAATATTAATCTGCTCCCTGGATTTTTTTCAAATATTTCCATTCTTGAAAGAATTAATACTTACCAAAACCAACATACATGAATATAAAAATGTAAAAAAGTTAAAAGAAAACAGTTAGTCATAACCTCATGTTGTTTAAAATATGTAACACATAAATTAATCCTAAACTGAAACAGTTTAATTACTAAATTACTTTAATTGCATAAAAAAATTCAAATACATCACTTGGTTTTGTTTATTAGATACTGAATTGTGTCACTTGCCTGACTTTTTGACCAAAACCTGATGAATATTTATGAGAGTTCTTAAGTTTAAACATTTTAAAAAACCAATAACATTGTATATAAATATTTGTTAGAGAATAAAATCCTTGAATTTGCCTTGATAAAGTCCCTCAGAGGGTGAAATGTGTTGACTAAGATAAGTTTTCCTTTTGTCTTTATTTGTATATTCTGAAGTAAAACATCACCACATGATAGGCAAAAAAACTCTTCTATATGCTCTGTCACTTTTGAAGTTTGGTAATCATGGCTCTCCATAATTTCCTCTCTTTTGCAGTTCTTAGTAAATTTTTTCTTTACTAAATCCTGTTCTGCCATCCATTTACACAAGCTCGTTAGGTAAGTTATGCACCATTTTCTACTGTTCTTTTTGGCTTCAATGTTAAATTTTTCAAGCCCATTTACTTCCTGTGCCCCAGAATTTTCAACTCTCACTTTATGATGTATAAGTGTCCTTTTTGTTTCCATTTTCTCTAAAGCTTTCTGATTGCTCACATGTTCAGTCCATGCTATTGTCAGCATCCTTCTCTAGAACTGCATTTGCTTTAAGCCTCTTCTTCATCTGTGAGAAGATTGTTTAGCATTCACTGCCATATAGGAGGACTGATATTATGTCACACTTCAGTACTCTGTTTCTAATGAAATTTTCCTTGCTTAGCTTTTAGAAGGCAATTTTTGCTATCCCAGTGTGCCTTCGGATTTCAGAGTCACACTTTCCATCCTCTGTTAAAACACTTTCTAGATATTTAAATTTTTGTGCTTGTTAGATTTTGTTATCTCCAATTTGTAATTTGCATGTTGGACTATTCCATTTGCTTACACCCATATATTCTACCTTCTTACAATTGATGCTTAGTCCTTTCTTCTTTCTTTCTTCTATATTTGTTATCAAGACTGTGTCCTCTGCAGGTCTTAAGATTGTGGCCACCAATAATGACTCCTGGTAGGACATTTTATTCTCTTACAATTGTCTCACTGTGTAGGTTGAATAAGCCCACTGAGAAGATAAATCAGTGTCTTACATCCTTTTCTATTTTCGTGTGTTTACTGAATTCATTTTCTATTCATGTATAGGTGGCTTGCTCTTAGTATATGATTTGGATAATTCCAATATCTTTACCAAATATGTCATGGCAATAAATCTAATGTAAGATAAACTTTGATTGTATCTTATGAAATATTTTAAGTAGCTTTGTATTGATTTTGGTTCATTAGAAAGTATTATTTGCTTAATATCAAAGGTTTCCTATCTGTGCTTTTATAAATATCATGAAATCATGGATCTTTTGGTATAATTTTATAATGTTCCGTACTTTACCATTTGAAATGGATTTATAATTATTCAGTATGTTTTGGCTGGAAATAAGTTTGCTATCATTTCTCTAATCATACGAAAATAAATAGATAAAATCATGAATGGTAACCAGACATTCATTTGGTTTGTCAAGTAAAATTAACATTTTTTTTATTTTTCAACATTAACTTTATTGAATAACTATTTCGTTACTTTACCTTCCATTGCCATCTTTCCAGCAACTTCATGTTTCCATCCTCCCAGAATGTTTTTCATTTCTCAGCAAAGAAATACTGTTACTTTTAACATATTCCTGGTAAATGAATTTTTTAAGCCCATTCTGTAAACATAAATAAATGATAGAATCCAATTTCTGATGAATATAGTGAATCAATTAAATTTGCAAACCAAATTGTAACAGTTATTGTCATTTTCTATGTGCAATGTCCCTCCATGTCCCTAACTATCATATCAGGGTGTCCTGGGTATGACGATAAACTACATCCGCATCCTGGGTAAGACAATAAACTAGGTCCAACAGCAAGGCCTCTGATACTACATTTTTAAAAAAATATTACCAGCTATACATTTTTTTTTTTTGAAAAAATAGTGTTGCCAGCTATATGTTTTTGAAAAAAATATTACCAGCTATACATTTTTTTTTTTTTGAAAAAAGTGTTGCCAGCTATATGTTTTTGAAAAAATATTACCAGCTATACATTTTTTTTTTGAAAAAATAGTGTTGCTGGTTATGTTTTTAAAAAAATATTACTAGCTATACATTTTTGAGGAAAGAAATATTAACAGAAATAGATTTTTGACAAAACAAAAATATTACCAGGAAAAAAAAAAGTTGTCAGCATTAAATGACCCATTGAAATTAATATGCCATAAAACAAAACAAACCAAACCTATCATATCAAATGTAAAGAGTTGTGCCTTCTCCTAATATATCTGTAACCAAAATTACCATGATGACACATTAAGGTGTCCCATTGGGTGACAGTTAATGATGAACTGCATCTTTTCTCTTGGATTAATATCTGGAGAGCCTTGGGGATATTTCTTTTGTCTTTGAAACCATTTTTGTAAGGTAGGTAGTAGCTTTGCAAAATGTGTTATATGACTGTACTCTACAGCTGAAAGTTTCTGGATTACTATGCTCTTCCACTCAAAAAAAAATGTCTTTCCCAAGAATTTACAATAATTCTCTGCATTGATCTTGAACAATCATCAATTTTAAAGGCACCTGTAATTTTACTGACAGCAATACATCCAGAAACATCACTTCATCATCAACATCCTATTGTCTTCTATGTCATATTGGTTGACTATTTTCCCCAAAGGACCCAACATCTGGCCTGGTCATCAGGTCCATCCAATCTAACTCTACATTCATCACTAAAAATAACTGTTGAGAAATCAGCACTTTTTTACCCAACATACATGTTTCTCTTTGTTAGTCAAACTATCAAGTTTTAAGTTTAATATAAAGACATTAACATAACCAATGGAGAGGAGAATGGCTGGTGGCTTAGATTGTGGAATTAGAGCCGAGTTCAAATTCCAGTCAAATCCATTACATTCACTTACATGCTAATGATCTTGGGAACAGTATGAATCCTCCTCTTCTCCCCCTAGCTATAGGTAAATAGCAAGACAGACCTGGTTCTATAGCCTTGGCTGGCAACTGGTCTAGGAGAAGAACAACTGTGAATTCAAAAGTTGAGTTTTTTTCTTAATGATCATTCCATTCTTCTTGCTTATTGTCATTTTAATTTGTCCAAAATCTTTCTTTACATTCTTAAAGACAGTTGTTTTTTCTTGTTCTTGAGAATGTTTTCAATTTATTTTTATTTATTATGCTTTGATCATTGTTAAACTTTGTAATTTCCAATATTGTGTTCTTAGGATATTTTATTTTGCAATATTTTGTTTTTTCTTTTGTGGTGATCTCTTTGTCACACATAACAATCTTTAGATATGTGAAATTAAAAAAAGTAAATAACAATTTTTATATGTGTGAAATTTAAAAAAAAGTAAATAACAATCTTTATATGTGTGAAATTTAAAAAAAAGTAAATAACAATCTTTATATGTGTGAAATTTAAAAAAAAGTAAATAACAATCTTTATATGTGTGAAATTTAAAAAAAAGTAAATAACAATCTTTTATGAAATAAAAAATATAAATAACAATCTTTAAATTTGAAATTTAAAAAAAAGTAAATAACAATCTTTATTTTGAAATTTAAAAAAAGTAAATAACAATCTTTATATTTGAAATTTAAAAAAAAGTAAATAACAATCTTTGAAATTTAAAAAAGTAAATAATCTTTATGAAATAACAATCTTTTAAAAAAAAAATGTGAAATTTAAAAAAAGTAAATAACAATCTCTTATATGTGAAATTTGAAATTTAAAAAAAAAGTAAATAACAATCTTTATAAAATTTAAAAAAAATAAATGAAATTTTTGAAATTTAAAAAAGTAAATAAAATTTATATGTGTGAAATTTAAAAAAATCTTTTAAATATTTAAAAAAAGTTTATATATATGTGAAATTTAAAAAAAAGTAAATACCACTAATATTCAAATTTGACCAATAACATTCTTTATATTTGAAATTTAAAAAAATGGAATTATAAACAATGGAACTCAACTGAGTTACAAAATAAAATTTCATCCCACCAAATAAATTATCATAAATATTTATAAAAGCAGAAATTGACATTTGTCAAATAGATCTGTTTATATCTTGAACATTTGACCAAAATTGGTTAATTAATGCTAACTTTATTGTGAAAACATTAACTTGTATAATTAAATTTTAAATAATGGGATCTTGTAATAATAATTATTGAACAAATAAGATTGATTTTAGAAAATAAAATTTTGGAAAAAGTCAATTAAGCTCATTACAGCAGTTTTATTTATAAATTAGTTGCTGTGTCTCTCAAAATTTCCATTCTACTTTCAAACCTTCTATTTATTTAAAATGGTTTGGAAAATATTGAATTCTTAATACATTTTTATTTTTATTTTTTTCCAATTTTGCAACCTTGACTTCATTTTTTGAGCAGCGTTTTGATTTGATTTCATGCTCTGCAATATAAACAAATATTTGACGCATTAATTTCTGCTTTTGTCTTGAGCATTTATTCATATAATTAAGAATAGGCAGAATTTAACATGAAAAGAAGGAAAAAAGCTAAATTACATTTATTCATGAAGATAAAGAAGAAAACTACTTTTTTTTAATTAATTTTTAGTCCCTTTTAACAGCATTATATTGCTATGAACTATTTAAAATTTAAATACCTTTTTTAATAATGTATCTTTGAGAAGAACCATTATCATAGCAGATATTGTTTGGATATTGTTTTTTACAGTAATGTTAACCCTGTATAAGGCCCAAAAGCCATTTGAGGTAAAGTGTGACAGAGTTTTAATACTCTATCACTTCCTGCTAACCCTTATAAAAAAAATTGATTTTACAGTTTGGTTAAATTTAAAAACTTTTAAAAATGGCTACAAATTCCCATTTATGTTAAATTTTACAATATTAGTATACTCTCTACACAAATCTTGATTTTTCTCAGTATCTATTAACAAGACATTTTGTAATATTAACATAAGGCATGTTTACATATTGGTATCAAGTAATGCCTCTTGTTACCATAATGGAATATCTTATTGTTATACCGGAACGTACCTATTTTTATTTTAAATAGACTCTCCCACAGATAAGTAGTAGTAGTAGCAGTCGCCAGTGAAGCTCAGAGTGAGTTGTGTGAGTCAGTCGATGTCGGACATTAAAGTATGAGCCCCACAACTAGATTGCTGCATCATTAACTATTATTGCAAGTTCCTAATGTTTTGTACGTCAAACCTAATTTAGGACCGACTTAGTGAAATACAAGCTTCCACTGTGAAAATTACTCTATAACACCTATAACCTCAAATAGAGAAGATAAAGACGTGTAACTAATAAATGCATAAAGTTGTCTTGTGTTTTATATTATAGAAAAATTAGAGATATGTAAAATGATGTTAGTTTTTGGTGTTTGTCTAGTGACACTCTTTTGTACCAATGTACCATTGAAGCATTTGTACTTAGGTATTTAACTCATTGTTTTATTTTCATTAGTTTTAAACACTAAAGAATGTGATTGAGAATTTTCAATAATACATTACCCAATACAGCTGATTCCATTTTGTTTTATATAATAACTTCATAGCACAAGATTATAGAAACTTAGGAGAAAACATTTTTTGTGCAAAATGTTTTTTTTCTGTTAGATGAGGAACTCTGTATGGCAGCAAAAAAAAAAAATGATGAAAAAAAGATTATTGATTCCTTGAGGTCGATCTGAATTGAATTAAAAGGAGGCGGAAGTCATATGGATATTTTGGTTTGCAGTTTTCAAAAGTCTGGTGTTTTGAAAAAGGATATTGCTACTACTTTTTGAAATCAACTAAAACTGTCAGATTTTAGCTTTAAAAGCTTCATTTGCTGAATGACAAGCCATCAGTCTTGAAATTGTAACTGCCTTTTCCTAACATGACTTGCCAATCTAGGGTACCTTTTATTTTTAAACCTCTTGTTTCTTCGCACCTAATTTTAGCCATGCTTTATAATTCTATTCACTCAACATCATTCCACTGATTTTTTTTTTTTTTTTTTTTTTTTTTGACATCTGTTTTGAATTGTTTTCCCTCATTTTTTTATTGATTATTTTTTTATGCTTGTTGGTATACCCATATAAATCAGCAGAAAATGTTACTTTAATTCATAATGTTCTGGTGATGATGATGCAAGTGAACATTGAAATATTAATTTGAAACAACTTTATAACAGGAGGCACGGTGGAGTAATGGATAGCGGCTCAGATTGAGGAATCGGAGAGCCAAATTCCAGTCAAAACCATTACATTCACTTATGTGCTAATACCCTTGAGAAAGGTATGAATCCTCTTCTCCTCCCAGCTATGTGTAAATAGCAGGACAGACCGGGTTC
Source organism: Acanthosepion pharaonis (assembly GCA_903632075.3). Classification (NCBI taxonomy): domain Eukaryota; kingdom Metazoa; phylum Mollusca; class Cephalopoda; order Sepiida; family Sepiidae; genus Acanthosepion; species Acanthosepion pharaonis. The sequence continues at coordinate 115,992 of CAHIKZ030002662.1, forward strand.
TATAGCCTTGGATGGCAACTGGCCTACCACAGAAAGAAATGGCAACCTACTGCGAGAAAAAATCTGCTTCGTCAGTCATGTATCGAAAGAGTTATTAGAAGTAGACAGGTGTCCCTGATTACACCAAAGGAAATAAATACAGCTGTAGTAATGCAAGGGAGTAAACATCTATAGAAAGATAACCATAAATGTGGAATATTGGTTTGCTTGCAAATGGTCTGACACACAAGTAGACTAGTGTAGCCACCAAGTTAAAACTAATTCTGAGTCACTTATTGAAGAGATATATGGGTGAATAGAGACCACTTATGCAAATGTTTGTCAGGTCCATTCTAGCAAGATGGACCAACCCACCTGCTATATTAGGCACTCTCCTATACAAATGAGGTAAAATTAGCTGGCTTGCTTTTTCAAGAAGACACAAGAAGGCAGCCATGTTAGCAGGTAAGTCAATTGACTTCTACAATAAAAAGGATCAATCAACAAATATTTTAACTTTTAATAAACCTACAATCCCAAAAGAAATAAAAATAATATTTACAATGGAAAAGGTTGAACAGCACATCCCCAATCCCTTAAGGCATTTCAAAATTCATAAGTATTGGCTTCACAAGAAGAGCAGCAGAGGACACCCAGTTTGTGGAAAATGTGGTAAAAAATACCCAGATTGCATGCAGGAATATTGTACTCAAGAAACTAAATCCTCTGTCAAGAGAACCATCCAGCATTTTTGAAATCTTAACTATGTATATAAATGGAGGGAAAAAGTCATTGAGGTGAAATACAGAAGAAATATATCTTTCCCAGAAGCAAGAAGAATAATGGAATAATATATAAAAGCTCATATCTATGCCAGTGTAGCTTAGAAGGTGAAACCAATTATTAGCAACAATAACAACAAAACAGACAAATATAGAGCACTCATCAAGCAGTTGATGCCATTATGACCGAATAACTAGCCCAAATTTCAAGAACACCTGAAAAGAACATACATGACCAGAAGCTGCCAAATAGAATTGCTAAATAAATCAAAAGAACTTGTATCAAAATCCAAAAACAATTTATTTTAAATACCACCTATACAAAACTCCATCTAAAGCAAAGTCTATTAAACAAAAATGTCAAAGATCACCAAACCGTCCAACTCTCAAAATAAATATCTGCAGAAAGTCCCCACAAAAAATATGACTGACCAACAAGAAACCATTCAATGTCCTAGAAAAAATGGATCATACACCACCAAAAAATATATTGAAGCCATAAAATTGTCTTACAATATTTAGATTTTGTGGTTTGGCACCACTGGCTTTCTCCATAAGCTTCAGGGACATTGAATTTCAGGATGATTATTTGACTTAATACAATCATTCCTGTTAAACTGTAATGAAGGTCATCCTTAACGAATTCTCCTCCTGTTCCTTTCTCACAAATGCAGGTGTTCCCCAAGACTCTATCCTAGGCCCTACACTATTTCTGATCTTCATTAACGATCTTCCCGATGTCATCAGCTCCCAAATAGACATCTGATGCAGACAACACTACTATTTACTACTGCCTCAATAGCAAAACCAGTATCACTGACAAAACTAACCTGGCTTTTGCTCTCGAAAAGGACCTCCAGTCTGTTGATGACTGTGGCAAGAAATGGCTGGTAAATTTTAATGACTCAAAAACAAAACTGCTCTCTTTTACCAACCACAGAGAACCCTCCCTGAATCCCATTAGAATGTCTGATGCTCAACTCCACGAGAAAATCTCTCTGCACCTGCTTGGTCTTACACTGTCTGCTGACCTCAAACGGAACAAATACATTAAATCAACAGCTTCATCTACTGCAAGGAAAGTTGGTTCTCTGTGTCATGCCAGAAAGTTTTTTTTTCACCTGAGTCTATCCTTTAAATCTATAAATCAACCATTCACCTTTGCATGGAATATTGCTGCCTTATATGGTCTGAATCCCCCACTGTTCATCTTAAGGTCCTCAACAAAATCCAGAGACAGATATGCAATGTGATTGGCCCTGATGTGGCATCTCATTTACAGTTGCTCTGTTACAGACGTGCCGTTGCTTTCTTCCATCTTTTCTACAAATACTTTCATGGTAACTGCTCCAATGATCTATTTTTGCTAGTTCCCAAACTGCATTAATTTAAATGTGCTACAGGTTGGCATCTTGGTCCCACCCTTTAACTGTCGAAACTGTTAACTGTAGCCATCTCTTCTACTCCAATAGCTTCATGTCTCGCATTTCCCATCTATGGAACTCCCTTCCTCTTAATTGCTTCACTGATAGCTATAATCTTCAATTATTCAAATGTAATGTCAATTGACACCTTCTGATCCCTTGATCTATTCCCCGTCCTTCTCTTCATCCTTTCTTCTATCACACCTCTTTACTCTCGCTCCCACTCTCTGTAAACCCTTGTGTGCTAGTTGCACTCCCGCCTTGCTTGGGGTGAAATGCTTAAAAAAAATCAAAACACTAAAAGAGTATAAATCTCAAATAAAAATACAAATGTAAGATATAGAATAATTCAATGGAACTGTTGTAATTTAAAGCCAAAATACAATGAATTACTCATGTGAATAACAATGTTGGATCTTGCAGTTATTTGTATCCAAGAAACATTTATAAAAAAAAGACAACTTTAATATTAGAAATTATCAACAATACAATCACATTACCAACTCAGGATTTAGGGACTCTGAAAGCATAACTGTCCTAATTTAAAAAAAAAAAATGACATACCCCAGAACAAAATTGACATACCCCAGAACAAAATTGACCTAAAAACAGAATTTCAGGCAGTTGCTGTGAGAACCACTTTGCACAGAATATGTTCTCTGGATATCCTGCCATATAACTAGTTAGACCAAGACAAGCTGGAAACTCTGATAAAGCAATTACTCAAACATTTTATTCTCCTAGGGAATATAATAGCCACTTACAATTCCTTCTGGGGATTGAAGCAAACAAAAGAGACAATTATAGAAATATTTATTGCAAATAATGAACTCTGATGACTCAACCAAAAACACTGACACGCAACAATCCAACAACTGAAAGACTGTCAGCAACTGACTTAACCATGTGTAATCCAGCAGTTTACCTATACTTTACCTGGAGTGTGCATGACGATACATGATAGCAACCATTTCTTGATCATTCTGAGAAACGGGTGATCAATGAGCACCCATCTATATGGAGGCTAAGCAAGGCCAAGTCATTGAAATTGTTACTAAAAGTATGCAATGATATCTAGACAAAGGGGAAGCTCTCAGATCAATGGTGACAAACAACTGTCCTACCGATTCCAAAACCAGAAAAAAACAATTCAGACCCTGGAAATTATAGACTGATTTCTTTCACAAATCCTTTATGTAAAACCTTGGAGAGAATGGTGAATATTTAGTTTGGTACTTGGAATCCAACAAATTAATGGAGAGGTACAGGGTGCTGAAGAGACAGAAATCAAGTTCTTGGGAATAGTTATCAACTAACAATCATACCAAACCTAAAATATCTGAGAGCAAAATGCAGTAAAACATTACAACTCTCAGGAGTTGGTGGCCCACAAAAATTGAGGAGCAGACTGGTAAATACTGCTCAAATTATACAGAATATTAATTCAATCCAAGCTACAGAAACCTCTTTCGACAAAATGAGAAAGCCATAAAAATCTTTGGACTCCAGATGGAGCCAATCATTCAAGAAGCAGAAATACCTTTATCTAGAATCCATAATACAATCATACCAAATATACCTCCTTGGAAACATAAGAATATTTAAAATAAATCTAAAACACTGTGGATGTCATAAAATACATTCATACATCTTCACAGATGGATCAAAATGCAAAAATGAATCATGTGTGCATTTGGTTTGGTTTACAGCATATCGATCTCAATGCATTATTTAATGCTGACAAGATTTTATTGCTGGTAATATTATTTTTTTTATTTTGCAAAATGTATTGCTGGTATTAAAACCTATTTTTTACACTGCCATAGAGTTTTGACCCCAGTTTGAGGTGGTTCCACAATCCTCAAAACTTCTCGGTCAGAGTCCTTGCCACCTGATGTAGTTTATCCTCATACCCAGAATGTGAGCAGTGTGTGACAAGAAAATAAAAAAGAATCATGTGCCAAAAGAAAATGTCCAATGCAGAGATTTGTGCAATAGATCTAGCACCCAATTTCATTTCTAGAAACAAAAATATGTAATATTCTCTGACTCCCTATTAGTTATAACAGCAATAAATAAAACTTGACAACCCACTACTAATAAAATTACTGTGCCAACTGTAAAGAAATATTGTTATGCTGGATCCGAAGCCACATAAGAATTAGAGGAAATGACCAAGCAGATTCAGTGCAAAGTCTACACAAAATGAAACTCTTGATAATAATTTCAAGATTCCTTATACAGATCTAAAAATTAAAATAAAGCATTACAGAAATGGCAAAAGCACTTGACGAACAACATAAAATTGCTATACAGGCTGGATTTATTATCCAACAGTAAAGAAATAATGGATATGCTGGATCCCAAGGCACATAAGAATTAGAGGAAAAGACCAGTGCAAAGTCTACCCAAAATGAAACCCTTGATAATAATTTCAAAATCCCTTATACGGACCTAAAAATTAAAATGGACATTTACATTCAGCAGAAATGATGAAAGCACAGGACTAACAACACAAATAACTCAGAATCCAACCAATTGTAGGTGAATAGAAACAAATGTCTTTGTAACACACATACCTCATTCGTCCATACTTGATGAAGAATGAAGTTCAATCAACATGTAAAACATGCCAAGATGCACTCACAGCGAAACCCATTTTAACTGAATGAACTCAATTAACCTTTGTAAGACACAAATACTACAAGGGAAACAACATGAAAAACTACTTGAAAATGCAGAAACCATTTGCACAATGTACCAGCTTAAAAAAATAGTATTATACCAAAACATATAAAATCTACAACAGAACATATACAAATACAATATATAAAACATATGTTTACTCTAAAAGCATAAAATTATGTACATATTATCTGGAGTTGATGCCATAAAATTGCCTACAAAATATTTAGATTTTGGCATTAAATAACCTGTAGGGATTGATGTGTGACTAAACAAAACAAAAAATATACATATATAATATATATATATATATATATATATATATATATATATATATATGAAAATATATAGGAAGGAACTGGTTAGGTAAATAATCCAAAGTCCTTTAGTATTTTAGTTATTATTTTTAAAAAATAGTGCTCGATACAAAAGTAGAGCATAAATATAATTATTTATTTAAAAAATGATGGAACGGAGCCCATTTTACTTTCAACTCAATTTAATTTAAAGGATTATATTAAGTTTTTTCTTCTCTAGTTTTGAAACATGAGACCTCTTATGTAGTGATTTGGAATCATATTTTTAAATAAATAATTATATATATATATATATATATATATATATATATATAATAATTTTTTTTTTTTTCCTAAAAGATGATCACATAAAATTTTGGCTTGTCATAATTTTCTGTCCTTTGCAACTCTTCATAAATGTTGTCATTTTGTTATTTCTCCTAAACTTTGCTCCACTATACATTTACTCAAGCTATCTAGATAGGTTATGCATTTTTTTCCTCTGTCTCTCTTGCCTTCAATCTGTCCCTGTGAGTATCAAATTTTCCAAGCTCTCTTTCCTTATGTGCCCTAGGAATTTCAACTGTCTCTTCCTGATGTTAAGTATAAGTATCTTTTTTGTTTCCATTTTCTCTAAAACTTTGTTTCTCACATGTTCAATTTTTAGTACTGCTTGCTTAGTGCCAGCCCCATTTCCACTAAGTCTTGAGTCAGTACTACATTTCAAAGATCCATGGCAAGTGAGAAAACACGCTAAACTTATGTTGTGGAGTATTTTCACAGTGGAGGCTTGTATTTCTAATAAGTCGTCCTAAATTAGGTCCGACGTACAAATCGTTAGGAACTTGGAAAATAAGAGTCAATGGTGCAGCAATCTAGTTGTGATGGTTGGTACTTCAAATGTCCGAATCTCGACTGACGCACTCAACACCATTCTGCCAGACTTGCCACTGCTACTCCTACTTATTATCTATGGGAGAGTCCATTACAATAGAATAGGTACTATGGCATAACAACTTGTAAACCAGATGAATTCTGCATGATAGTGAAATCAGGAAAAAAACAAACTAATATTGTCTGACATGTGCTAGAACAATGATTCCCAATGTGGGGCATGATAATATTTTGATGGGTCATGCGTAGGATGTACACCCTTCAGCTTACTATACCAACAGAATAAGGGGGCAATTTGAGAATGAGTTATTAACAGTGAATTGTTTTCAAGTGAGTCCGAGTGAGAGTGTTAATGTTAATGTGTGTTAATACATACGATGCATATACAGTATGCATACATAAAAATATTTTGTGTGTATGTACATACATGTGTAATTGGCATATATGGTATTTCGCGTGTCTCGGTCAACAAAGGAGGGGGCCTGATGCATGTCACTGGAAGAGTCCATGTTTTGTCAGCCAATCAACACATCTGAGCATTCAGTTTGCTTTCTTCACATGAATTGCAGTAAAATTTTAAATATGTAAGAATTAAATATTACAGGCAGCACCAGAATTTTAGAAATACCAAAGTGAGGCATGGCACAAAATCGGTTGGGAATCACTGACCTAGAAAGTTTTTAAAAAATATTCAGCCCAAGCCTCAGGAGGTCTTTTCACCCAGGCAGTATCTCCTCTTTGAGACAGGGCTGGGTTTATTGCCTGGCAGCTGAGGCATCCGCAAAAGGGGAAGTGCTGAGGGGGCTTAGGCAATTTTTCCATGGTATTGCTGTTAAACCCACTTTAAACTGACCTTGTGTCACATTTGCTAGAAACGTAGGACTGAAAAATACCCATTTGCTGATGCCCTTTATCTCTTGAGTTTGAAAATTTGAAATTTAGTTCCTTCCTCTGATCCTGGTATTGGATAAGCTGCTAGCACCCAGACCTGTTGAGAGAAATGGGTAGTAAACATTTATGTTGGGGCCTGTGCATGCCAAAGTGTCCATAAAATACTGACACTTGGCCTAAGTTAAAACATCTGAAATAATAGAACTAGGTTTGATGTACTGTGAAACACTAATGACTGTTAAAAAAAAAAAAAATTCTTCTCACATGCCATAAATCTTACTTTGGGGCTGGAATTTCCAAGAACGGTGTCCAGCCCCACAGCCCATTACTACATTTGGTGTCCCTGTTAGTATCTTTAATAAAATTTGCCAAGTAAATTGCAGCTTTCTATATAATAATCATCTTTTATATCCATGTTGCTTCTGGGCATGGGTGATCATGGCTCTTCACAAATTCCTATTTTTTAATCCTAAGCAATGTTTATCTCCTTATTATCCTTCTCAATTCATGTTCTGTCATCCATTTATGCAAGATTAAGTATGTTACTTGCTGTTTCTACGAAATAGTGTTTTATTCTAAGATCAATGATTAAAAATTAAATTATTAAACAGTGATTAAAAAGGCTTTGAGTAAGGCCTGAGGGTTGTGACAAAGATAATCCTTCTTTCAACATTGTAAACTAAGGATACAGAATCACAAACAAAGAATTGTACCAAATAACAGAAATTATATCACTTAAGGACTTTCAACAGCAGCAACAACTAAAATGGATAGCACATATAAATCAAAGAGAAAATAATGATATAATCAAGATGTTGACATTCCACACAACTTCAAATTAAAGTTTAGGAAGGAAAACCCCATCAATACTGGAAAGAGAAAGATTTTTATAAACTTCAACCAAAAGCAGTACTAGCTGCTTGTTCAGTGAATGCCAAATGTTTCCTTGTAGGGAAATAGCTAATACTACCATTACTCTTAATATTTGTTCAAAGTTATTTGAAACCTAATCTCTATACAATTTTAAAAATAGAATACTAGATGAGATAAACATTATATTTGCAACCAAATGTTTCTCCAAGATAACACATGCTTCAAATTATACATAGAATTCTTTGGTATTATATCAAAAATAGATAAAGGAAATTCTGTGAAGCATACTTCTTGGAAATAAATATTTGATTAACAAAGAAAAGTGTGGATTTATCTTTCTCATCTTTTGCAGAACATGCATGTGGACATGATTTGGGTTGTACTTCTACAAGGGAGCTTTGCAAAATATTTAGAACTCTATTAAATGTGTCACCTCCATACTGCTTTTTATTTTGTACTTGTTGTGACTCTGCTTTTTCATTGGGAAGTTACAATTCTTCTTTATTTGCAGAAGATCTTTGGAATCTTTCAAGCAACTCTTGAAGCCTTTTCTTCATAATGCAGTGTCCATTTAAATGGAAAGAGAAGCAGGTGTCTCGTCGTTGTCCTGATGAGCTGATACTTTAAGACATTATTTATTCCTTGACACAAACTAATGAAAGTGAAATAGAATTTTTTTTAATCATTCTGTATGAATTTATCTGATTTAGTCAACAATGTTGTTTCACTAAATTCACATGGAGGAAAGGTTATTAATTTTCTTTTTCCAATAAACAATGAGAACTACAAATAAAGAAATTTATATTAATGTGTGAATTATCAGAGAATTCTGAAAAGTTCTAGCCAAGAAATCTTCCACAGACCCTGATTCTGCTGAATTGGTTAAGCTAAGGATTTTTCAGCACCTCATGCTAGTTTTATTTTTTATTTAGCTTACAAGTTCATGAATTGGATTTGTTAAATCAATACATTAAAATATTCCTTCACTGTTACATAAACAAATTTTTGGCCTTTTTTATTGTTGCCCACTGGCTTTACACATAATTTGTTACAAGCTTGCATAGGTTTACTAATTTACTACATTAACAAACAATAGATTGCTGATTGTAAGAAGAAATTTGATGGTTAAATAAAGGTTTTACCAATTTTTTACCTATAAATTGTTTTAACAACATTCACCATTTAGGCTGCATAGTGAGCATTTAGAATATGCTAAGGAAATAGTAAAGAATTAATGACAGGGTTTTTTTTGTTTTGTTTTTGTTTTTTAAGATTACCATAGTTGGTTTGTCAGAGAGATGATTTCTTGAGAATATAAGCCTAGCAATTGGCAGCATAGGGAAGTACCTGAAAACCACACCATAGGAGGAATCAAGCTTTGTGAGTGAAAAAGGGTAGACAAATTATTAGTTTCAATCCCTGGGAATAATAGCAAAACACTTGCTCCTTCCCAATTTATAGGTAGATGCACACAAATGCATACAGAGATATTTTTCCTAGCCAATAAAATAGGCTGGTTTTCAGTTTCATCTGACTTAGTCCTGGTCTGTCTTGTCTTGAAGTCAGAATGCAACATTCACTTGTCCGAACTTGCTTTTGTGAGACAACTCCAATTCTTAGTTTGTTAAATTTTTGTCATATTATTGTTGCTTTGCTTTATTACTGTTAATTTGCCTTGCATTTGTTGTTTGCTTGCTTTATATTATTTTTACCCTGTTCTTTTCTTTTTCTTATTGCAAAATTTGTCAATTCTATTTGTTGGGAAGTTCTGTTACTTATTTTACATTTCACTATGGCTACTCACTCCACACAAAGCTGTTTGGAAGTTTCCAATCATTGCATAAGAATCAAAACAAAAATCATTATAACTGAAGGTTATACTAGTCTTGTTCAAGTAACAATCATGCCAGATCATCTGTTCTTTCCTGGAAACTATAACTAGTGTGTTCAGCATAGTTCTAGTATAATTCATAGTTGGCTACTGGAGAAACACAAATATGCCTGACTGGGAATCTGCAATAGGTCTTAGATAACCACCCTAGCACACAGGTGTACTTGGAAACAAGCAACCCACAATCATTATTATCATTTCTAAGAAATTAATGCATTTTATTCATAATCAAACATTATTTCTTACTTATTTAAATGCTATATTTTAGTAGATATACATGTTTAAGTATATGTGGACAGGTTCAAACCCAGTCAGAAGGCTTGTCGTCTTTCAGGTTGACAAAGGAACAAGTCAGTAGACATAAATTTACACTGTTTAAAAAATAGGAAAGTTTACTTAAACACAGGTATCCACTAAAATATAATGTTTAAAGTAATTATATATATATATATATATATATATATATATATATATATATATATATATATATATATAAAGAGGATTCTGAACTTTTCTTGGGTCCAACCAATTTCCAAAAATTGTTTTCATCTAAGGGATTCTTATTTTAAAATTTTTATCTTGTAAAGAATTCTTATTTCTAAATTTTTATCTTGTAAAGAATTCTTATTTCTAAATTTGTTTAATGCCCATCTTCAAGATGCTGAAGTTTGAAGAAAGATGAAAACAAAAAGGATACTTAGAATCAAAAATAGACATTTAAAATTTCTAGGGTAATTAAGAAATGATTTAGAGAATTTGACACTCACAAGACATTAAATGCAAGAGGAATAGAGAAAAACAATAAATAACTAACAAGCTTGTGTTATCAGAATAGGAATTAGAAGAGATAGCAAAAAGACAAACCTTACTATAAATTACAAATGACAGGAAGTTATGGAGAGCCTTGATTGCTCAAATCCAGAAGGAACACAGCACATAGAAGAAATGTTTCTTGGTCAGGTTAACTTTCCATTATGCACACACATACATTTTTCACACAGATACCACAATCTCATATGCATAGAAATAATATACAGCACTAATCTTTGAGCTTAAAAGCCTTATCTGACCTTTTAACAGTTGTTTTTTTGAAATCCTGTTTTTTTTTTTACTTACCCACCATTGGGGAAGTCCAACGACTCAGTCACCAAGTGTATCCATGACATATCTAGATCTAATCTTACTTAAGTACAGTACAGTGTCAACTGTTGATGGGAAGCTTTTTACCAAAGTTTGAAATAAGGAAGGCTTGTCTATTGAACACTAGCTTTTAACTGAACACCAAGTAAATTCATCAGCTAATTCACTTTACACACACACTGTATAGTTTGAATTCTAACAGAGGGCACATTTCTTTATTATGTTTGCTAGAGTATGCAGACTAGTAGACAAAATAAATACAAGTATCCACTAAAAATAACATTTGAAATCACACACACACAAACATATATATATATATATATGTGTGACTTTATGCATTTATTGTTCAGAAATCCTTATCTCTTCTATTTGATATTAACATATTCCATTATATTAACAAGAAGTATTGATACCATTTAAGTGAGTATACATCATGTTAACAATATAAAAACTTAATAACTTGTTCATAAGTAGAGGATACCAGGCTGCCAATACATTTCTCTTTGTTCCATTTCAGCTTTCATTGGATATTTTTACTTTGCATAATTTAAAAAGCAAAACTATTTGTTGCATTGATAAAATACTAGATTATTTATGCAGAAAATGTAACACACACAATTGTAAGATTACTGATTTTTTTTGTTTTTGTTTTAAGGTGTTGGTAAATTAGTGTGTATTTAATATATATATATATATATATATATATTTTAAAGACAGAAAAAGCAGTAATTGTTTGGTGGATTGTTTGTTTTTTTTTTTACATACTTTATTCTATATATTTTGCTACACATGTTTTGACTTTTGTGGCAGTATACCAAGTTCTGGCAGGATATGGTGGTGAAAGGTATTTGACTAAATATAATATGGTGGTGAAAGGTATTTGACTAAATATAGGGACATGTCTATATTTCTGAGATTAGGTATTATGTACACTATTTACATTATTCAGACTATTGTGCCCATCTTTGTCGCCATATTTATTACAACATTTCGGCCCTTCAGTATCTTTCTATATTTCTGAGTTGATGTATTATGTATACTGTTTACATTATTTGGACTATTGTGCTCATCTTTGTTGCCATATTTATTACGTTTTGACCTTTCAATATCTCTCTATATTTCTGAGATTAGGTATTATGTACACTATTTACATTATTCGGACTATTGTCCTCATCTTTGTTGCCATATTTATTACAACTGAAAAGGTATTGAAAAGGCTGTTTGGGTCCTGTCACTGGATCTACTTGGTTAAGGCAGTGGAGAACTTGGAGAGAGTGCAGAGGACAGTGGGGTGAAGATGTAAAGAACACACGTGGGTTAAAATTTCCTGCTAGCCAGTCCAGCTACATGAGAATGTTGGACTTTAATTAAGTCCAAAGAAGACAAAGAAAACGAACAAGACCGATAATTATATACAAACAAATATATGTATTAACAAGTTACAAGCACATGGACAGTTACATTGAGTTTGTGTGGGGAATATTATGTGTGTGTATTGTGGTGAGTGTTTGTATGTATGTGCATTGGTATTGTTCTTCGCGTGTTCCCAGAATTTGGGAAACACTGTATTGGTGAGAGCTCATATATTGGTATTAGCTGAAATAAAGAAGAGAAAGAATTACCTCACCTACATGCGAGATGGGATACAGCCCAAGGCCTGAGAGGAAAAGAGAGATCAAGGCAAAAGGTCACCCAGTATTTATAGCAAGGGCAGAGAGACCCCTAGTGAAGGATTAAGGAACTAAGGAGGAGCTAACTCTGACAAGGGAAATTAGCAGGAGATAACTGATAACTGACATCCGTTAAACATGACGCATGGAACTAGAACAGTCTACCCCAGTGAATGAAATAAAGGGTTCAGTTCAACATTCCAACCACCTGAAGAAGGCTGGAGCATACAACAGCTGAAACATTGTAATAAATATGGCGACAAAGATGAGGACAATAGTCCGAATAATGTAAATTGTGTATATAGGGACATATATGTAAATATAACTTTTGAAATTTACTTAAAAAACACTATGAAATCTTGTTTGAATATTTTGCTCAGAGACTTGAAAATTAAGAGTAACTTTTTTTTTTTTTTTTTTCTTTTTCGGAATGAAATGTTCTTTAAAAATACCATTAAGCACTTAGTTCTCTGTCAATAAACATAAGCAAGATGCAAATGTCCTTCTGAATTTGAAGCACACACTGCTTCCATACTGATTAATACTTTGAAAAAATACTCCTAAAGACATGAGGAAAAATATAAGAAATATGCATTAAACTATAATATCTTTTGAAAACTTATAATCTACTCTCTTTTGGAAACCATTTCCAAATTAGAAATATATATATATATATATATATATATATATATATATATATATATATATATATTTTTTTATCTTAAATCAGATTATTTCATTAAATATTTAAAATGGCTGCCAGATGACTGACTGAAAAGTAGAAATTCTAACTTTGGAATTCTTTCTTAAACTTTCTGTTGAACAAATAAATTTCCCAAGGGAGTAAGGATGCTTTTGTTACAAGGGTTCATATAATAAGAAAAAATGGAACTCCGTAAAATAAAATAAAGATTATTATAATTTTTCAATCTACCAGCAGAGGTAAGGTACTATTCAAACCCTCACTTTTACACTTGTCTATGGCAAGAAGGTTAAAAGCTGGTCAGAGCCTTTTAAAACACGACATAGATATGGAATAGTTAATTTACACTGATACAAATGCATCTATTTCTGTGCTTAAAATTTGTTATATTTATGTGGGGGATGGGGAATGCTCAATATCAAGTATAGTGCATGTTTCAATATGAGCATAAAAATCAACTGTGACTGGCAGTTTCACTCATTAAAAGATCATCATAACATGTTACACCTTAAATGGAGATATTCATGGTCTGACAATTACTTGAGGTGTGAACCTATCACCATAATTGCTAATTTCTATACCTACAGTGTGTGTGTGTATATATATATATATATATATATTATAATTATTTTAAAAAATATGATTCCTTTGCTAGATAAGAGTTCTCATGTTTCAAAAACAAAAGCCAAAAACTTTAATATAATTATTAAAATTAAAACAGAGCTTGGTACTTTAATTCAATTTAATTTTAATAATTGAAGTTTTTGGCTCTTGTTTTTGAAACATGAGAACTCTTATGTAGTGAAGGAATCGTGTTTTAAAAAAAAATATAATTTAGGCTCTACTTTTGTATTGAGCACTGTTACTAAAGAAATTTGGATTATTTACCTACTGTGTTCTTTCCTATTTTTCTATATATTTGCACACACACACACACACACACACACACATATATATATATATATATATATATATATATATATATATATATATATAATTTGCAATAAAATCCAAAATTACCTCATGTGGGTAACATTTACTCACTTTTGTTTCCCATTTATGCCTCCACACTAATATCATATATGATAATAGTGTGGAGGCAGAAATGGGTATATATATATATATATAAGATGATAGTGTGGAGGCGGAAATTGTTAACAAAAGTGAATAAATTTTGTTTTTGCTTTTTCTTCAATGTAATTATTATTTATTTTAGTTTGAGGAATTTATGTATTTATTTTAATGATAAGAGGGTTTGAATTAAACTGTTTAGTTTTAATTTTTTTTTAAATTTGTGTTCATGTATGTTGTCTTGGGAAAGGAGTATATCTTGCAGGGAAGGAGATATTTGAAAAAAATTGAAGGACAAATTTATATTTTGGTAAAATTTAATAGCAGTATTATCCAGAATTTTCTGTCTAAGTTAATTTTTCTTTTAATAAGTGTGACATTCTGTCAATTGAAGTTGTGGTTGAACTTATTTCTATGTATGACTAATGCATTTGATAAATTGTTGTGTATAAGATTATTTTTGTGTCCATAAATATGTTCTGTTAAATTTCTACAAGTTTCACCAATATATTTTAGAGAACAGTATTGGCTGACTGCTCATTTCTGAGTATATCTGTCTGTTCATTACCAAGCTAAACTCTGTTGCAGACATGTGTTCAGGCAAATTTGTTTTTTAGTAACCACACAGCCCACCTGTGGTTTGCTGAGCAGGTCTCATTTAGTTGCTGGAAGAGAGCATTTAATTATTGACATGATAACTCATGGAAAAAGGCCACTATGCTCAAACCAATGGTCATGACAACTTGCTAACACAATTGATGACTTCCAATTGTTATCTGCCTAACTGTCCAATTTTGCTCACAAGGTATGTATGCAGGTATAATTTTCAGGCAATTTTCAGGTTTGCCACATTGGGATTGTTTTCCCAGCCGGTATTATCAAGAAGTTAATTTTTTGATAAATAAACTATGCAAGATTTGGACGTAAGCCTCATTTTTGGAATTCAAATGTTCTAAGCCCACACACATGGATGATCAGGTGGTTTAAGAGTGACTCAGAATGATAAATCAGAAAGCCATGTAATAATTCCACTCAAATTTGTTATACTCACTTAGGCACAAATAAAATTTGGAAAGGTAGGAATATTTTTTTGTCTAGCTTGAGCTGTAAGATAAATAGTAGGGAAGATTCACACCTTTAGCCTTGGTTGGTAACCAGTCTAGGAGAAAACTCAAATCTGGTGAGGGTTGTTTGGAGATCTTGTGGCTTACTATGCTTCAATTCTCTATATTCAGTTCTTCTGAAAGTATGGTTGTTTGTGCCCAAGCTTTCACGTCTATCATCAAATCAGGTGCTGTTAGTCTAGCTGTTTGTTTCTAAGTACGGAGCTTCTGGACCCTCTAAGACAAAAGGAGATAACATCATATATATATATATATAAATATAATATACACACACACACACACACACACACACACATATATATATATATATATATATATATATATATATATATATATATATATATATATATATATACACACACATATACATATATATATATATATATATAATACACACACACACACATATATATATATATATATATATATATATATATATATATACACACACACACACACATATATATATATATATATATATATATATATATATAATTTCTGCGTTCAACTTTCTTCTTCTCCTTACAAATAGAAGAATGTTGAATACTTGCCTCAACCATTATTTCCTTTTCTTGGTCTTTTTCCTCTTCTTTCTCTTCCTTCTTTTGCTGTTATTAATCACTTAGCTTTCTTTCTTTCTCCATATGTAAATCCTTTTTACCTTTTATGGGAAATTTTCCAAAGACATGGAAGTGTAAGATGTTCTTTGTTAACTGTATTTTGGAATAAAATATTTTAGTAGCATCTTGATTTCCCACCTGAAGAAACATTACTTTTTAACATTGAAACAAGATGTACAGTTTTGTAGTGGGTATGTACATGTTCTATTGTAACAGTACATAATATATATATATATATATATATATATTTTTAGGCAAAATTTTTTCATTGATGCATGTTTCATTAAATGATATAGACAAGTTTTGTCTATTTATTTTAAGCAAATTCTTTTCATATTATTCCTTGCAACACCCTGTATATAGCTTCAAGAATTTTTAGTTTTTGTTTATTGTTTTCATGTTTAAGTATAGTTGTTTTTAACAAGGATTTTCCAGTATTGTGTATATGGCCAGGCATGTTGTTTTAAATGCCTGAAAATGTTAGAATTATCATTCAAATGTTGAGTTAATCATCATGAAAGTGAGTTTGTGGTGTGACCAACATATTTAAGGGCACTTGAATTTGTAAACTATACTCAAACATGAAAACAATAAACAAAAACTAAAAATTCATGAAGCTATATACATAAAACTGTTGAAACCTAACCTGAACAAAATAAACTATGAAAACTCCACAAATATACTTAAATGCCTGTAATTGATAACAGAATCCATGAATGGTTATGAGTGATATCATGGGCTGCAGTGCGATTATCACTTCCAGCGTCTCGTATGCATGAGTTTGTCATTTCTTGGGAAATCTTCCATGCAAACAAAACAGGCTATCATTGTTGCTATGTCCATGTATTAATTTATTGTAATGTAATTGTCATCTTTGATGATGGCTTATGTAAGCCGAAAGCTTAAACAGGATTAAAAAACATGTATCAATATGGTGATTTTCTTTCGTCTTTCAATAATAATATTATTAAGCTTATCAGATGATATGAAAGGAATTTGCTTAAGATAAATAGACAAAACTTGTCTATATTATTTAATGAAAAATGCATCTATATATATATATATATATACACGCACACACAATTAATCTTTTGTTTATTAGACATTAAATTACCTCAACTTGGTTTCCTCCATAATTTACCTCGACTTTTTAGTTAAGCTGATGTACATTTATCAGCATTCTTAAATTTAAAAATTTTAAAACTCATGACAGTTTCACTTTTGTTTATAAATACTTGTTGCAAAATAAAATCCTTACATTTACCATGATAGGTAAAGGACAAAAATGCGTCAATTAAGGTAAGTTTTCCGATTGTCCTTTAACAGATATAATTTTAGTTATATCTGAAATTTTGCACACACACACACACACACCTATATAGTGGAGGTGCTGAAAATTTTTCATTCCAACTAGCTTGACCAAACATAATTTTTAAGGAGAAGAGGCTGAGAATTTTTGCAGCAACCCTCAGTTTGCGTGTAATTCACACATTTGCATGATTTCATACAATTCTTTATATAAGTTTTTTTTACACACCAATCCTTTGATAAATATATTTTTTTCAGTTTTTGGTCTCATATTTTTAGTCAATTTTAATCAATGTTTATCTAAAATGTGATTTAATAAATTTTTAAGAAGCTGCCAGTCTTAGAGAATTTATGAATAATGAAAAGTGTACATATTTAAGACTTATAAATTATATTGATATAACATTTTTTAAAACTCTGTTAACTAAAATAAATGTAAAAAAATTGTTCATTTCAAAACAAATGAAGTGAAATCATTAATTTAAAAAAAAAAAAACTGACTAAGATACATAAACTTGGAATGTTTCATCAGTTATTTCCCTTGGAACCATTTTAAAAATTATGGCAGTCAAATCTACGTAACTTATTTTGCTGTTGATATGATAATAGTAATATTATCTATTTCCTTATTAGTAAACATTTTGGCATTCCTTGACTAAGCAGCCAGCACTACTCTTATTTAAAGTTTATAAAATCTTTCTCTTAAAACTATTTTTATGAAAAATTCTCTTATCAAGTTTAGTAGCTTTTATTGATGGGGTTTCCTTCCTAACCTTTTATTTGAAGTAGTGTGGAATGTCAACATCTTGATTATGTTATTATTTTCTCTTCTCAAGCCCAGTAGCTGTTATCACTCTTTCCATTATTAATAAGGGTTTCCTTCCTAGCCTTTTATTTGAAGTAGTGTGAAATGACATCTTGATTATTTTATTATTTTCTCTTGGAGTTGCATGTGCCATCCATTTTAGTTGTCACTGTTGGTAGTATTCAAGTGATGTGGTTTCTGTTATTTGGTACTGTACTTTGTTAGTAATTCTGTACCGCCAGTCCACAATGTTCAAAGAAAGTTAGTCTTTGGCAAGACATACAGGCTTCACTCACTCAAAGCCATCATTGATCTTAGAAAGCAGTTGTATAGCACTGACAGTTTAGATATTTCTGAACAGTTTTGGTGCCATGCATGATATCCATATAATGGCCGCAATCTGAAGTTATCAATTTAATGTTCTGGCTTTGAAGCAATTTGCAGTGTTGGGTGAAACTACATCTAGCACAGCCTATTCTATGTTCAATTTCCTTACCTCCTTGCCTGACACAGGGATCCGTCCCTGTGATGGTGGTATCACGGTTATGACAAGCTTAGACCAGCTTTGACCAGATTGGACAAGCTGTGACCAGCTAAGACCAGCGGCCCAAGTGAAAACACTCAGGTCCCCATGTTAAAAACTGACCTTGTGTCACAACCTGACTCAGTGGTGGGTCAAGTAAATCTCCTTACTTCTTATACTAAATCTATTATAACTGATCTATAGATACTTGCTGTTTAACTTAGTATGACACAAGGCCATACAAATTTTAAAAGATCACTTTGAATTATTCTTTTAAATGCTTACTGTTTAAATTTGTCTTGTTTGTAAAAATGTTGGTACCTGAAGACTGAGGAAGATTTCCTCTTCACAGCACATGCTGCTAAAATGGTTTTCTTTGAAAAGAATATCTATGCAATATCAGAATATTCTTTGCTAAAGATATTCATACAATATCAGAAATTCTCAGATGCTGTGTGTTGAACTTTTACAATGTTTAGAATTTTATTGACTCTTATTTTGATGATTTCCTGGAATGCTCTTTAGGATTTGTCAAAGACAGCCTGTATTCTTTACTTTACAAAGCAATGTTAAAAATATTCGCATCTGACATATTTTTAAAACATGGAACATTGTGTTTAGAAAGATGTTGTAACCGTGGTAAAGGTTACTGAAAAAGAATAACCAAAATGAAAGTTGGAAATGGAATGATAATAACAGGAACAACATACAAGATTTACTGCTAGTGGTGAGCTAGAAGTGAATCAGTGTGAATGCCAAGTGAAATCCCACAGTGAAGATATTCACCTACCACCCCAAGCAGTCGGATGCGGCACAAGGCCAAGTTTATTGTGGGGTACCGAGCATGTAGGCCTGGTCAAAAATTCCCCATAGACCCCATACAAACAGGGTCGGGTAGCTGTCTACAACCTCAGATGAGACTCTGCCCTTCAGCATCGCCTCATCTGGGTTCCTCTCTGCTTGTAGGCAGAGAGTTTGACAAGCACACCGTGAAATGAATTCCACAGTGAATCAACATAATAGTATATTCCACTGTATTTATAAGTATTGGGCCATACCCATTATAGTCCATAGGTATGGGATAACAAAAGGAAATTGTAAGAAATGAAATTAAAGTTCAAAAGAATAGTTTTTGTCAAAAACCATACTGAAAGCACTGATTACAGTTCTGTACACATTTGGCAAAAATTGATTATTTACATAACCGGATCCATTTCCGGAAACAAATTTTATTGTGAAAATCTAGTGCAAGGGATCTGAATAACATTTTTCTCATTGTTTTTTGTTTTTTTTTAAATACATTTACCACTGTATGATATACATGTGCATCTTGTATATTACATCTGTTGCACATTCATGCCAATACCACACTTTTATTTAAAGCATTGTAAGCAGCTATATCAACAGACAAAACTCAAGTTCTGCTTTTCCCCATTGAGTAGAGGATGGGTTTATTTAGTTGTCTTCAATGGGCTTTGGTTTGAATTACAAGTGAAATGACATCAAATTATTTTTACCTTAGCAATAGAAAAATTTTGCCTACATTTTTTATTTCTCTAAATACCAATAAAAAAACCTCAGTGTTAGATTTATTTTTACCTTGATTTATAAAGCAATTTTTTTTTTTTAAAAAAAAAAAAAAAAAAAAACTTTCACATGGCATAAAAAAAATAAACAGAGCCAGTGACAAGGAGACATTACCTTTATTCATTAATAAATTTAATTTTATTTATCAAAAATACGGCATGGGTAGTTTTATATAGTAATTTCTAATAACAACAAACACAGCTTCAAATATCAAAGGAGGGAGTGAATAGCATAGATGTGCATGAATATCCACTCTTGACTAGAGGAGCACATGAATCCTGGGGGCCAACAATTTGAACATTTGAAAGATTGATATGTTTATTATTGATATAAGCAATACAATGTTTTGTGTGCATGTTTGGTTTTTCATTGTTGTATACCTACTTTTGCACTTCCTGTACTAATGTTCACCTAATACAAGGTCCAAGAGTCACTCAAGGCAGAGGGTTACTGTACAGTGTTACATGAGCATAAGAAAAAGCAAGAAGTGAAATTCACAGGGTTATACAGGAAAAATAAGTTAACCCTAGACTTGACAGGGCCATAGCAGAGACAAATGTTTTTTTTTTTGGTGGGGGCAAGAAATTTAAAATTTAGCCATAATTTATTAAAGACCACCAACATGGTTAACAGCAAGAACATTTAAAATTTCCATTACTTCTAGATTGGCAGGAATTATCTTTTGAAATAACAGATAACCTTCTGTGTTAGAAATGAAAGAACTTCTAATTTTATTTTAAATGTCTACAGGGAAAATACGGATTCATTAATGAAAGAAAAAAATTACTTTTTTTTTTTTTTTTTACTTCTTTTTTATTTGGGTATGAAAAATAAAACTACAACAATAAGAACATTTTAGGCTATTTTCCTGTTTGTATTCCAATGCTGCATGTTTTAGTGATTTTTGGGATGATTGTGTCTTGAAAATTTCCCAAATAGGAAACTTTGATGTGATTTCCTTTCGGAAAAAAAGTTTACAGCTTCTATTATGTCACTTGAATCGGCTGTGTATTTGTGTACATGTATTACCATCAAACCGCCAAATCACTTTTCACCCATAGTTGATTGTAAATATGTTTTAACTCTTAATCACTGAAAAATTTTTTTCACTTTCAGCATTTGTAGCAGACACTAAGAAAATGAGTTTGAGGACCTTTAAGACTCCACTAATAATATTTCTTTGAGCTGCACTTAGGGATCTCACCATTTCAAATACTGTTGGATAGTCTGCGTTTGCTTTATCAATCTTCAATAAATTTGGTAAAAGTTTGAGCTGGATATTCAACAGGGACATGTCAATATCCCTGTCATCCACTGAAACAAGAGAATTGTTTTCAATCAGTCTTTTATGTGTCTCATTTGGTTCTTCTTCACCACACAAAGCCTTCAAAAGAACATTTTACATTGTTCCATATACTACAAAGTCAGATTGGTCAAACCTGTCAGTGATAGATGTTGTGACTAAATCATATGCTTTGAAGAACTTTGTTTTGTACATTTATTTTGCAGAGGGAAAGTTTTACTCATTTGCTTGCACGTAGCCAAAGAAATCAGTCAGACGTTTTGGATGTTTCTGTTTTCTTAGAGGTTCTGCATCATTGATGTCAAGTTCTTTCTTCCTACAAACTTTGGCTAACTGGTGGGTTTCAACCACTGAAAGCTCTGAAGATTGAATTGTTTGACTAAGATTATCTGTCTGCATTGATATTTTCTTACCAAGTAGACAATCGAAAAGAAATGAAAACTTTCTCATATTCGTCCACGCACCAATGATTTTGCCTTTCATCTCGGTGTCTTTTGTGATCGAAAGAGATTGTTCCCATAATGCCATCAATTCATTATGATTGGAAATGATGGAAGAGAGTGTGGTCCCACACACTGTCCATCTTGTTTGGCAAATGGTGTGGATGCTCTTTCTTCCGTTCCACTTTCCACTTTCAAGTTTCTCAAGTATGTTTCTCTTTGCAAAGATTTTTTTTCACCAACTTAAAAACCTCCTTTGCACTATTAAAACTGTCTTTCAAACATTGAACTTTTCTACAGGTGTCTTTGATGGATAGATTGAGTGCATACTCATAGCAATTGGTGTACAAACACTTTGAATTCAAGGATTTGATTTGAGCGGCCACACCAAATTTTTTGCCTGCCATTACTGCAGTGCCATCATAGCATTGTCCTCTTGCATTTCTCAATTTTAGATTCATTTCAGTAAGCATGTTTTTTATTACTTGAACAAATATATCAGTGATACAACATTCCATGGGTTTCATGGCAACAAATTCTTCTTGAGCCATCAATGTATCCCTGTCAATCCACCATAAGCATATTGCTACCTGCTCTTGATTCAATATGTCTACTGTTTCATTGGCCATAATTGTAAAATGTTTGGCTGATTGTATTTTGCTAGAGATATTATGAAGGATCTCAAGTGCCATTACCTTAATCATTTCATTTTGAATTTCAGGATTGGTATATTTCTCTGTTCTTTGACTCAACCAATTGCTTAGCATTTTGTCATTTTTGCATTTTAGTAAAAGAAGTTGGTGAAAGTTAGAATCAACTTTACTTCCTGATTTGTTAATCCAACTGTCTTAAAGTGGCAGTGATTGTCAAGCTTGGTATCTAATATTTGTGATAATCTTTAACATCTGACAGTTTTGACTTTGTTTCATGGCAGCATCAGATGAGATCATATTTACACCATCATTTGCTTTGGTAGTTGTAATATTTCCATAATGTTCCATGGTTTCTTGATTAGCATTTAAGGTTTAGTGTTTTTCTGAAGCCTTTTGATTTTCCATGGATCTTCCTCCAATTAGAAAATCCTGTCTTTGTAAAGGCATCTCCTTGGACCAAGGACTGAACTGAGAGAGATTTAGTTTCTTCAGCTTTTAGATGGATAAAACAGAATGCGAAGTCTCTTTCTTTGTCACAATGCAACCAGGGGTAACTGTCAAACCAATTCGATTGAAAGGATTTTTCATGACATTTCAGTCCACACTTTTGAAAGTCTTTTTTCTTTGGTTGATCTAGAGTACTTCTATGATAAATATCTAGGGCAACATTTTTCATGTGATTTACTTCTGATGACTTTACGGAGATTTCTGGTGATCCAGGATGTAGTGAGTTGGATAGCTGAAAGTAATGGATCTGTAGCATCATGAAAAGGGTTGCTTACATTAAAATTTAAAAAAAAAACAAATTGTTTTGAAGCAATCACCAATTTTTAGTGCTTAATTCAATGCAGCAAAATAGAAAAACCTACAATACTTGATGGCATAATAAGCTTTTCAAATTATGATTAGTGAATATAATTCTCACTTAATAATACTATTGTCTGTAAAGAACAATTTATTACAGAATTTTAAAAGGTTAAAAAATTAAAACTTAATTTATTTTAATTAAAATCTAAATAAAAATGAAAACAAATCTTGTAAAAATTCATCATTCATCAAAATTTTTTTCTTAAGGCAATAGTTTCCTTAATATATATCATTGATAAAAGCAATTGAAATCTTTTATAAATTAATGTTTTTTTTTTACTGCAAAAGATATGCTAATATTTCCAATACTAATCTTTGGTGACTTTTAATCAAACTTTCAAACATGCTAGAAAGTCTTAAAAAAAATGAATAAAATAATTAAAAAATACTTTGGGCTTTCCTCTTAATAATAAATATTTTGACAACAAAAGTTTGTTTTTATCAAGTTTTGCTTGTTTTTAGTGAACTTTTGGAGGTGTGAAAAACATTAAAAAAATTGTCTAATTTATATGAATAAAGTTTATATTTTAAATCTCTTAACTAAAAATAAACTCTTCATTCAATTTGAATAAGTTTTAAAATATTTGCGTAAAAAATCACTATTTAAAAAAAAAATCCACATTTAATGAAAATTCAGTAGATATTGATTTTTCTCTGATTTTATCTAACCAATTTATCTGTCTTCTACTGTCAACATCATGCTACACTTAAACTCAAAGCCTTGTTACCATAGTGAAGAGTTCATCCAAATGATTTATAGAAAAGGTACGGGGAAGCTACATTATGGCGGTGGGAATTGACTGAAGCCTAGCTGCCAGATCAGAACCAATAATATTGCTGATTCTTCTTTGGATTTTATCAAGAATCACTAAATATATAAAAGGAGCAACAGACCTTTCAGTATCTTTAGTAAGAGATTGTATATAAAAGTTCTATTTGAGGTATTGAGAGAGTTTGTCCCAATAGATGTTCAAGACATTGTATCATCAGATATTCACTAATCTGATAAGAAGCTAACAAATTTTCTTAAAATTCTTTTTATGCTATTGGGAAATTCTTTGTGTGTGTTGGACAGTAAAAGCAAGATATTTAGTCAAATTGTTCTTTACCATTTTTGAAAAATACCAATTCAAAGAAAAACAGGAACATTTTAACAAGTGCTGTAATGAGAAATACATCTTAGGTTTTCAAGTATCAACATTTTCACAGACAAGACATAAATTTAAACAGAAGGCATTTAAAAATAATTCAAAGTGATCTTTAAAAAGAATCTTCATTTAGATGAAAGCAAATGGCTTTATATAGTTGTATAAAAATGAATTCTTATTCATCCATCAACTTTTTGAGTTACTGGATTAGTTTCACAGACTATTTTCTTCTTCAATCTTCACTAGGTGTCCTGCATAGTATGGCCCTTAAAAAAATGTGCCACACCATGACGTTGTGTTTAACCATCTCATCTTCCAGAATATTATTCTTTTTGTGAAGCAAAGCCCTATTAGGTACTTTACACTTTTTCCTAAGAAATGTTTCACAAATAGGAAACCTTACCATGGATTAGTGGTTAGCAACATTCTTTTAGACCATTCTTATCATAATCAGTTGGATCCTCATCAGGTGACCCTCAACTGTCATCTTGTACATAATTAAACTTAGGGATTAGCAACATTTTTAGACAATTCTTACTAAAAACGGTTGGATCCACACCAGGTGACCCACAATTGTCACCTTGTACAAAATACTGTAATTGATTGCATATAAGAAGTCTCTGTAAACTTTGACATTTAATGTGACTGTATTATGGAGTTAGGCACAAGTACTTGTAATCTATAATGTCTGGATAAGCATCAGCCTACAAGATAAACTCAACTTTACATATAAGGCAAGTGAGATATTTTTAAATTTTTTTTTTTTTTTTTTTTCTTTGTAAAGGGAAAGTGTCTTACATGCCATCAAATATGGTAGTTGCTTCTTACACTGAATAACTTTTCCAGTCAAAATGCAATTTACAGCCATATCACATTGAGACACTAGTTTTTGTATGATCACCAAAGTCAAGCAATATCAAGCCTGGTCAGTACCTAGATGGGTGACTGCTTGGGATTGACAGGTACTATAAGCATGTGCAGATGTTTTACTAGATAATGCTTTGGAATTAGAAATTGGATAGACAAGTTCCAATTCTAGTCAGGTTCATTATATTCACTTATATACAAATACCTTTGGGAAAGGTATGAATCCACCTCTTCTCTCCCCAGCAATGGGTTAATTAGTAGGACTTGTATCAGTAAATCATTATCTCCAAAAGATTCTTAGAAACTAAAAATACTTTCTCACTTTTATGGAATTTAAGGTTGAGTTGTGGTGTCTGGTAGGCTTGTGTGTGTCTGTCTCTTCAATTAAAGAAGCACAAAAACTTGGGTTTCTACTACAGACCATTTATTCATTTTTATAGAAACTGTAGGGAAACAAAGTTCTCAATGTCTAGTGGAAGAGAGTTTCTTTTTCTGATCTAGAAGTAAGTTAGAATAATGATAATGGTTATAATGATCAAATTCAAGTCAACCTTGTACAGTGTTGGAACAACTAAAATGAAGTTTTTATTTTGTAATGTTTTCAAGATTGACTCATTTTTTACTTTTAAAGACTTTTTCTTATAGTTTACATATTACTTTTTAAAAGAATAATATTCCAAATATCTTTCTTTCTTTATGGAAATTCATTTATTTTTGCTATTTCGATTTTACATGAATGCAGTATTGTGCATGCAGAAAATCTTTACAAATGCTTCAGTGAAATGGAAAGCCTTTTTTAATTTAATTAAATTTAATTTAATTTTTAATCTTTTCATTTGTACCCTCTTACATCTTAAAATAACAACCAGCATTCATATTTATGATTGTTATTGTAATATTTTGTTAAAGTTGTTAAGCTCAAATATTTAACAGGGCAGTAGGGGAAATTCTGTGGGAAATGGAAATTTTCAAGGGTATTTCTGGTTAAGTCAAATAGGTGATTCTATAAATCATCTTATCACCTCCTCTATTTTCTCTTTAGGCTTATGGCCAGGTTATATTGAAATACTTGTTTTCAAACAGTCACCTATGTTAAGCAATGTCGAGCCTGGTGATTACTTCGATGGGTGACCACATGGGAATACCAGGTGCTATAAACTTGGGTGAAATGGATAACACCTCAGAATTGGAAATCAGAGTGCTGAGTTCCAATTCCACTCAGGTTTATTATATTCACTTATGTGCAAATACCCTTGGGAAAGGCATGAATTAATCTTTTCTTGCTCCAGCTATGAGTTAATTAGGAAAGAATTTTATGAGTAAATCATTATCACAAAAAAATTTTAGAACTAAAAATATTTTCTGGCTTTAAATAACCTGCAAAGAGTTGACAAAACTGTAAAAAAAAAAAAAAAAAACTCAGTGACTTTGATATATCTTTTATGCAGTCTGTTAAACAGGATTGGTCTATTGCTTATCTGAAATTTGTGGGAAAGGGTACAGGCAAATTATTAAAGGATGTAACATGTGTACTAAAGAACAAGTAGAATTCTAAAATGATTCTGTCAAATTTAACAAAGATTTAATCTTTTTAAAAAATGTTGTGACTATACTGACCAATTAACAATAATTGACAAAATGCCTCATTAGTAAATATGGAAACTTAAGGAATCAGCTTATTTATCATCTAAATTTTCATGCTAAGCATAGAAAATAATTTCCACACTTAGTTTAATGTGAGCTTGTACTGAAAACATATAGGACTTAACAATAGGATGGATTAGGTTCCCATTATATAGGGAATATAATCTACGAAGGATGCTCAATACAAAACTGCTAACACTCACTATCCAGCCTTGATAGAATTCAAAAGGGCTTACATGGCTTTGTGGGTGATTAATTATTCTCTACCCTGCAACCCACAGATAAAAAATTTCACTACTATATTGCTGCAACCATGGCAAATGTTTGGACGAGTTACATTCCTCAGTGCTATCAGCTTGGGTCTTCACAGTGAGCTCCCAGCATGCCATGTTTACCTTGTCAAATCATCCCCATTCCCTTTGTGTTCCTTTGATAAATTGATTGTTTTTTTATGGCTTATCAACCTGTTGCAAAGTTGGAAAATATTTTTAGACTGTAAGAGGTTTTTGGTGATAATGATTTACTGATTCAAGTTTTACTAATTTACTCATAACTGGGGGTGAGGAGAAGGGGTGGATTTATACTTTTTCCCCAAGGGTATTTGTGTGTAAGTGAATACAATAAACCCAACTGGAATTGGAATTTAGCTTTCCAATTCCAAGCCATTATCCATTGTGCTACTCAAACAGCTTCTTCTTTTGAACTGTTACTTTGTGGAACAAATTCCTGAGAGAATACTTGCCTGACAACTACAATCTTTGTCTCTTTAATTCCAGGGTCAACTACTATCTATTTTACTTATCTTCATAATATTCTCTTCCTTCTCCCTTCCTTAGAATCTCACTTGGTAACCCTCTATCTTGAGTGGCTCTTGGGCCTTGTATTGGGTGAATTATTGATAAAAAAATGAAAAATATTTCAATAACCTGAAGATTGTTGGAAAATAAACTAGTTGATTGAATCTTAACACACAATTCTAGCCTGAAACATCACATCTGTTGCTTCAGTTATGATATGCAGAAGACAAATATTTTCTATTTGTGATCATTTTTGATAACTTATTGTTACAGGAAATACATTAAAGAAAACAAAGGAAAAAGTTTTTAGTCATCCTAAAAGTTCTTTAGTTATATATCAGTCATAAAATAGAAAAAAATTCTGTTATCTGTTTCAATTTAGAAAAGGACTTAAGATTAAATAGTGTTTTTTGTTGATGGAACCATATATGCATACTGGGTGGGAACAAAATAACAAACATCAATTATAATTATACACTGAGAAAAATGCTAAAGCTGCAAGGTTGCTTAACTTTAGATAGGTACCTGAAGTGAACAACCTCCTGCTTTTGTTTTAATACTTTTTTAAAAGAATATCCAATATTATGATGGTAGTGCTTCAGCTATAATCTATTCAAGATTAATATTCTTTATTTCTTTGTAAACATTATTTCTAACTTATTTTTACAGTTAATAAGGTAAAGAAAAAATATTGAGAAAATTGTTAGAAAATAATTTTTCAAAAACAATTATTCAAAAAACATTTGTTCGAATTGTAAATTGTTTGAATGAAAATTAATTGAAAGGACAATTTTACTTAATGATAATTATTCAAAATGCCGATGTTTGAAATACATATGTAATCTTGTTTTGAGAGTCAATACTGATTTACCAAGGACTAATAATACCCTTGAAGGATGGCACAGGGCTTTTTTGCAACAAATGTCATCCCATTATCCCACAATATGGAAATTCTTAGATGATCTTAAACAAGAACAGAACTTGCAAGAAATTCATATTGCAAAAGTAAGAGCAGGTTGTAAGAATATCAAGATTGCAAAGAAATACTGCAATGTAAAACTTAAAAAAATTAGTGGCGTCCTTTAACAAGTACTATTTAGTAATTGACTATTTGCATGCAGTATCATATAACTTAAGGTTATAAGGATTTTTTCTTACTAAATTATTTCATTAACGGTATTTGTATTTCAAATAATTATCATTTGTGTATTTCCTCTTAATTTTTACATTTTTATTGCAATAAAGAATTTTTCATTACAAATAATTATCATTTAGCATAATTGTCTTTTTGATTAATTTTCATTCAAACAATTTATAATTTGAATAAATGTTTTTAGAATAATTATTTTCAAACAATGTTCACATAATCAAAAAAACAAAGAAAGGTTTTGACACATGATTTAGTCATTCCATAAGTTTTTTTTTTTTTTTTTTTAATTTTTACTTCTATCATTGAAATTTGGGCAATGGAAACTGGAAAAAATTCTGTGAAACAGATTTCATCCTCTCAACCAGGGGTCAGCAACCTCTGTCCCCCAGGCCACAATCATCCTGTGAAGGCTTTGTATCCAACCAACCAACTTAACACATGGACACTAATTATCTAATTATTATAGAGTACATATACAGAATTTTTAAAACAAGTTGAAGTAGAGTATAGAGACTTTACATATTTTTCAAATGTTCAATGGCTTAGCCACATAAAATGCATTGAGAAAAGAGATTGCTATAATTTGGAGAGCAAAGACCAAGATAATACTTACTTTCAGGATCCAGAGTAGATTGTCAACTTAACATTTTTAGTGGACATCACAATCCACATGTACACTTTGAATCTGAAACTTCAAGGAAAGAGCAAGCTTATATTTGAAATGTTTAGGTCAAATTACTGCATTTGAAAGAAAACTTTGTTGGAATCACAACTTCAGAAAGGAAACTACTCTCCAGAGTCTGTCTATATATCTGACAGACCCAAAGAGTGTGAGTTCAAAACCCGGTTAAGGCAGTGGAGAACTTTCAGAGGGAAAATTAGCAGGAGATAACTGATAACTGACATCCATCAAACATGGCACGTGGAACTAGAATAGTCTACCCCGGTGATCGAAATAAAGGGTTCAGTTCGAAATTCCAACCACCTGAAGAAGGCCGGAGCGTACAATGGCCAAAACATTGTGACAAATATGGCGACAAAGATGAGGACAATAGTCCGACTAATGTAAATACTGAAACTACTCTCATTTTCCAAATTTCCAAAATCACAAGGGAGATATAAAGATATTGTGAGCTAAATTCAAAAGTTGAGAAGTGAGTTTTCCTCCTGTTTCACTAATTTCCGGCAATATGGAAATCAGTTTAAATTATTGGGTAACAGATGTGGAGAAAGTGATTGAAAAATATCAGCTGGAGTTAATTGACTTACAATACGAAAAAATTTTAAATGAAAATTTCATTCTCAATACACTGCTGACTTCTACAAGAAATAGGTTTTGCCAAGCAGAAAATAGCGAACCGCCATTTGAATAATGCGAAACTGATGGTATCATTATTTGGAAGTACATATGCCTGTAAACTACTTTTTTCAAAACTAAAATGTACTAAAAGTCATTTAAGGTTTGGTGATGCCCACCTGGATGATGTTTCTGCTTATTGTTTGATAACTTCTTCACATCAGGTGATATTTTTGTCGATGAACAAAACAAGTGTCTCATTAAATAATTTTCTATTTCTAACTGTATTTTGTTTGTAGTAAGGAATTTGCATTTTTTGTTGATTGTGTTGTTATCCTGTTATTATAATAAGGAACATTGTTTAAATAATGTTACATTAACTTCATTATTTTTTCTTAAAAGATTAATACCAAGACAGTGTTCATGAAAGAGTGGTTTGAAGTTGAGACAATTTATTATAGTACATTTGATATCATGGCCCTCCTCCGAGACTCGCTCACCCCAAAAGTTTGCTGACCATGGGGTTCCACATAAAAAAAATAGCAAATAGGTAATATTTGAGTGGTCCATAAAGGAGTTTAACCTCAGAATGATTGTTACAACTGAAAATTGGAATTTCTGCATTAATCTACGCCATATTAAAATACTAAAAATAGCAAAACAACTTTAAAACTAGCAGAAAAGATGTAAGTCAGTGTCCCTTTTACTTTACCGATGTTTTGATTGTGAAAGTTGAATAACGACTGTGTCGGAGATGTAAAACAAGGATTATATATATATAAAAGAAAATTATATCAAGATTTATTACATAAGATAATTTAATATATTGATAATAAATAATAATATTAATTGTAAACATTAATAAAATATTCAGTAATAGACTCAACATTATGAAAAGTGGTGATCTTCGACTATCACTGACATCAATATTACTTTAGACTAATGAAGTCAGTCTGGAGCAGTGATTATCAACTGCTAATGGGCTGCAAAATATTGTCACAGCATGCATATATATATATATATATATATATATATATATATATATATATATATATATATATATATGTATATATATATATATATATGTATTGTGTTTGTGTTTGTGTGTGTGTATATATATATATATATATATATATAATGTTATAGCCTCTGTCAGTCTGTCTGTTATTGAACTCCTCTAAGGGTTTTGGAGATAGACCCCACATAACCATATATATATTCTGAAACTACATTACCCAGAGTATTTGGATAAATATATTTTGTTTTTGATTAAACTGAAAGTTTTTCCCTTGAATTTGATTTAATTTAATTTTTAACAAGGGAATGACTCCTATCCAAAATATCGAAGGAGAAAGCAAGAAGATGGAGTTCCCATCAGCAAGATCAAATTGAGACAATATAATTTAGTTTGTTTTGTTTTACGGCATATCAACCTCAATGGGTCATTTAATGCCAACAACTCCCCCCCCCCAGGTAATATTTTTGTTTTGTCAAAAATCTATTTCTGTTAATATTTTTTTCCTCAAAAATGTATAGCTGGTAATCTTTTTTTTTTTTTTTTTTCCAAATAATGTATAGCTGGTAATTTTTTTTTTTTTTTTTCAAAAATGTATTGCTGGTAATAATTTTTTCAAAGTATTTCTGGTATTAAAACCTATTTTTACACTTTCATAATGTTTTGACTCTAGTTTGGGAGTTAACTATTTGCCCATAGCTGGGACCCTAACAGGTTCTACCACCCCAAGTCAGGGTGGACCTGGGAACACCAGCAATAAAGAGGTGGTTCTATGCTCTTAAAAACCTCTTGATCAGAGGCCTTGCTGTTGGACATAGTTTATTGTCTTACCCAGGATGCAGATGTAGTTTATCGTCATACCCAAGATGGGCTGTGTTGTGATATTTACATTTGCTCCTAAGTGTGCTGTTGTTTATAAATGTTAAGAAACATTGCTCTAGAGCCTAGATGAACTTCATTAGTCTAAAGTATTTTTGTTGATGTAATTATGTATGTGCAGGAGGGGAGAGATATAAAAATTCCATCGACAAAAACATTACTTTAGTCTGATAAAGTCCTTGAGCAAGGCTCACCAAACTTTGGTCTGAGGGCCGAATTCATCCCATGATGTTGGTTCATCTGGCCACAAATGAGCTAAATGATAATTATTTATATGGAATTATCAATAGATTGTAGTTAAGCTTACCATGTAGAAAAAATTAACATAAAAGTAAAAATGCCAAAATTTGGCCAATCTGATTTTTGCATCTGACAATAATATAAGTTTTAGTAAAATCAGTGAAATAAAAAATTCTGAGACTTTTAGTGACTTTTGATATTCAAGAACTTTTTGTGGAAATACCTGCAATGAAGTTTCTAAGAAAAGTGATTATGAGCCTGCTGCAGGGATCATTTTTTAACTTGCATTGCCATGTTTAAACTGGTTTGAAAAGTGTTGTATATAAAAACGACTGACTTCAGCAAATTATGTCATAAATTTTACCTGAACTTATAAAATCTAAAGTATGTATGTTGGCACATGTAACGAGGTTGACTGATGAACATTTGAAAGCAATTCTCTTGGTTGGATGCAGCAATTCTAAAGCCAATATCAATTATGACTTAAAAGGTAAATGCCATTTTCACAAATCTCACTAATCTTTTTTGCTGCTTAGTTTGTGAGAATCAGATATGTGTGCACTGGTGGGATATAACTATTTTATTGCTATTGCTATTGTCACTTTCTTGGTAAATAAATGTTTGTTGTCTTTATTTTTTGTGCATTGTATTGAACAAAATGGTTATCTGTCCCACGCTCGTCATTCTCTCAGTTATCTGGTCCTCTTTGAAAAAAGTTTGGTGACCCCCTGTTCTAGACAATGAAACACAATTTTTTAACTTTATCATTATACAATCAATATGATACTCACTTTTGCAGGAAGGTTCCAAACTAGCATCCAGTTGGCAGTTGGTGAGCAAGCTGTTATTTAACACAGCTCAGTACTCAAGCAAACATAATGGTGAATAATGGATATTTATATACCACAATATCCACAATAGAACCAGCAGCTAACCATCACTCAGAGAATGGGATTGCCTAAGTGGCAGAATAGAACATTCCAGCTTGCTACATATATAAGCTATTCTAACCTCTGGGTAGTGCAGAGCGTACAATACAGCAAAGCGCTAATCTGGTTATTCAATGACCATTCATTTGCCTAACATTATTCTGATATGTAGAAATTCATATGCCATATTTTCCCATCATTGTAAGTGTAAAACGAATTAATGTCATATGCTTCAGAAAATCCATATAAGATGCTGAAAAAATAGCCAAACATTTTTTTTTTCTTTCTAAAAGTTAAACACACTTGAGAAATCATGTGCTGAGTATGATGAACTTTTGCGGGGAAATGTATGGAATAGCATTGATCAATTGATGACTTTTCAGCACCTTCACATCGATGTTGATGTGCCATTATTTACAATCAGACTGTTTTCTAATCATCTCTTCATGGCAAAAATATTCTGTGCAAATGAGATAACAATATAGGATGAGTTTATATAAGGAAACCATGCACAACTTGTAAGAATTTGCTTTTTAATATCAATATGAAAAAAACATTTGATTTGAATAAATTGCTTTTCTCAATGGTGGAAAAGATTTAACAGCACGTTATTTTCAGTGCAAATATTCATAACTTAGAGAAATAATCATGAAATTTTTTTTTTACAATTATTTTTAAGAATACAATGCCTGTCTGAAATTTTTAATTGTATATTTGCTTATTTTAAAAATGTAAAAGTTTTTGATTGGAGAGTGTTATAAGTTTAGTATAGTCTGATGTAAAGAAACAATGTGTGTAAGAACCAAACTTGTTACATATCTTATTAATCAGGGGGCACCTCAAGGCAGAATATTATCTTTGATGGTGAATAATTTTGTTTAAATGTCTATATAACCACTCTGAAGATCACTTGTGAGTTGAAAGCTTAGATCAAGGAAAGGCATAATAAAAAAATATCCAAATGTTGGACAGTTTTTGTTTTTATTTTCTCCCAAAATTAAAGCAACCATACGGAGCTTAGAACGACTCATGAGCAAACATAATAGACTGTTATATTTAACAATATATATTCGAATAGGATCTGTGCCCATATATACACACACACATATATATATATATATATATATATATATATATATATATATATATATAGAAAAAGTTGCAAATTAAAAAATAATAATAATTTTTTATGAAAGTATTTATTTATTTGTATATATATTTGATATTTCAGATTGGCCTCAATCTTTCTTCAGAAATAACTGTTTTGTTACAAATAAATTAAAATGAGTTTGCGGACATCACGTGATATGGAACGAATATTCCTAACGTAAATCTAACTGTAATAATATCTTAGATGTTGTTTAAAAAAAATAAAAAAATTTTTAAAATAAGAAAAAAAATTTTTTTTTTTAACTATAAAAAAAAATGTTTAACTATTGAAATATTTATAAAGATTTAAAATACCCAAGTCTTTATTTAACCCTAGTTTATATGTATTTAATTTTAAAATCCAGTATTTTTCTTTTTTTTCTGCATGTGTGTGTGGAACTGAAATCAGAATCTATCAATAAACATTTACAGTTTTCTAATGAGTGTCCTGATTGATTAAAGTGTTCAGCTATGGGGGAGTAAGGATTGTTTTGACATATGGTTTGTTTATGATTGATAAAGCGAAATCTAAAATTATTTCCAGATTCACCAATATATCCACTATTAGGACATAAGGTGCAGAATAAATAGTAGATTATGTTATGGCTATCACAGGTGAGGTGAGGTGGGTGTATCTTGATATTGGTGTTGGATATATATATATATATATATATATATATAATAAATAAATAAATCTGACATTGTATTACTTAAACATTATTATTTAGTGGATACCCATATTTGAGTAGACACTCTGCTTATTTATTAAACAGTATATTTATTTATTTTCTTTTATCAGCCTGAAATATCAAATTTGCAGCCAATGTAAAAAAACAGCCTTCAGTCTGTTGTTAACTGGGGTAAAGGATGGCTTGTTAATTTTAACATCTCCAAAACTAAACTGCTCTTCATTAATCATCTGAGAGGCCTCTTTCTGCCTTCCATCAGCATGGTTGATGCTGACCTCCAGGCGAGTGACTCATTACACCTTCTCAGGCTAATGATCTCAGTTGATATGAAGTGAAAAGACTATAATGAATCCATTGCTACATTAGCTGCTAAGAGGTTAGTTCCCTGTATCATGCTAGACATTGTTCTCTCTATATTCCATCTTACATGTCTATAAGTCTACCATTAGTCCATGCTTAGAATATTACTGCTACATATAGTCCAGTGCTCTTGCTATTTATGTAGAGGTCCTTGATAAAATCCAAAGAAGAATCAGCAATATGTCATGATCATGATCTGGCATCTCAGCCACAGTCTCTTTCCCACCACCATAAAGAAGCTTCTATGTGCCTTTTCCTATAAATAATTTCATGGTAATTGTTCAGACGCACTCTTTGCTATGGTGCCTAGACTCTTTGAATTTAAGTACAGTACTAGACTGGTGTCAAGTTCTCATCAATTTATAGTTGAGATGGCTAGATGTAACTGTAAGTTCTGTGCTAAGAGTTTTCCTTCACTTCTCAGTTTTGGAACACACTTCTGGCTTTATGCTTTCCAGCCAACTTTAACCTTTTAAAATTTAAATGCAATGTCAATCACTATCTACTGTCCCCTGATTACTCTTCTTCTATACTTGCTCCTTAGTGGTGTTTCTGTTTTCTAATTCTTCCACATGCAGTATCCTCTTGTGTCAGTGGCTTTAATGCCATGCTTGGAATAAACTTGATTTTATATATATCTATATATATATATATAAAAGGTGTGCTTAGTACAGCATGATGAAATGTAGCAACACATTTAGCACACAGTAATGATCAATCTCTGCAGTATTAGTTACCTGTATATTTGTATTGAGGTAGCCTTTTACTTTTTTCTGTTTTTTTTTTTTTTTCTAATATCAGTCAAATAAAAGCTTCAGTAATTGTCACTGTTAATAAAATGAATGAAAAATGATACTTATTATTGTGCTTAAAATATACCATAAAGAAATTAAAATTAATGCAAACAAAATATACAGTGGAAAAGTAACTATCTACATGTTACTAGAATAAAAAAATTTTTAAATTTAACAATGAGTGACATCTCAAGTTCCCATCAGCTCTTAGGTTAGGATCAGCACAAATAAAGTGAGACTTGTACCAAGTTCTCTCCACTTGTACCACTGTCTCTCCAAGGCAACACCTTCCTATTGTACTAACAAGTTAGGGTCAAAATTACTCACAAATCCCTGTAACATTACGTCAATGGAACTGAGCTATCTTTTTAATCTGCCCACACACAAATGTATGTAGCATCCCAGACTGAAAGTGGGTTTCAACTACATTCTCTCCTTGTGTGAGTATAGATAAATACCATCTAGGTGTCACTCTTAAAGTTTATTGTAAATAAAATCTTAAACACCTGGTGTCTTGACTTCAGTCACTTTCCCATCACCATAATGTAGATTCCCTGTGCTTTTTCTATAAATACTTTCATAGTAATTGTTCTGATAAACTTTTCTCCATGGTACCTAGAGTTTAGGAATTTAAGTGCAGTACTAGATTGGCATAGTGGATTAACTCAAGAGGCACGGTGTTATAATGGATAGCAGCTCGGATTGAAGAATCAGACAGCCGAGTTCAAATTCCAGTCGAATCCATTACATTCACTTACATGCTGATACCCTTGGGAAAGGTATGAATCCTCTGCTTCTCCTCACAGATATGGGTAAATAGCAGGACAGACCACTTTTGATGGCAACTGGTCTACTGCAGGAAAAAAATGGCAATCTACTGTGGAAAAAAAAAAAATCTGCCTGGTCAGTCATGTATCGAAAGATACATGATCACCTAAGCATGTATCATGCATGGCATATAACTGAACTGATATTCATTTATGCGCTAATACCCTTGGGAAAGGTATGAATCCTTTTCTTCTCTCCTCCCCCCAGCTATGGGTAAATAGCAGGGCAGACCGGGTTCTATAGCCTTGGATGGCAATTGGTCTTCTGCAGGAAGAAATGGCAACCTACTGCAGGAAAAAATCTGCCTTGTCAGTCATGTATCGAAAGATACATGATCACCTAAGTGTGTATCATGCATGGCACATAACTGAACTGACTAGATTAGCAGCAAGGTCTCACCAATTCACAGTTGAATTGGTGAGATCTAACCATAGGTTCTTTACTAATAGTTTCTTTTCTTGCACTTCTCACATGTAGAACTCTCTTCCATCTCTATGTCAATCATTATCTGTTGTCTTTTTGATTACTCTTGTATTGTTCTCATTCTTTAATAATGTCTCTCTTTTTTTTATTATTCTTTCACACTCAGTAGCCCTTTGTCTTAGTGGCTTTACTGCCTTGCATTTGCTATCAAAATTAGGAATATTATTGATTGTATCATGTCTCCTCATTTTTAAAAATTGGAAAACTTATCAGTTTCACAAAGAGAAATTATCATTTTCTTGTTTCTCATCAGTCTAATTTCTGCCAGAATGATAAATTCTAAAGTGATGTTTGGTGGCTTCTGAGACTGAGATAAAGAAATGGATTATTCCAAAGAAAATCTAAACTGGCAGGAAAGAGTTGGCACATTCAGGAAATTATTTTCTTTCATCATCTTCACAGTATATTCTCTATTAATATTTCATTTCTGCTATGGGTTTCATTAATTTTTATCGGCTTCAAATATCCAACAAAATCAAGGGTTAGATTAATATAAGCTACAAGATTATAAAAGTTTGATTTCCTCTTTGATAGGAATAAAGAAATGATCATTGATCACATTGGTCCTTCCTGATAGCAACTTGTTAAAATTACTTGTCTTTTCTTCTTTAGTATTTATACAATGACAACAGAAAATAAGCAAAGAATAGACAAACCAAGTGATAATCATAATACTAAGTCTTTATGATCTGAACTGCAAAAAATAGGTAAGTACTTTGTAATGAATAACTCAACCACAAATTTCTAAATAACTGGTGACTTATTTTCTGAGATAATTTTAAAATATATTTCTGTAGAAGTTGAATGACTTACCTGCTAACATGGCTGCCTTCTTGTGTCTCCTTGTAAAGGCAAGCCAGCTAACATTTGCATCAGTGGTCTCTATTCACCCATATATCTCTCCATTAAATGACTCAGGGCTAGTTTTCAACTTGGTGGCTACACCAGTCTACTTATATGTCAGACCACTTGCAAACCAACCAATATTCTACAATTTCTTTTAGAATTTTTTAATTAAAAATCATGTTTAAAAATTTATTTCAAATTATTGTTCATTAAATCATTTTCTACAACTAATTAACCCTATGCAAGTTATTTAAAGCCAGAAAATATTTTTAGAGTGTAAAATTTTTTTTTTTTATAATAATTGTTTAGTGATAGCTGGGGGAGAAGAAGTGGTTTCATACTGTTCCCAAGGGTATTTGCATGCAAGTGAATATAACTAACCCGACTGGAATTGGAACTTGGCTCTCTGATGAACAATTCCAAGCCATTATCCATTACACCACCTGCACATCCAAGCTTACAGCACCTTATATTCCAAAGCAGACAGCCACCTAGGTATTGACCTAGTTCAACATTGCTTAACTTCAGTGATCATATGGGTACTAGTGTGATGTTGTCATAAGCCTTTTTCAATTTGATAATAATTTGAAAAATTTTTATGATATATTTAACTATTTTATGTATGCGATAAAAAATGACATGTTATGTCTTCACTATTATTGCATCTTCACTGCGTTATCATTTGCAAGGTCACAAAACATTTTTCTGATGCTCGGCAAACTCATTATTTCCCCTCATTTTGTTAAAAGATGTGTTCTTTAATAACCTCATATGACCTTAAAGATCAACTTCATATAATTTATGTTGCAAATTATGAACCTTCATACCAAAAATTGTTCCTTGTTATTTGAACCGGATCATGGTATGGATACATGAATAGAAAGTTTCGATATTAGTTTGGCCAAAAAATCCTGACTCAATTAGGAACTGGAAAGAAGAAAACAAATCTTGATTTGTCTGGTGGCATTTTCAAGGAATACTACATTTCAAGCTTCTTACACAGGTGCACCATCAATACTAAACTGTATTGCCAACAGGTATACCACATACACTATTTACATTATTCAGACTATTGTCCTCATCTTTGTCGCCATATTTATTACATTTCAGCCATTGTATACTCTGGCCTTCTTCAGGTGAATGGAATGTTGAACTGAACCCTTTATTTCGCTCACTGGGTTAGACTGTTCTAGTTCCATGTGCCATGTCAAGTGGATGTTCTCCACCACCTTCATGACACAGTGGATAAAGGCGTTAGTAAGATCCAGTGACAGCATTGAAAGAGTGTGAGTTCAATACCTGGTTAAGGCAGTGGAGAACTTGGTGAGGGAAATTAATAGGAGATAACTGACATCCATTAGACATGGCATGTGGAACTAGAACAATCTACCCCAGTGAGCGAAATAAAGGGTTCAATTCAACATTCCAACCACCTGAAGAAGGCCAGTGCATACAACAGCCAAAACATAATAAATATGACAACAAAGATGAGGACAATAGTCCAAATAATGTAAATAGTGTACATAATACCTCATCTCAGAAATATAGACAGATACTGAGGTATACCACATGTATGACAAACTAAAGGAGGAGTATCCTATTTTGGTCAATCAAGGTTGGACTTCTGCAAAACAATGTGAGGCCACCCAATACCAAGTTGACTAAGGGGAGTTTCAAACAGATGAATGGTGTTGAGATTCTTCCACATCAACCATTCAGTCTGGATACTGCTCCAAGTGACTAAAGCCTATTCCACTCAATAGCACACTTCCTCCACGACCAGCATTTCAACACTTTTGATGAAGTTAAGGAAGCTTGTTTACAGTTTTTTGATTCAAAGCCAGCGGACTGGTACTTGGGACAGATTTGGATGCTGGCTGATTGCTGGCAGAACATCGCTGAGAATGATAAACTTTATTTTGAAGAATAAATGTTGGTGTTGCTCCATAAAATTTTGTCATTTTCTATCTGCTTTCTAAGTGAGTCATGACTTTCTGACCAATTTAATATTTTATGTGCTTAACTTTGCACAGATACTACACACTGATTATATTCACAAGTGCCAAAGACCAATAATAAATTAATCTGAGAGAGAATGTATAGATATGATATTCTCACTATTTACTCATCTCTCCACCCTGGGATCAGATTCATTTGGAGTGTTCATACATGTATATGTGGACCAAGAGCAAATATTTCGGAGCTCCATCGCAATTTGTTGCAATGCAGTATTGAAATACCTAGGAGCAGAGTTGCCTTGTGTTATTCATTGAATCTCTCAAACACGAACAAGGCACTGTATCGCACCCAAAGAAAGACAAGATGTCTGAGAAGCAAATGCTACAAAAATTACAGTCCACAGGGTGCAGAGACATACTTTGATTCTAGCCAATCCATATATAAATAATTTTTTATGGTCAGGTATGCACATATATCAAATACCCCAGGGAGATAGATATTCCTACATTGTTATAGTTCATTATCTCCCTTGAAATGTCAAAGGTATATGAATGAACTTATGAAAAATTTTGACATTTTTGCAGACCAAACCTATTAATAGAAGAATTTTAAATGAACTAAGCCTTCAAACTAATAGAGAAATATCCCTCATGAAACAAATCATGGTATTAAAGAGTTTAAATGTCATTAAAAAGACTTATTACTATACAAGTATTTTTATAGATTGGCATTAAAATTAATTTCTTGATCACCGAAATTAATTTCTTTTATTTATTAAAGTAATAGTATACTTTTAGTATATATTTAGAAAAAAAAAAGTCTTTTCTTTCTATAGTGTAAATTGTTTAAATATATTGATATAACTGGATATTTACCTTTATCAGCAAAAATAAAAAAAAAACTTATAAGAAAAAGAAAACTAAACATAGAATAGGTTATGCTAGAGGTAATTTCAACCAATGCCACAAATTGCTAAAAAACCAAAGCATCAAACTAAAAACCTTATTTTCTTAAATAGCCTCATCAGATTGAGACATTCATATGGATGTCATGCACAGTGCCAAACCTGTTCAGAAATATCTAAACTGTCAGTTGTATACAACTGCTTTCTAAGATTAATGGTGGTTTAGTTGACATTTTATTTTAGGTCATTCTTATTTCTAAACTTAATTCTTTCTTGGTGGAAGAATCCCCCCTCACATTTGACAGGAATGACTTTCCTATGAATCTTGCTTCCAAAGTTGTCACTTGTTTACCAAATGCTTTATCTATTTTGTATCTTCAACTCCAGTTAGGGCCTAGAGATCAAGACAGCAAGTTACCTATTATTCTTGAAAAGATCCAAAGAAATCTGGTCATTTTTGGGTCTTGGAGAATGAATATCTATTACTTAGTGCCTCTTATTAAGTCTGTGAGGAAAACCATTTTCAGGAATTGCTTCTACTGATTAATAGAATGCTTCATCTTTTCTGTCTGAGTTCATTGAACTTGTCAGGAATTGATTACCATGTTTTGACAGAAAGTTTTATACTTTTAAATATTTTTTCATTGTTGTAGCTTTTAAGTTCAAGGCATTTTCTTAGAGATCATATACTTCATTCAAAAATTGAATGGATGCTATTTTTTAAATGTATGCCTGTACAGACATGCAGTCTATGAAAACAAAACAATACATTTGGGACTAATGCGAAACTTCATTGACATTTGTTGTTCATTTGTGTTGCCTGAGTGTCATTTCCCAACCATGAGTTACTTTCCTTCAACTCTTTTTGCTAGTATAAGATTGATTAAATGACAAATCTGAATGAGTATTTTTTTTTTTCTTTATCACAGGTTTTGGGCTGATATGTTATTTGGCCTTCCTGAAATCTTGGATGGAGGGGCCATGAACACATCAGTGAGTAAATAGACCCCCCCCGATTCCCTTCTGCAGGCTTTCCTGCATATATGGCTGATAAAAGACTTGTCTTTGTTTTTTTTTTTTTTCTGGTTATTTGCAATGGCAGTTTATTCTAGAGAAAGAAAGAGGATGAATAAGAAATAAGGTTACTATCAGGAAATTATTAATTACCTTCAAGTCTCTGATTCTGTCACATTAACAAGTATGATTTATATATATATATATATATATATATATATATATATATATAAAAAGAAAGAACAGTAAGATAGATAATCTGGTGCTCTTGTCATTTTTTATTTCTATTTTTACAAAACAGTGCTCAATGTAAATTTACAGAGCATAAATATTATAAATTAACTGATTTAAAATATGGTTTTTTGCTACACAGTAATAACCATGTTTCAAAAATGGAAGCTAAAAACTTTAAATTTAATTATTAAATGATTAACTGATTTAAAATATGGTTTTTCGCTACATAGTAATAACCATGTTTCAAAAATGGAAGCTAAAAACTTTAAATTTAATTATATAATTAAAAGTATTAATTCTCTTTCATCTTCAAGCGAATATTGGAATAACTTATTTTTAAATTTACTGAGTTTTAAACACACATAAATTCATAATTTACTGTTTCCAAGGATACAGAGGAATCCACTCATTCAGACAGGGGCTATAGCATGTTCATTTTTATTAACTATTGTATCAATAATGAGTTACGTTCAAAAAAGAGGTTAAGTTTAGGTAGGGTAGTAGTTTATTTTTCAATGAATTCTGACATCTGTTGAATGCATGTTGTCTGGTTTTTTTTTTTTTTTTTTTTTTGGGTTTTTTTTTTGGCATTTTTTTTGGCATTTTTTTTTC
This sequence comes from Acanthosepion pharaonis, assembly GCA_903632075.3. NCBI lineage: Eukaryota > Metazoa > Mollusca > Cephalopoda > Sepiida > Sepiidae > Acanthosepion > Acanthosepion pharaonis. The sequence goes on from CAHIKZ030002662.1 coordinate 159,359, forward strand.
CTGTATACTCAAAGATTTTTCATGTGTGTTTGTGTTAAAATATATTTTATTAAACTACAATTTTAAAATATTTTTTACTCTTAATTACTAATAGACTATATTTCTTTTTTAAAAACAAGTAAATGTAATAGAATTACTTACATTATTTAAAAAAATTTTATCATCAAATATAATTATGTATATTACCAGCTTCCATTTTTTAATTTCCTTTTTAAATTTTTAAATTTATTTTTAAATATTATTTAAGGAAAATTTTTGACAATGATGGTAAAAAAAAAAGCTCTTTCATTTCTCTGATTCAGTAAATTTTTATTTTTTGTAAACTTAGTAATATATAGTTTCTCATGTATGCACAAAGGACATGGGTCATCTAATGACCTACATATTCTAGCTTTTCTTATTAATTTCCATTTTATTGTAGGTGTTTTATTGGATTCTTTTAATTGCCAGAAATACTTTGAGAGCGATGTTTGATTTATGTACTTATTTATCCTAAATGAAGTTTGATGTTGATTAAACCGCTTTTTGAACTCATGGATTGTGCAACCTATATAGATTTTTATGTTTTCAGGATTCTCAATAGATGAGATATTGCATTGGTATACTAATGATTACGTGCCACATTTATTTTGTAGAGGACAGTTATGAGGGTTTCTACAGTTACATAATTTTTGTTTATCTTCATCTCTCTTTATTTTTATATTGTCTAAATTTCTTTGGTTTTAGTCTAAGTGTTTATTGAAGATCTTAACATTATGTTTCTTAATAATTTTTTTTAAGTTTTCAGTACAGATGTAAATTAATTTTAGTGTATTTTTATTGAAAATAGTATTTAGTTTACCTTTTCTAGGAAAGTGTTTAACTATTAATGCAAGAAATTTTTGTCCTAATTTGTTCTTTACCATTTGGTTGTATAAGGGGGGATGTTTACCAAATTATTTTTCTACTTCTGTTTTTTTCTATGCTTCCCAGTTTCCTTTTTATATAAGTTAGTTTTGGGTTTTTGTAGCCATTATCTTTTAGAGCTTTATTATAGAAATTAATATATTCGTAGAAAATCTTTTCATTTGCTGAATTTGTACTTATTCTTTTTCCAATAGAGAAATAAAGATGAAACGGAACTAATGCTTTTAATTTAATTATATAATTAAATTTAAAGTTTTTAGTTTCCATTTTTGAAACATGGTTATTACTGTGTAGCAAAAAACCATATTTTAAATCAGTTAATTATATATATATATATATATATATATATATATATATATATATATATATTGAATGTAGTTAAGCAATATTAGTTACCTCTGTATTGAGGCAGCTTTTTACTTTTTTCTTTGCTTTTATTTGTGTGTGTGTGTGTGTGTTATATAAGTGGACACTGAGGTCAAAACGTAGTAATCGCAATTGAAAATGCAACTGAAGAATATTAAGAATATTTATTTACAATAACCTTTTTTTCCAGGACCTCATTATAGAAATTTTTTTAACCAGAATCCTGTTGCCTCTTATCTGTATTGGTGTGGGTGTAATGATTTATTATATCAAAAATGCAATAATAATACGGTCTCTGTTCACTTGTTTAGAGAATTGGTTTAAGAGATACCGGTCATCTCTTACAAGACTTAGTATGTGTTGAAGGACTAGTTTCAGTACTATATCTATAAAGTTAATCTATGTGTTATACAATTTTGACTTGGTACAATTGGTTTTAATTTCTGGTCCTTGAAGTGTATGTTTATGCAGGTTGAGGTGAAGTCTTTACAGGCATCATTAATCATTATATATATGTGTATGTGTGTGTTGTCAATATTAAGCAGTAAAAGAAATAAATCCTGCAGTATGATATCCATGAACAGCACACCTTTTTGCATTCAAGAATACAGTTACCATCAGTTTCTTAGCTCACAATTGAATTTTGAATCTATGAGGGATTGTTTATAATGAATACTCCAAGGTCATGGAATCAATCTCTCTCTGTTGGTAACATGCCAGAAACTTCCCATCAAGTCCACTATACTGTTTCTAAAGCTGAAAAGAAATACCATGTGCTGGAAATAGTTTTTCACTCAATTGATTTGGGACCTAAAATTGGATTTTTACTCTTGGCATATAAAAAATCTTGTTACACCTTGTGCCTTACTTTGTCCACTTTTTTTTTTTTTTTATAGTGACAATTTCATTAATTATATTTGTTTTCATTATAGCTCTAGGAGAAGGCAAAGTATAAGTTGTTATAGTCATTTAATTTTACTTTTAGTTTAATATTCAGGAAATATTGAACATAAAGTACAAACCAATATAGTTTTTGATATTTTATAAGTAGAACATGACTGCAAACTTAAATATTGACAGCATGCGTAAATTAGTACTTTCATGTTAATGGTAATATTAGCCATTTCCTTATATGGAAACATTTAGTATTCATTGACCAATGGGCTATTGTTATTTTAATTTTATGAAAATTTTCTGTTAAAACAATTTTTCAAGAAAATAAGTTTCTTACAGCCACTGTTATCTCTCATTCCAGTATTGGGTGTTTCCTTCCTAACCTTTTATTCAAAGTAGTGTAGAATGTTAATATCTTCATTATGTCATTATTTTGACATCCAGCAGCAAGGCCTCTGATCAGGAGATTGGAGGTTTTCAGGAGTGTGGAACCACCTCTTAATTGCTGTTGTTACCAGGTCCACCCTGACCTGGGTATGGTAGCACCTGTTAGGGTCCTGTCTATGGGCAAATAGTGAACACCCCCCCCAAAAAAAAACACTATGAAAGTATAAAAATACATTTTTATAGTAAAAATGCCATCAGTAGATTTTTATAGTAAAAATGCCATCAGTAGATTTTTATAGTAAAAAATTACCAACAATACATACTTGTAGAAAATAAAATTATCAAATTACTTCAAAGCTCTCAAGAAAAATAAATTTTGGCATTAAATGACCCAAAAGGAGTCAATATATCATTAAACAAACCAATCAATCTATCCATTTTAGTTGATGCTGTTCATGAAAGTCCTCAAGGGATGTGGTTTCTGTTATTTGTTATAGATGTTTCTTTGTGATTCTTTAGCACCAGTCCATGAGGTTCAAAGAAGGTTAGTCCTTGCTAAGAAAGACGTACAAGCTTCATTAAAAAAATAGCTGATTATTTGTTTTAAATTAAATATTAGCTTATCCATTTTCAAATTTAGATACAGTTGAGAAAAAAAGTACTTACTGTTATTATTAATATTTTCCCAATTCACTATTCTTTTGTGCTTAAATATATAACTCTAATCATAGCAAAAGCAGTATAAAGTTGCCAGTGGCTAAATACTGGCTGTAGTAAATATATTCTAGCCCTTGGAATAATTTAGTCCAAGGCCATATTAACATGTATAGAAGGGTTTTTCATCCTCAAGGAATCCATTTGTGAGTAGTAAGGTAATAGTAGACTGAATATATTGGGATATGTAAATAATGGCTGGCTGTTCATTTGTGAGTATGCCTGTCTGCTAGGGTGGTTATCTAATCCCTGTTTCAGACACCTGCTCAGGCACTTATTTCTTCAACATCCATACAGACGATCTGCAGTTTATACTGCAACTCTGCTGAGAAGAATTTAGTTATGGTTTCTTGTTGAGAGCGCATTATCTAGTAAGATTGATAGCTAAGCAAGGCTGGTATGCTCTAATCCTTATCCACACTGTTTTATGATTTTGTACTGGTGTAACCACTTATGGCTTCCAAAGAGTTTCATCTACCCAATTTTATTTATAAGGCTTCGATCAGCACATGGTTTTCAGGATCATCTCCCAATGATGACATCAAGAAGACACCTTCTTGACAAAACAACCACAGTGAGAATTGAACCCAGATCTCATAGTTAGAATATGGATGTTCTAACAATGCTCTAACAATTTGGCTATTGGAGTATAGGGTTATGTAAATTGTACAGATATTTGTTGGAAGCTATGTTTAACTAATATACAGGGTGTGCATAAAGTTTGTGTGCACTTTAAAAATTTATAACTTTATTTGTATTTGTGATAGAAATAATTTGTAAAAAGGATTAGAAAGAAGTAAATCTATATTAAAGTTTTATTGAAATTTTATTTAAGTTTCCACATGTCCTCCATCATTAGCAATACAAAGGGTAATATGCTGGAAAAAAGAAAATATTTTTTTTACTTCAGTGTCTGTCTATATTTCTGAGATGAGGTATTATGTACATTATTTACATTATTTGGACAATTGTCTACATCTTTGTTGCCATATTTATCACAATGTTTCGGTCGTTGTACACTCAGGCCTTCTTCAGGTGTTTTATTTTACTTATCTAAAAATTGTTGCAAATTTTGTGGTAAAGAATTATTCAGTAACTATACTTAAAACTAGGTACATTAAACTTTATAACATTTTTACAGATTATTTCTATCACAAATAGAAATAAATAGCTGGGACCCTAACAGGTGCTACCACTCTTGGTCAGGTTGGACCTGGGAACACCAGCAATTAAGAAGTGCTTCCACGCTCCTCAAAACCTCCTGATCAGAGGCCTTGCTGTTGGACATAGTTTATTGTCTGGCGGCACTGAGATTTTAATGGATTATATAGTACAACTTTACCAAAACAATAATATAGAGATGATTGTACTATGAGGGGTCATAGTATACTCAAGAATGTAATTTACTCCCTGTTTCATGTTGTTTCAAATAAGTGTTTTTTAAGCTAAGTAAAAAATTTCTTAAAATGTGTACTTGTTTATAATACAGCACCCCCTTTTTTGCCTTTAATTTTCATTCAAAATTTCTCATATTGCACTCAAGAAAATACAGTATAACTATTTATAGAAAGATTTGGAATTTTCTATTTCCTTATGTGGTTCATGGCCGTCTGCTTTGAAAATAATTCTCCTTTAGTGCACAATATGCATCAGAGAATTACTGCAACCTTGAATAATGAAAAACAAAATATCTAAGGATGTATAGAATATTTTTTATCAGAAGTATTTAAAATAAAATATTTTAGCTTTTTAATGAAGAAGAAATTAGGTCATAATTTACAAGAAAGAGCTTTCTAGAAAACTGTTTCTGAATTCATATCAATGAATGTAAATTTTAATAAAGCATAAACGTATTTATTTATATGTGCCTTTATAAATGTATATTCTTGGTCATGTGTACTTGTAATTTCCTCAAAAAACAGTCTTAATAAGCCATAGAAAGCAAATCTATAAAATAACATTGTTAATAAGCCATAGAAAACAAAACAATCCATTTTAAATAGAAGAAATTGACAAGACATTTGATAGAATTTTCTGTTGTTATAAACAAAGTTAGTTACTAGTATATATTTAGAATTTTTTTTTCCCAGGGAGGAACTTGGGGTTAGTTACTTCCTTTTGGGACTAAGAAATGGTGAGAATTACAGCATGATAAGAAAAGATGAAAAAAAAAAACCTTGAAACTTTATAGATAAATTCATTGCAAACTGACACTTTGAGTCCTCATGAGGAATCAACAGTTGATGTTGTTAACAAGGGAAATAATGAAAGGCACTGCACTGAGATGATAAGGCCAGCTGCAATTGCATATGCATATAGATAATATGGCATATCAAAATAACAGGGAACATGAAGTGCATTTAGGTTATTTTCACACAAAAGCAACAGATAAAGGCAGTCAAGCTGAAGAATAAAAAGGTGAAACTCATAGAAAACTTATCCGTATCAAGATGATATATTCAAGGGGAAGGGTTGATTCATATATCAATGACAGCTATTTTTGCATCTACTTGTGTCAGCCTGAAAATAACCAGATGTTTTTAATAACATTTTTTTTATATCCTTTCTTGGGTATTAATTGTTTTTATTTATTTTTTTTATTTTTCATTATCATAATAAAGAGTGAATTTTGAGACCAAAACATTTAGTAGAGCTGGTGACATAAATTTTAAAAAAAAACAGATACTTCTGTTTGATGCTGATAATGACAAAGGGATTCTTACATTTAATAATCAAAGGATTTTAAATTTATTAAAGTTTTAAAATAAAGCATTATTTAAAAATTATTTCTACTGTTATCTGCATCTTTGTTATTTTTATCAATGTTTTTCAACCTTCCTCAATTTCCTACAGAAATTGGTAATTTTTTAGCAAAATGTTTTTTTTTCAATCATTTCACCCTAAGCAAAGCAGTAGAACTGCTAGGAGTTATTGAGTTGGATAATATGAGGGAAAAAAACACTATTAAGGAAAGAGAACAATAAAAGAACAAGAATTAAGACAAGATAATGATTGACATTACATTTAAATTTTTGAAGATCAAAGTTAACAGGAAAGCAAGAAGCTGGAAGAGAGTTCCACAATCAAGAAGTGTGACAGAAGAAACTTAGCATAGAACTTAGTTACATCTAGCCATTTCAGTATAAAGTATTTATATTATTAATATTTTCTTTTCTTTTTCATTTTTGTGCTAATGTTTGCCATTTGTTTAATTACAGTAGTTTATCATTATCTGCAGGGTTTGAAAAGTCCCAGTGGATATCTGAAACTATGGATAGTTTCTTTCCATACATACAGACCCGAGATGAAGTTTAATTTATAAATTAGGTGCAGTCAAAAAATTATAACAAATTGTAATCAAATTAATAAAAATATTTGTTCTTACTGTAGATCTTATCAGTATAAGTTTTTTTTCTTTCTTTATTTGTTATGGGACCTACCTTTATGGACTAAATGGACTCGTCCTATTACTATATATATGGGGAGATTATGCCTCTCGAGAGAGCTGTCTACAGTTGACAAGTTGACTATTGTACTTTGCCGTCAGTCGGACGTGCAACACTTTTGTATTCGTTCTTTTGTTTAATAATATGTTTTCACTAAATTGCTGAGTTCGAGTTTTCTCTTGGACATATTCTGGATCCACAAAATTATTAAATTAAAAAGTTTCACCATTGCTCTTAAAAGAAAGACTTTCAGCTTTAGTGAAGCATATCCAAATTGCTAATATCATGACTCTTGAGTTTTGGGCCTTTTATAAAGTAAAACTTAATTGTTTATTTCTAAGGTCGGCAGTGGATGAGATCAAGGACTCTCTCTATAAAGCATAAGGCATATATCAGAGAGAGAGAGAACTTTGTTCAGATTCAAATTAGTTTAGTAAATACCTTTCCCAGAGATAGTTGAGATGACATTGTCAGTCAGCCCGATAAGAGACTCAGAGTTGATTGAATGTGGTGTTGTAAGCACTAAGAGTTACATCCCCTTCCACAATGGGCTGTTGAGAGAAGTCCTTCTATTTAGGGTAGGTGAAAGATAACTTTGTTTTTCAGAAGCAACACTGGTATATAAAATGTACTTCAAGAAGGCTGAAGCCTCACTTATGCATTTCTCTGGCATACTTATAAAAGTATATTTCAATCTTACCAAAGTTTAGCCTTAGGTTTAATTTATCATAATCAAATGACTTTTTTTTTTAGCAGCCTCAGAGTTAGAATAAGGAAACATGGGGAACCTGTATATATGGTGTTACATACACTATAAGTAAACATGAATCATTGAATCTATTGATAATCAAGTAACTTCTCTCCTTTGTTAGATAGAATTAAGAGTGCTCTCAATGTGCGGATTTGAAAACCAGACAAGATGAACACAGATATACTATCTGAAAGTTAATAACAGAAATAACGACATTCATCTTGATAATTGTTAATTCAGAATAATTAACATTATTTCGTCACTGTTACTCTCTTTTCATAATTTCATGTTTTACAAATTATTCTGTAGACATTTTTATTAGAAACATGTAATATCAGTCATTCTGAATGGCAGTGAATGCTGGACAGTCACAGATGAAGAGAAATGAAACGATATGAATGTGCTTCTACAGAAGGATACTGAGAATACCATAGACCAAACATGTGAGCAAGAGTGAAGTTCTAGAGATAATTGAAAAAAATAAGGACACTTATACTTAAAATCAGAAAGAGGTACTTTAAATTTTCAGGGCACATAATGAGGTAAGCAGGCTTGAAATATTTTACACTCATAGAACAATATGGTCAGTTGAAAACAGCTCATAACCTACCTAATGAGATTGTGTAAATAGATGATAGAATAGGGTTTACAAGGAAAGCTATAAGACAACATTTACTAAGCTACAAACAAATAGGAAATTGTGGAGAGCCATGATTACTCCCATCCTGAAGGGATATGGCACATATAAGAATTTCTAAGGAATTAATGGATTTTCTTTTCAATCCAACATTATTCCTTATTACTGTCAATCCACTCATTCTTTATAAATTACATTGTTTACATGTCAGATATGAAAATAAAAAAATAACAGATATGGACTTTCAAGAAAATCTGATTGAGATGTGCATTCTTTAACCCTTTGCCTGTCCTGTACATCATATGTGATGCACAGGACATGTGATTTCCATGTCTGTGCAGCATATGTGCTGCAGACAAGCCATGACTTTAAAAGAGTGGGAAAACTAAGGACACTTAAGAAGAGAGTCTACTATTGTGCAGGACATCTGAGGAAAGGCCTAATCTAATATTCCGTGCATCATATATGACCACAGGATGCTTGACTGATAATGTAAGGTCTCAAATGAAAGACATCTATTTTCCCACTTTATTGAAATGATTATAACCTTTGCATCACATGTTATGTACAGAGCGTAGTGTAAATAACTTATGATTTGTACATGTGATGCACAGGTTTTTATTATGTGAAACACTATATATCAGCATATTCCATTTGCTAAATAATCTGAGTTGCTTTGTAAATAGTTATAAATCTGAAAACGAGCATGAACGTTTGGTTAGTACACATGAAAATGCCCTGGACAGGCAAAAGGTTAAAAAGGGTAATTGAATCTTGCCTTGATACTAACTGTGGCAAATCAGATGGTGATTTTCCCTATAAAAGGAGATGTAAAAACAAACCTCATCAGAGAAACATTTTTTTTATACAGTTATATGAGGAGGAACTGAAAAGTTCTCAGCCTGAACAAGAAGAGCCTACAAATCCTACCTTGTTAGATTATTTGGTTATATCTTGGAAAGTGGGTTGGGCCAAGAACTTTTCAGCACACTCTAAGTAATTCTTTTTGTATGTGCCATTTCCCTTCAGAATGTTGGCAGTCATGGCTCTCTACAATTCTCTGCTCTTTGTAGCTCTTAATAATTTTTGTCTTGCCATTCTCCCAAACCCTGCTCTGCCATCCATTCACTCAAGCGAACCAGGTAAGTTGTGCCTTGCTTTCCTCTGACTCTCTCTTACCTTCAATCTGTCCTGTGAGTATCAAATTTTCCAAGCCCTCTTTCTTCATTATGTGCCTAAAAATTTCAACTCTCTCTTCCTGATATTAAGCATGTTTCTTTTTTGTTGCCATTGTCTCTAGAACTTTATTGCTCACATGTTTGGTCTATCATATTCTCATCAAGTTTCTGTAGAACCAAATTTCTGTTGCTTCAAGTCTCTTTGTCATTTGTGAGGTGATTATCCAGTATTCACTACCATATAGGAGCACTCATATTACATAACAGTTCAGTACTCTTTTCTTTGTTTCTAATGATATTTTCCTGTTTCTTAATACTTTTCTCAGCTTTTGGAAGGCATCTTTCGCTATCTCAATGCATCTTCAGATTTCAGTGTTGCACTTTTTTTCCTCTGTTAATACGCTTCCCAGATATCTAGATTTTTGCACCTGTTTGCTTTCGGTATCTCCAATTTGTAATTTACCTGTTGCACCATCCCTTTTGCTAACAACTATATATTCAGTCTTCTTGCAGTCGTTGATTAGTCCTTTCTTCTTGCTTTCCTTCACCAGCTCCTGTAAGAGTCTGAGTAATTAGAAACTTAAAAAACCTATACTATATCTTTTTTTCTTAAGTTATTTCAAATTAGCAGAGGAAGAAGAAAAATGAAAGACAGGAAAAAGTAAGATCAAAGGACCTAGGAGGAGGAGGTGAGGTAAAAGAGAATCTAAAGAAAAATGATGATGATGATAATTAGAACAGTAACAACACATTTAATATTTATGAGCTACCAGAAGGGCAGGTTATTATCTGCAAAACAAAGTCTCCCTGAGAAAAAAAAAGCAAAGATGGAGAATATGAATAAAACATTACAATATGTACATGTACAGCATTTAAAAATGACAACACAGACAGGTAGGATGCTAGTTGCTTAAATGTCAGAAGAGAGTTCTAAAGGCAATGTACATTGTGACTAAAAGATACACACATGCACATATATACACCTAGAATATGTATTGTCAAAGTGACGTGATCTCGAAAGGGGAGTGTTCATATTAAGACAGTAGTGTTAAATTCTGTTGTTCTTAATATTGCATTTTATTTGTTGTTTCATAGAAACCAAATGAGGCAATTTCAGAGGCATAATATCTTTACTTTTTGTTTGCTTTTAAACATGACATGTCATGTAAAATGAAACTAATAAATTTTGAAGAGAATGTGTCCAATGTAGAATAAATTTTTATTCTAATGAGCAAATTTTTCCATAATTACATATTTCGATTGTCAGTTGCAATAGCAACTTTCAAATGTGATTTACACCAATATGAAAAATATAATAATAATTTTAAACTTTGAAAACTGCATTATCATTTTTGTCATAGAAAGTTGCTATTCTCTAAAACTTTTGTGAAATTGAGCCTCCTCCAATACCATGATGAAGAAAAATGCATAAGAAAATTGGTTCACTGTATTGTGCAAGACAATTTTTCTCTCCAGAATCTATCATACATATCTATAAGTCTACCATTCATCCAGGCTTAGAATATTGCTCCCACATATGGTCCAGTGCTCTTGCTATTTACCAAGAGCTCCTTGATAAAATCTAAAAAAAAAGAATCAGTAATATTATCAATGATCTGACTGTTTGGCTTCAGTGACTTTCCCACCACCATAATGTTGCCTCCCTGTGCCTTTTCTACAAATACTTTTATAATTGTTCAGTTGAGTTCATTACTATGGTAACCTAGACTTTTTTTTAATTTAAACGCAGTAATAGATCTTATCAATTTACAGTTGAGCTATCTAGATGTAACCATAAATTCTATGCTAACAGTTTCTTTTCTTGCACTTCTCACTTGTGGAACTCCCTCTTGGGTCCATGCTTTCCAGCCAAATTTAATATGCAAAATTTAAATGCAATGTCAATCACTATCTACTGTTCTCCTGATTACTCTTTTCTCTTCCCACATTGTTATTAATGTTTCTGTTCTAATTCTTCCACACCCACTAACTTCTTCTGTCTTAGTGCCTTTACTGCCTTGCTTGGGGTGAAAGATTTTTAAAAAAATAATATAAAATCAAAGTTTTATAAACTTTGTACCATGAGGAAAAAAAGAGGAATTGAAGAATATTTTCTGTTTTTCATCCAGTCAAACAGAGGGAATATATATATATATATATATATATATATATATATATATATATATATATATATATAAACAAAAATAGGAAAAATATTTTGTTAAATTAATTGAAAAACACTTTCCTAAAAATAGTAAACTATCAAAAATCATTGATAAAATACAATTAATATCAGTTATAGTTGTATGAATGATATGGAGAAACTAATAAATACACATAATAAAAAAAAATATTAAAAAAAGTAATAGTAATTACAATGACAAAAACATGCAAAATAGCAACAATAATTGTTATTGTTCAAATAAAAACAACTGCCCACTTAATAATAAATGTCTAACCAATAATATATAAAGTGACTGCATCAAATAACATTAACATGCAAGAAAAAATTATTTTGGAGCAACTGAAACAATTTTCAAAGAAAGATTTAATAATCATAAAATATCATTTAAAATAGACATATGCAAATAATACAACATTATCAAAATATATATGGAGTCCAAACGAAAAAAATATATCAACTAAAATTAAATGGGGAAATCATAAAATAGTACCCCCATGTAATATTAATAATAGGAAATGTAGACTGATTTTAGAAGAAAAAATTTATGTAATAAATTTCAATAATCAAATTAAATTATTAAACAAGAGAAATGAATTAATTAGTTATTTCAGACATTTTAATAAGTATTTACTTTGCAACTTACATACTAATATAACATAATAAATACAACAGAAACTAATATAAATTAAATAATAATATAATAAACACAACACAATACATCATATATATATATATATATATATATATATATATACATACATACATACATGTATATATAAAACAATCAAAGATATACATGAAACAAAAAATAACAATTACAAAATATACAATTGAAAAACAATTGTGTTTATGAAGGAACACATGAGCACATGTAAAAACATGTGCATGTCCATAATGGAGTTTAAAAAAAAAGACGCAAATATGAAAAAAAAAAAACAGATATTCATTACAATTGTAAATATTTAATTTAAGCACTTGAAAAGTGGGCACAGTACCACAAAACTGTGGTAATGATAACTAAGCATAATAAAAAAAATACTTACAAAACCAATAAAAATTAAAACAATATCCATCAAAATAACCCCATTGAATGTAACTGCGGAAACAAAGAAAATTTCCCACTTAACAATAAATGTTTAACCAATAGTATAATATACAAAGCTATTGTAACTAATAACATTAACACAAACAAAAAAAGAAATTATATAAGAGTAGCAGAAAAAACCTTAAAAGAAAGATATTGTAACCACAAAATGTCCTTGGAAAGAAAAAATGGACAATACTGTATATGTAATTTTTAAATAGTGTGCATGTAGAAAATTAAATATTTGCTTGCATCATATATTATTGTTTGTCTAATGTTTCATTTTTATTTAATGGTTAGTAGTTTATTTGTTTTTGCCTTGGTGTTATATATTGAAGTATTAATTATGGGGGGTTAGGTTTGTTCATTTGTAGTGTGTGTATATTTATTTGCATGTGCACAAACACACACATATAGATGTGTATATTTAATATTTGTTTGATTTTTTATTTATTAATAATTATTTTTTTTTAAGTTCATATTATATTTATTTAATTTATTTATTTAAAGTTTATATCATATTAATTTTATTTTTAATTTGGGTTTAGATAGTAAAGTAATTATTTATATGCCTACCGTTACCCATTATTTCAGTTTTCTTCTTTAAAAGTTTATTTGGGATTTTAAAAAAAATATATATATATATATATATATATATATATATATATATATAAATATATAAATTTATTCAAAAATTATAACATAAATATGTTATAAAATCATAAAAAAATAGCCATTTTGTTTCAAAAATTTGAACAGGTTATTCTTATCAAGTGATAGTATTGAATTCAATACCATCACTTGATAAGATAACCAGAAGTATTGAAACAAAATGGCTATTTTGTAGTGATTTTTATAACATATTTATGTTATAATTTTTGAATAAATTATATTTGCTCTCCTCTATATTGAGCACTCTTTTAAGAATAGTATTTTTTGGTTATTGGAACTATACTTGGGCATATATATATATATATATATATATATAGTGGCTGTCCTCTCGGTTTCAAGCGTGACCACCTCCTTTATTTTATGTCCTCACCCCTCCCACTCCCCTCAAATTCTATGTATTCACAGGTGACTTTTCAGGCCAGCCAAACTGTGACAAATTTTTGCCACAGAATTGGCATACCCGATCAGTTTTGTTTACAGTGACATTATTCGGGTGCACACTAGGTTTTGCACATTTACGCAAATATATATATATATATTAGGAATTTACATATCAATACATTTTTATAAAAAAAATACCCAAAACTTTGATTATAATAAGTAGATAATGATTACTTCATTTTAAATAAAGTGATTTTTATAACAATAACTGGCTGATAAACAAAGGGTATAAAAATGAAACCATTTACTGAACTGTTGCATAATATCAGTCCTCATATATGGCAATGATGAAGAAGAGACTTAAAAAGCAACAGAAATGTTGTTCTACAGAAGAATGCTGAGAATTCCATGGACCAAATATGTGAGTAATGACAAAGTTTTAGAGAAAATGGAGACAAAAAGAAAACTTATACTTACCATTTGAAAGAAATAGTTGAAATTTCTAGGGCACATAATGAAGAAAGAGGGCTTGGAAAATTTGATACTCACAGGACATATTGAAGGCAAGAGGTGCAGAGGGAAGCAACACAACATATTTAGTGTGCTTGATCAAATGGATAGCAGAACAGGATTTAGAAGAAATAACCAAAAGACAAAATTTATTAAGAACTACAAAGGACAGGAAATTGTGGAGAGCCATGATCACCAACATCCTAAAGGGACACAGCCCATAGAAGTAGTGGTTTGGTAGCAACTGATTTTGATACCAACAATCATTTGATGGCATCTATGATTCTAGTAAATGGTATCCTGTTTATATAGAAATTAAGATATTTGTCCTTGCAAAATATTTCTCAGTTGTTAAAAATTTAACTATGAAAAATCAATAGAATTTAATCAATTGAATTTTTTTAATAATTATGTTCAATACAAAGATCAAGAGCTGCACAAGATAAATTTAGTGAATAATTCATGTGATAATGAAATACGCAGAATTCGAAAATGTATGGAAATTCATCTAATTATAGAAATTTAACAAAACTTGTATATTTCGTCTATATATATATAGGTCTTGTAATTATTTACATTGTTTGGACTATTGTCCTCATCTTTGTTGCCATATTCACAACATTTTGGCTGTTGTATGCTTTGGCCTTCTTCAGGATCTGTCTATATTTTTGAGATTAGGTATTGTAATTATTTACATTATTTAGGGTGCAGTTCGAAATTCCAATCACCTGAAGAATGCTGGAATGTACAACAGCCGAAATATTATAAATATGACAGTAAAGATAAGGACAACAGTCCAAACAATGTAAATAATGTAAATACTTTGTATATTTATTGCATTGAGCTAATTTGTTTATTTTTTTACAATAATAGAAATTTTTAACATAATTTCCTCTTGTGAAATTGCCTCTTCATCAGGAATGAATTTTACATATTTTAAAAGACAAATTCAAGTAGAATATAAATAATTTGAAATTTTTTAATATTTAATCAAAATTGTTCCCCAATTTAAAATTTTTAAATTGCAGAATTAAGCAAAATATTTTAGTTTAATTTGGAGATTTATTCAAATTGAGTACATCAAAAGAAAAAAATTATTTTATGAAGATTATTGAGATTTTCCAAATTTTAACTGTTTACATTTTTTTCTGATTTTTCTGGACCATCATCCTCAATTATGTTACCCTTGGTGACCCTACCAGAAACTAAGCTTTCAATGGCATTAATTTCAGTCATTGTAACTTCTTCACCACAGCAAGGTGACAATCCAAGAATCCAATTGAAATATTGCCATTAAATAATAAGTGTTTTAATAGTTGACAAATAAATTCATCAAAAATCCTTCTATTTTGTAATTTTAATAGACATTGCTTTAATAAAATATGAACTTAGAATACATGAAGGCTACATTATATAATAACCAAATAATTTTCTCTTCGATATTTGCAACTTTGTTAGTTATTAAGCCATCTCTTGGTATGTTTAAACTGCTTCTATCATTTTCTTGTAATGATAGGTATTTGTAATTCTATGCCATTAGAATAACTGTAGTGTGGAATGGAATATATAAAAAGTCCATGAGAATACATATCACATACTAGCATTAACTGAAAGTGCTATTCAGCATCATTGCTATTTAGGAATACAGCATAAATTTCCATATTTAATGTCAGATAAAACCCTTTTCATTTCAACAGGGAATATTATGAAAAATATTTCAGGGAATTTACAGCAAAACATTTGATGCTATGGAAATATGTAGCTAAAACAGAGTGAAGAAGAAAAAAACTTGGATGCAACAAGAACAGCAGGAAATGCATTTCATAACATTGCTGCAATTTACAAGAAACAAAATCTGATAAGGTATACACTTTCAAATAATGCAACTTTACATATAATACCTGGAGGATATTTTTATCTGCTATCAAATGGGATAATATATTAGACAAACTTACTTGCTAAAATCAATGACCAAATATCAAAATACTGAATGCATCAACAAGAAATAACAAAAGTATTTCACTATGGTACTGCTTGCTGGACATTCATAACATTTGTTGTTTTTCTGCTCTCCATGGTCAAGATATGGTCATCATTTGATAACGAGAATGCTTAAATGAGTATCAACAATCTTCTGATGTTATAGTTTTCAATCGGTTGATCAAGATGCGGTCATTGTCAGACAAGCAGAATACTTTGATGATTATCAAAAATCTTCTTGGAAAGCAAGTAGCTGGAAGAGAGTTCTTCAAGCAAGAAGTGTAAAAGAAACTATTAGCATAAAACCTGAAGTTACTTCTAGCAATTCCATTAAAATAAAGAGTCCTAGCTGCCAATGTAGTACTTAAATTTGTGAAGTTGATTTACCAAGATGAAAGCTCATCAGAAAAATTACCATGAAACTATTTGTAGAAAATCAGTGATGATATGTTATGTTAGATTGCTAGCTACAGTTTCCTTTTTCTTTATTATCTCTGATTTTTGCCATGTCTTTTTGGGGAAGATAGTGGAGAAGATTCCCAATTTCCATTCCACAGTTTGGAATTCAAAATTTTCATTCTCCTAGACTGTTTGCTACCCAAAGATAGAGAACCTTGTTTACCTTGCTGTTAACCCATAGCTGGCAGAGATGGAATTAAGAACTTTCCCAGGATGTATTGATTTCCCAAAGGCATTTGGGCAAAAGTGAATGCAATAGACTAGGTTTGAATTTGAATCTAGCTCACAATTCTGCTTATTGTAATGATCAAAAAATAAGCAAAATGTACCACAATACTTAATTTTCAATAATTATATTAATGAATCAATCTTGTGAAAATTGTTTACCATTAAAATAGCCTTAATATTAACTAATTTGATTGAATTTAATTACATTCTAATATTATTGCATGAATTTGTGAATGAAAATTTTCATCTTAGATAGGTAACAATTTTAACTGATATCAGAAAGTAAGAGAAATGCATAAAAAATTATTTTATCAAAGATAGAACACAATTAGGCCATGAACAAATTTTTTAATCTGGGCAGGTGAAATATATTAACACTTTTAGCACCAATGTTTTTTTTTTAGTATATGTGTAGGCAGCCATAATTGCAGTGGATATTAGCATAAAAAGGGGATTTCAAATTCCAGTCTAATCTGTTGATTTTACTTTTCTAGTAATGAATCCATCTTTTCTCTCTCCAGCTATGGCTTAAATACTTTTGAAGTCTTGCAAGAATTGAGGATTTTTGAGAAGGCAGCAGAATAGAGATTCTGCCATATTCATTGTCAATTGCTAGGAATAGACATAAATATTAAAAACATCAGGCATTAAATAATGTTTTTGAATTTGTAGAAATTAACGATGATAGAGAGGAAGTTGAGATTTTCAAGAATGTCAGACTGTAATGGGATAACTGACAAATGTTGAACAGTGATCTCTTGCTTGGAAGGGAGAAAAAAGGACATGAGAATTTACTTTTAAATTCCAACTTATTATTGATAGACTTCCATTTTACTTAAAGAACCTTTGAAACTATCTAAGGTCAAAATAGTCAATCCGTCACCTTAATTTCTTCACCTTGTCACAGTTTTGACACTTAAAAATATCTGAAGATAAGAGAGAGGATTCTATTTTGATTTAAATCCTTATGAGTAGTAAAGTGAGATCATTAGTAAAAGATAAAATTTTTTATTGGATTAATTTTGGAGATAAATTTACTATTTAAACTAGCTTAAAAGCCACACTATCAGGCAGCATTTAAACAAACTTCTGCAGTGAGCCCTTGATTGGAGCTTCATCACAACAGGTAGGGAAGAGTAGATGTGATAGGCAACAATAAACTAAAGAAGAACTCAAAATTGACGGCTAAATTTAAGTATTGCATTAATATTTACACTTACCTTTTATAACTTCAACAATAATTCTTCTGCCACCATTTTATTTAAAGACAGTTTGATGTATGTAGGGCCTTACTTTCTATACAAATAATTATTTTTATTTCATGGGTGACTTTTACTGAATTTGACAATTAATTTTGTTTGTTCCCAAACTTTTTTTTTCAAAGTTATAAAAATTGTTATCATACACAAAATTTTATCACAAAAAAAATCATGTAAAAAATTCGCCAAAAACAACTGCACTAATGAAAATTTGGGAATCCAAAATTTCAGGCTGGAATGTTTTTACTTTGATCATGATGTTGACCTGAATCCCAAATAGTATATGTTGGTCTACGGCCTCTGGGAGCAAAGTTGAAAACATGTGACACACTGACATTTGCATTTATTATATAGAAGCATGTCTGGTGCTGAAAAGTTCTCTGTTCTATTTCCCAAAATCTGATCAAACATCAAAATGTTTTTAAACTCTTCTTGGTCAGGCTGAGAACAATTCAACACCTCTTCAAACAAATTTTAAAAGAAGGATGACAGAAAAACAAAAAAAAATAGAAAAGGGAGAGGTGTGTGTGTGTGGGGGGACAGATCAGGTCAATAAGTGCAAAGAATCCCATAGTATTTTGACCTTTTTGACTGCATGTTGAAAGCCACTTTCCCAGGACTGATCAATTGATTTATTTCTTCTTATTCAATTTCAAATTGATTTTCATCTGGAAAGTTTGTTTTAGCATTGAATCACAGATAAATAGAAATTCAATTTAAATTTAGGATTTATTGTACCAAGCCTGAAATCATTACTTCAGTGATGAGGAAACTCATTTCTCTTAAACAAAGAGGGGAAAAAACTAGAAAAAAAAATATGGAGGATGAAACAGAAAGCCAAAGAAAATGCCTATAATTGCTTTTGCATCTTTCTATGGATATATCCAATATGAAATTACATCAAGCAAACACACATTCCATTACTTTATGTGCCGTGTCCCTTCAGGACATAGGCAGTCATGACTCTCCACGATTTCCTGTGCTTTGTAGCTCTTAGTAAATTGTCTTTTTGTAATCTCTCCTAAACACTGTTTTTTCATCCATGTAGACAAGCCCGTTAGGTAGGTTATGCAAAGTTTTCCTCTGGATCTTTCAATCTGTCCCTGTGAGTATCAAATTTTCCAAGCCCTAATTCCTTATTATGTGCCCTAGAAATTTCAGCTATCTCTTCCTTTTAGTATAAGTGTCCTTTTTTTTTTTTTTTTTTTTTTTTAAATTTTGTCATTGCTCACATGTTCAATCCATAGTATTCTCAGAATCCTTCTGTAGAACCATATTTCTATTCAGTTATATGGCCACTCATATCCAATTATGCCTGTCTTCTATGGCAACCAACCCCTGTTACAGCTGCTTGTTCAGATATATTTGTGCTTGTTCAATACCCACAGAATCCACTTGTAGTTTGCACTGAGCAGACCTTAAATTCTCTAAGAGAGTGAGCGAGCTCATAAACTCTGTATAATCAAAGGTTTGACCAAGGTTAGAATACTAACACCCTCGGTCAGGATGACTTGTGACTTTGTGTTAACACCATCATTAAAGTCCATCCAGTTTCACTCACAGGGCTTTGGTCAACCTGGGGTACTGTTTTCAGGCACTCTCCATCATACTTGAATATTCTCTCAAGGTTGATATCAAGAAGTCACCTGTGTGTCAAACCAACCATGGTGAAATTTGAACCCAGGTATCATGGTCAGAAAGCTAGATATATAAAATCAGGCAGATACTTTGACCTCACAGATCTACCTAACCAACTATGTACTTATACATTTTAAATACAGATGCATTTGTTTAAATAATTTTTGTATCTTAGAAAATTGTTTTCAGTGAAGCCACCAACCCAGAAATTCAGATAAATATCAATTATCGGCCAGTACTCAATTGAATCCATATGTCATGTCATTATTTATAATATTACCGCTATCCCATAATAGTTATTACTTTCATATACTGCAAAAATTATGAGCCAGAAGTAACATTTTATGGTTCTCAGTACAATCTATCTAATCTTTTAGATCCATGATTAATAATGAATCTGAGTGAATGAAGCCTGTTGGTCTTGGTGAAGACCACATTTTTTAATCTTGTAGACTGGAGTTGCAGAATCATAAACATAAAATTGTTCCAGATAACAGAAACCACATCACTTGAGGATTTGTCAAAATGGATAGCTTGTGTAACTTGAAGAGAAAATAATGACTTAAGATGTTGACATTCCACACTACTTCAAACATAAGTTTAGGAAGGAAACTCCCATCAGTACTAAAAAGAGCAATAACAGTTACTGGACTTGAGAAACCTATTTTCCTGAAATATTAGCTTAATAAAAAGATTTTATAAATATTAGCTTAATAAAAAGATTTTATAAATTTTAACTGACAGTAGTACTGGTTGCTCATTCAATCAATGGCGAATGTTTCTTTAAAAGAAAACAGCTAATATGACTTACCATTAACTGAAAATGATGCTATAGAACTGAAATTGAAAAAAAAAAATTCCTGCTTTCCATATTTAATGGGTTACTTCAACACCTAGCTTGTAGCAATGAATTTTTATTACAAATGATGCCTCTTCTGTCATTTCTATTCTTTTTCTATTCTTTTATGATTATTTGTTCATTCATAGTAACTGACTACTTCAACCTGAATGCAAGTACATGATTTGCCATGTTGGTAGAGCCTGGAATATGCTAACTGCATACCCTGCAGAGAGGTAAGTTTCCTCCAAATGGGAACACCTACCAAATAAATGCTCGCAGACTCAAATATAAATGAACAATATTTACCTATCCCCAACTCCGGTAAATGCTTATAGACATAATGCAATAAAAACGGACATATTGAAATTGTACGTAACTATATACAGTAATAAATATATCTAAAAAAAAAAAAGAGAGAGAGAAGCAACAAACAGGGAAAGAAAAGCAAAGGTAATAAAATAAATCATAATAAAGAGGTGAATCAAAACATTAACAAAATAATAAACGAGAAAATAACAAAAAAGAGGTTAATGGGTTTTTTTATCCTTTCTCCTCTGAACCAATTGAGGACAAATGTGTAAATTGTGCACAACATTTGAAAAACCAATAAATTAAGAACAGCCTGAGTTATAGCAATTTATTTTATTATACTTATTTTATGTTTATATTTATTGCCGTATATAGTTATATACAATTTCAATGTTTGTTTTTATTGCATTAATACAGTTTTGTATCTCTTATAAACTGCTTATAGACTTAAATATCAATATTTACATATCCTTGAACAAAGTATATGCTCAACTATAATTTTAAAAAAAGACTGATTTTAATGTGTAAGAGTTTGACATGTCATAAAATCAAGCAACCAAAACCTTTAGTGCATTGTACATTTGCATATAGCTTTATTGTCTAAACATAAATTGATCAACACTTTCAGTTTTTTGGTTTGATTGTTGACATAAATATTTACAATTGTTTACTCTATATACAACTGTGTTTTTCATTTATTGTTGGAAAGTAAAAACTTTGTTTCAAATTGTGTTAGCAGATTCAAGTCTAATAGAATATTTTTTGTCAACTTAAATGTTAATCCTGGGTCCCCCACACAACATTACCATTTCTGGATAAAAACTGGTTTTAACATGATTAGCAGTGATTTATTTTACCTGACTCATATTCTCATAATCTATATTTTGGCAAAATATCATTTTTTTGTCACTCATCACAATTTATTTCAGAAATATGACATTTTAAAGTTAAGCAGAAATTCATAAGCACAATACAACAGTGTATAGGTGCACTGCCAACAATCTAGATGACCTCAGTCTGGCAGAAGCTGATTTCTTCTCTGATTAAGCTCTAGCAGTTCAATAGGGGAAAGAACTGGCTTGTAATATTCAATACCTCCAAAACCAAGCTAGTAACCTTTCATCATCACTAAGCAGGCCTTGAACTTTCACTTACCATGATGAATGATTGTTCTCCTAGGGACAAACCTTGCCTTGAATGCCTACTGGGATTCATCATAGATCTCAAGTGGAACTAAAGACATATGGCCATATCATATTGAAACTCTGCTTTCCATACAATTACCAAAGTTAAGCAACATCGAGCCTTGTTAGTACCTAAATGGGTAAATGTGCTTGGAAATACCAGGTGCTGTAAGCTTGGATGTGCAGGTGGATTAATGGATAATGGCTCAGAATTGTTAACTGGAGAGCAGAGTTCCAATTCCAGTTGAGTTTGTTATATTCACTGACATGCAAATACTTGCAAAGTCCTATTAATTAAGCAATAGCTGTAGGGAGAAGAGGTGGATTCATACCTTTCTTAGTGATATTTGCACCACCGGCATATACAATGGGTACTCCATAATACAATTATCTAGGTAAAAAAAAACAACAGCATGGTTTGATCTCAGAAGATATATATTTATGTAAAACAACTGTTTTAAACATGGTTTAATGAAAGTAGAGTGGGTAATGATGTCTATATGATTGTGTGTTTGTGTGTGATAACATGAACATGTATAAAAGGGCAACTAGTTTGCATAATCACCTGCCATAAGGGCAACAAGTGTGCAGTTTTGAGTATACCAGATCAGAATCAGTAGAAATGTGAATTTTAGATTTCAATCTGGTCCTGCTACCCATTTTTACAATGGGAATTTTATCTGGCAATCTGAAGAAACCTTATTTCTCATTCAATTTCTTGTCCTTTCTCAAACAAACATTTCAATATAGATTATTCCAGTTGTATTTCTATCATTAAGAAAACAATCACTACACTTCTAAAAAAGAAATTATGCTATTTTAAAAAACTTTGATTACAGTTTTTAAGTTTATAATCTTAGCTTAAAGATTTACACATTGAAAGAAAAAACTCTGATTTGAAAATCTGACACATTTAGTGTCAAAAGATGTTAATCAACATTTACACTATTTTAGCCACAACATGTCAAGTGACATTAACTAATGTCCCTCTTTTTGAATGTTGTGCTTTGTCTTCATTTCATTCTGCACTGTTGTAACTAATAACTTTGTTTCAACAGTTCATCTCTAAGGAATTATCACTGACTTTTTTTATGATCATATCTTTTCAGGATGTCTGGGATCATTGCTCTTCACAGATTTGTTTCTTTTCTTATATGTGTATTGCCATGTATTCTTGGGAAAGTTATTGTAGTGATTTGCCATTGCCTTCTCTATGGTTTTCCATTCAGAGTTTCCCTTCTCTTAGATTGGATGTCACCCATGTTCAAGAGCCCAGTCTACTCAGTTATTTAACCCATAGTTGGTGAGGAAGATTGATTCACGGCTTTCCAAAGAGTGTTAGTGTGAAAGTGAATGTAACTTGTAAATCTAGAATAAAATTTACCTCCAAAAATTCATCCCATAAAAAATCCTTATCTTTTATTCATGATCTTGCTTTACTACTCATAAGGATTTAAACCAAAATAGGTTCTCTCATCTGATATTTTTAAGTGTCAAAACTGTGACAAGGTGAAGAAATTAAGGTGACGGATTGACTATTTTGACCTTAGATAGTTTCAAAGGTTCTTTAAGTAAAATGGAAGTCTATCAATAATAAGTTGGAATTTAAAAGTAAATTCTCATGTCCTTTTTTCTCCCTTCCAAGCAAGAGATCACTGTTCAACATTTGTCAGTTATCCCATTACAGTCTGACATTCTTGAAAATCTCAACTTCCTCTCTATCATCGTTAATTTCTACAAATTCAAAAACATTATTTAATGCCTGATGTTTTTAATATTTATGTCTATTCCTAGCAATTGACAATGAATATGGCAGAATCTCTATTCTGCTGCCTTCTCAAAAATCCTCAATTCTTGCAAGACTTCAAAAGTATTTAAGCCATAGCTGGAGAGAGAAAAGATGGATTCATTACTAGAAAAGTAAAATCAACAGATTAGACTGGAATTTGAAATCCCCTTTTTATGCTAATATCCACTGCAATTATGGCCGCCTACACATATACTAAAAAAAACATTGGTGCTAAAAGTGTTAATATATTTCACCTGCCTAGATTAAAAAATTTGTTCATGGCCTAATTGTGTTCTATCTTTTTGATATCAGTTAAAATTGTTACCTATCTAAGATGAAAATTTTCATTCACAAATTCATGCAATAATATTAGAATGTAATTAAATTCAATCAAATTAGTTAATATTAAGGCTATTTTAATGGTAAACAATTTTCACAAGATTGATTCATTAATATAATTATTGAAAATTAAGTATTGTGGTACATTTTGCTTATTTTTTGATCATTACAATAAGCAGAATTGTGAGCTAGATTCAAATTCAAACCTAGTCTATTGCATTCACTTTTGCCCAAATGCCTTTGGGAAATCAATACATCCTGGGAAAATTTTTAAATCCATTTCTGCCAGCTATGGGTTAAGCAGCAGGGTAAACAAGGTTCTCTATCTTTGGGTAGCAAACAGTCTAGGAGAATGAAAATTCTGAATTCCAAACTGTGAAATGGAAATTGGGAATCTACTCCACTATCTTCCCAAAGATGACATGGCAAAAATAGTTTGCTTATTTTTTGATCACTGCAATACACAGAATTGTGAGTTAGGTTCAAATCTATTTAACCCATATTTGTTATTTATTTCTATTTAAGATTTCAAATCTATTTAACCCATAGCTGGGAAGAGAAAAGATGGATTCATTAGTAGAAAATTAAATTCAACATATTAGTCTGGAATTTGAAATCCCCTTCTTATGCTAATATCCATTGCAATTGTGGCCTACACTTATACTAAAAAAAACATTGGTGCTGAAAGTGTTAATATATTTCACCTGTCCAGATTTAAAAATTTGTTCATAGCTAATTGTGTTCTTTGGTAAAAGAATTTCACATGCATTTCTCATACTTTTATTTTGGTATCAGTAAAAAAAAAAATAAAAAAACTCTATCACTGATCTGGGATAAAGATTTTCTTACTTTTATGACCAAGTATTTGCTATTCTGAGCAATTGACAGCTTAGTTCTGCTCCATCCTGCTATCTTAACGAAAAAATTCTCAACTCTTGTATTATCAACTTCTGAGTGTTCATTTCTTTTAATATTTTATAACTATTCAAACACAAATTCCCTGAAACATCCATATCTACTCTGTTTTGTACCCTAGCATGTACAAAGACATCTAAAAATAATGATTAAGCAAAACAAAATATGTTGGATTTAATCCATTTCTTGAAATAAAAAAAAAATGTCTTTGTTTTGAGAATTGACATAGAATGTGTGTTCAAAAGCAATTATTGGGCTTTGTTTAAACAGAAGTCATACTTGGCTGCATTTTGGTGAAGCACATCAGATCTAATGAGAGTTCCCCAAAGAGGATGCAGGTTCAAATCCTGCCAGAGGATGCACATTTTCTGACAAGATTTCTCAAATATTCTGGCCAATATATGTAATTAAATAAAAATACTGTTTAATTAAACAAAGCATTTACTCAAATATAAATATATATCTAAAACTAACGTTTAAGCAAAAACAATTAATATATATACATGTGTGTATATATATATATATATATATATATATATATATATACACACACACACACACACACATTGGAAATATGATTTTTTTGGCAGCAATCCATTACTTAAACCTGTTTTATGAAATAGAATGGACTAGGAATGATTAAGCTTTTTAGGAAATTTGAACTGATATTAAATGGAATTTGATGTTGAGTGGAAACTTGTAAAGGAACTTGCCAAAGTTGTGTGTAATGTTCTCAGTATTTTTGACAATTACTGGCTATTTTTTTTTTTTAAAAGAAGGTAAAAGTCAAGACATGAATGTGGATTTTAGTCTACTCCTCTTTTGCTAAGATTACCAGCTGAAATGTCCCCCTCTGCCATTACTAGTGTCTTCAGTTTTCTCTACAAATTTGCAATCGGATTAAGATCTAAAACATGGCTTGACCACTGTAAAACATATTATTGTCCATGAACTTTCTTGGTCAATTTTGACATCTGATTTGTTTCATAATCTTCAGACTGTTGAATGTTTTGATCCAAAATATAAATATATACTGTTCTTTATTGATAATTGTACCCACTTTGATTAGGCCAACAATCGCAGTGTCTGAAAACATTCCCCTAGCATAATGCCACCAGCATCATGCTTGACTATTGCAACGTTGTTGTTCAATATGTCCAATAACTCTATAAAAGTCAAGGTTCAGTTATACGTTATATCAATAGTATGAATAGAACATCCTCTCCTAAAATCATAAAGGATCAATATTTTTTGATTCCAACAAATGTCCCAGCTTAAGGGAGATTTGAAGAATGCTACTGTACAAAAATTATTTCCCCAAAATTATTTTCCCTGTTTTTTTATTTTTTAACAAGGGCACCAGTTTATTTAAATAATTCCAGTAAATCCAAGTCGATTAAAGTCTATATCTGGTTCCTTAGCAGTTGTAAGTTCAATCTCTGGGATTAGTAATGCCGAAAAGTCACATTACACACAATGGACATAAAGGTGACTAAAACTAGTGAGCATTAATTGAGATGAAATCTCCCCAAAACATGGGAAATGTATGAGGATAATATACCCCATTAATTTAATAAAGGTTTCAGTTCAAAACTCCAATAAAGTTTGCAAGTACATTGACAAATTCATGAAGACAGTCGGAGGTTACAGTAGTTGAAACATTATGAGAAGTACAACCAAGGTGAACATACTAGTTCAAATAGCAATGTATATAATATAACCATATATGTCGGAAGAAAAACCTAAGGTACAACAGCTGACACAACCAAGATGGGAATATTTGTTTGAACAATAAAACATATAATAAAAATTCCTCATCTCAAAGATTAAAAGATGAAAAGAATTATTATTCATAGAAAAATCCCTTTTATTTTGTTTAGTGTATGGCTTGCCAACATTTCAAAATCTGATATCTAATTTTGTAGTTGTTTATGGTTTTTTGAAACTTTTCCAAGAGATCCCCAATAATCTAGCATCTCAAAAATTTGTAGGATTGGCTGCTTTACAAAAGTCATATAATCATTTATTTCATGTGTTGATAATATACAATAGTTGCTGGCATGTTTTTAAAGAGCATTTTCCTCTTGGTAGTCTAGTAACAAATGAGAGAAAATGAAACAAAAATCCAAATGGACATAAGAATAGTGAAAGGTGTCTTCCTGAAACTGAGCCGGGTGAGGAATTACTTTCCACCCTACAACCCCTTTCCCCCCTGACAAATCATTGCAAGCCTCTCACTACTATATCACTATCTCTATTTACTGATGAGTTACATTAATTCGTTCTAACAGTCCAAACAATTGCAGCTAAGACCCACCGTACCACATATACTGGGATGAACCATCTTTGTTTTCTATTAGTAAAAAGAAAGTCCCATTCAGACAGTTTCTTTTCAAGAGAAGCTGCTTTGTGGAACAGACTCCCAAGATGATGCTTTCCTGTTAACTACAATTTTAATCTCTTCAAGTTTCAGATCAACCACTAACTTTCCTGCATATCCTCATGTTCTGCTCTTCTTACCTCAGGTTTGCACAAGAGCCTCATTCAGTAACCCTCTACCTTGAGTGGCTCTTGGATGTTGTATTGGGTGAACAGTTAGTAAAAATTTGTTTCTACTGATGAATGCTAAGGATATCATGAACACAGCATGCAAGTAAAAAGGAAGACTTAAAAATAGAAACAATAAAATTTATATTTGCAAGAATATCCAGCATATTTCCCAATGTAGCTTTGGTACTTTGTTTTTGTGTTGTGTCCTTTCATGGCATTGGCAATCATGGCTCTCCACAATTTCCTTTCCTTTGTAGCTCTTAATTAATTTTGTCTTTTTGTTATCTCTCCTAGACCTTGCTCTGTTATCCATTTACTCAAGCTCACTAGGTAGGTTACGCATTGCTTTCTGTGCAAAAATTGATTGGAAGCACACACAGCAAAAGAAAGGGGGTGAAGGTAGTACAAGTTCAATAAGTTCACTAGGCAAAACAAATCCACACTTCTCGTCTCAATCTTTAATATGCCACTCACCGTCTGAAATGAAAAATGAACTCCCGCTAAATGAGTGTACCATGTTTTTATGCACCTGACCTAATAAAAATGGATACAAGCAACACCACCACTTCCATCAGCACAAAGTGCTGTCCGATTCACTGTCCATCCAAAGCTCGTTGATTCTCCATCTCCACTCTCCCTTGCAAAACATACATGCAACTCTAGCCCTTTTGGGTTGACATGATAAGTCACTGCTACACTTTCCTCTATCTCTAGATAGTTGGAAAATTTGATACTCACAGGAGAGATTGATATCAAGAATCTGTCCTGTGAATATCAAATTTTCCAACCCTCTTCCTCATTATGTGCCCTAGTAATTTCAACTGCCTCTTCCTGATGTTAATTATAAACATCCTTTTTGTTTCCATTTTCTCTAAAACTTTGTTGTTGCTCACATGTTCAGTCCATGATATTCTCAGCATCTTTCTGTAGAACCATATTTCAGTTGCCTCATGTCTCTTTTTCTGTTATTAGATGGTCCAGCATTCACTGCCATATAGGATGACTGATATTACATAACAGTTCAGTACTATTTTGCTGCTTCTGACAAAATTTTTGTCTTTAATACTTTGCATAGCTTCTGGAAAACACCTTTCGCTATCCTAATGTGATTTCAGATTTCAGTATTGCACTTTCTACCTTCTGTTAAAACACTTTCAAGCTATTTAATTTGTACTTGTTTGATTTTGTTATCTCCAATTTGTAATTTGAATGTTGGGCTACCTCTTTTGCTAACAACCATGCATTCCATCTACTTGCAATTGATGTTTGGTCCTTTGCAAAAAGACAGAATGCATGGTTGTTAGTAAAAACATTGCTATACTGTATGGCAGTAAATGCTGTACAATCTCCTCAAAGAAGAGACTTGACACAACAGAAACCTGGTTCTTTAGAAAAGCGCTAAGAATACCATGGACTGAAAATGTGAGCAACAACAAGGTTTTGAAGAAAATGGAAACAAAAAGGAAACTTATACTTAAAATTAGGAAGAGGCAGTTGAAATTTCTGGGGCAGGTAATGAAGAAGAAGGGCTTGGAAAACCTGATATTCACAGGACAGATTGAGAGACAGAGGATAGCAGAGCATGACATACTTGATGAGATTGAGAATAGGGTTTGGAAAAAATAACAAAGATAAAAGTTATTAAGAGCTACAAAGGACAGGAAGATGTGGACAAGTATGATTGCCTATGTCCTGAGTGGACACACCATATAAAAGAAGATACTTTGTCATATAAACCAGAGAATGGTGTCAATATCTCTTGGATAATTTCAAATTAGGTAAAACTGTAGAACTGGAGCATTCAAAAGGAACACTCAAGTAGCAGTTAAAGAAGTAATAATGCCAACTTTGACAAATGTTCTTGAATTGACAATACAGAAGTTCTTATATTAATTCTTGAACTATTTCATTTCGGTTTTCTTTCTTTGTAATAAATCCTGAACATTCATTCAGCAATCTTTAGTAGATAAGAATTTAAAACAAAACAAGCAGCTGGAGAAACTTATCCTTAGAATGTTGCTTTTTCTGGGGAAGCTACTTTGCCAATTAGACTATGAAGACTGATGCCATTAATTAAAATTTAGCTATCTGTCTATATTTCTCAGATGAAATATAATGTACACTATTTACATTATTCGAACTATTGTCCTCATCTTTGTTGCCATATTTACCACAACGTTTCAGCCCTTGTACACTCCAGCCTTCTTCAGGTGATTGGAATGTTGAAATGAACCCTTTATTTTGCTTGCTGGGGTAGACTGTTCTAGTTCCACATGCCATGTCTAATGGATGTCACTTATCAGTTATCTCCTGTTAATTCACCTCTCCTTGTTCTCCACTGTCTTAACCAGATATTGAACTACCAACTTTTTGGGTCCTGTCACTGGAACTAACCAATGCCTTTATCCACTGTGCCATGTGTCCTTGAGTGACAGGACCTAAAGAGTTGTGAGTTCAATACCTGGTTAAGGCAGTGGAGAACTTACAATAAATAATATAAATAGTGGAAAATTTAGCTATATCCAATATTTTTATTTCTTGAAATATCTAGTTACCAACTTTGTATACACTAATATGTCGAAATCTTATAAGTTTCTGACAGGAAACATTATCAGTTATTATAAGTAACAAATCTACTAATGCCATGAAAAATAATTTTAGTATTATTATTTATTATTATAATCGTGGTCTTTTCTTTCATATTATTGGTCTTTTTACTTTCCAGCTATTATTACCAGAACAAAAGACAATGCTACCTGCTGTCACCAGTGCCAAGGAAATAACTTGATGCAAAAAGTTAGACATGACAAAAACAATACACTTAATGAATTATATGGTAATGTCTTTTTAATACTTATTTTCTTTATATTATTTGTCAGGTCATGATTTCACAACCATTAACACGTTAACCGCCAGAGGTCAATTACAAAATCAGACTTCAAACGGCAACTTTACAATAACCAACTTAGGCAATAAAAAAAATTTATGGGTTGATTTCTAGCTTCAACCGAAGTCTTAACATTGTTTTCACACTGAAAGTATCACCTCCAGATGAAAATGTATCAGAATATATCAAGCACTCGGTAACTCTCATGTTTGGCAGCTTTTATTATGATGCCATCTACGAGTTATCTTATCGCTGTCAGTCAATGGGTCAAGCCACCAGTGTTTTTGTTTTTTTTTTGTTTTTTTTTTTATTTAAGCATTTCACCCCAAGCAAGGTAAGAGTGCAACTAGCAAGCAAGGGGTTACAGAGAGTGAGAGCAAGAGTAGAGAGGGGTGTGTAAGGAAATTATATAAAGAAAGACGGGGATCAGGATCAAGGCATCAGAAGATGTCGATTAACATTACATTTGAATATTCTCACTCTCAGGGAAGCAAGTAAGAGGAAGGGAGTTCCACTGGCAGGAAGTGTGAGAGAAGAAGTTGTTGGAGTAGAAGAGGCTGTTACATTTAACTGTTTTGACAGTGAAAGGATGGGACTGATATGCCAACCTAGTAGCATGCTTAAATTCATGCAGTTGGGGCACCAGTGAAAGTAGTTCATCAGAGCAGTTGCCATGAAAATATTTGTAGAAAAGGCAGAGGGAAGCCACATCACATCTGTGAGAAAGTGACTGTAGATGAGATGTCAGATCAGGCCATATCACATTGCATATCCGTCTCTGGATTTTATCGAGGACTTCGAGATGAACAGCAGGGGCACCAGACCATATATGGCAACAATATTCAATGCAAGGACAAATGGTAGATTTGTAGATGTGTAGGATGGACTCAGGTGAGAAAAACCTTCTGGCAAATTTCTTTGCAGTAGATGAAGCTATTGATTCAATGTAGTTGTTCCACCTCAGGTCAGTGGAAAACTTGAGACCAAGAAGGCACAGAGAGACGCTCTCATGGAGTTGGGCATCAGACATGCTGATAGATGGCAAAAAAGGTTCTCTATGGCAGGTAAATGAGAGCAGTTTCGTTTTGGAGACATTAAAGTTTACAAGCCATTTCTTGTCACAGTCAACCACAGATTGGAGGTCTTTTTCAAGACTGGTAGCCATGTTTGCTTTATCAGTGATATAATGGAATATGCATACACCTGTGTTCCCCCTCACTAGAATATAATTGGCTGATGTCCGTCATAAATAGTGACGAATATGTAGGAGAGTCAGAAGAGAGCATTAGTTTGAGAGCTAAGTCTATAACAACACCCATTGGACTATGCCATTGATCTACACTTCTTACCTGTGACTACGATGTGTACCAGTCAATTACTGCTACCGTATTCTACTTGGTTATAGTAGCCAAAACCACATGGCTACTTCGTTCAAATATATCCCTTTCTGGGACATATCAATCAGCAATGCCGGATTTACTATTGAGAGAGCGTGGGTCAGAAATAAGCTTGTGGTAGCAAAAATACAATGGAAGAAATACTAGTCCAAAACGTAATAATATTTAACAAGAACATATCCCTAAATGGTCAAACATTACAAATTTATATTGCATTCTGTTGATCTATTAAATGATATATACAGATTTCACTCTTAAATTCTTTATTTAGACAAAGCCAAATTTGCAACAAACCTCCTTTTTCAGAATGCTTTAAAAATTGAGACAATCACTTGAAACATTAACCAAAAACTCCATAATTTTAAGAGTCATTATTATTCCATAAGTTGATATTTCAATAATCTGAACAACTTGTGAAATTAAGCAAGCAGTTTTATTAAATTAGCAATTGTAACTGAACTTAAATGAAACATTTATCTGAAGATAACCTGATATCTTGAATTTAATCTTTATAAAGGTCACGTGTTTTGGTTTTTGGGCTTTTTTAATCATTACACCTCAAGCAAGGCAATAAGGCTGCAAGTGGTTACTGAGAATATGAGAAAAACTACTATTAAGGAGTGAGAACAATAAAAGAAGAATTAAGAAGACAGAAGATAACAATTGACATTGCATTTAAATTCTTGAAGAGCAAAGTTGACTGGGAAACATGAAGCTGGAAGAGGGTTCCATAAGTGCAATAGAAGAAACTGTTAGCATGAGAACTTATGGTTATATCTAGACATTTCAACTATAAATACCAAAATATGATTTCACAAAATGCTAATAATCAATTGATTTTGCTAAAATTTTTAGGATATATCTATATTTATATAATAAAACTTGGGACCAATATAAATTTTGGCTATTTTATACATCAACAAAAGCCACATTTGTGAAAAGTTATTAGGACCTTGAATAAGTTTTCACTGATTTTTCATGAAAATTAATGTTTTATTGACAAAAATTAGTAAGAAATATGTCACTGAAAGTATTGTCCATCACTAGCCGCTACTTTTTCCCATCTTTCTGGCAGCATTTGAATTCCACGTCGAAAAAATAACACGTCTTTTGAGGCTAACCATGAATCGACTCATTTTTTAGCACCTTCATAAGAATGAAAGTTCTGCTCAGCCAAGCCATGTGTCATCAATCAGAACAAATTATAATTGGATGGGGGCAATGTCTGGTGAATACAGCAGGTGGGGTAGGACTTCCCATTTAATCATTTCCAAGTAGGTTTTGTCGCATTTCACCTAGCATTA
Source organism: Acanthosepion pharaonis (assembly GCA_903632075.3). Taxonomy (NCBI): domain Eukaryota; kingdom Metazoa; phylum Mollusca; class Cephalopoda; order Sepiida; family Sepiidae; genus Acanthosepion; species Acanthosepion pharaonis. The sequence continues at coordinate 192,549 of CAHIKZ030002662.1, forward strand.
TCATGTTGCAAAATCACTTTGTCATGTCTCTGCTTGTATAGCAGCCATTTTTTTCTTTAATTCTTGGCTCAAAAGAATCAATTGTAGTTTGTAGTGATCTCCACTGATGGTTTTGGTTGGTTTTTGCAGCTCATAATAATCTACACCCAGCTGATCCCTCCAAATCCAGAGGAGAAGCTTCGAACCATGCTTTGCCACCAATGTTGATGCATGGCCGGGCTTACTCCATGATTTTCTATGCTTAGGGTTATTGTAGTGTATCCACATTTTTCATTGCTGGTCATACATACTTGCTGCCATTGAACATTTGTAAGAACATAACAAAAATTCAATTTGTTTTTTTAATTTCTGTCTCGTTGGCACCCAATGTCCTTGCTTTTGAATCATTCATAATGCTTTCAAACATTTCTAAACTATTGTGTGATCAACTCCTAATGATTTTCCAAGTTCAGCTTTCACCTGACATGAGTCTTCATGATGTAATGCCTCCAATTCTTTGTTTTCAAACTCTTTCAGTGCACCAGAGTGTTCTCTATCTTCAACATCAAAATCATTATTTTTGAAGCATCTAAATCAATTTCTGCATGTTGTTTCAGACAGAGCATGGTCACTGTAAGTCTCAACAAACATTCTGTATACTGCAGCTGATTTTTTAAGAAAATAATGAAAGTGCAGTAAAAAATTTAAAATCCACTTTCTTTGGCATAAAATCTGACATGTTTAATGCTATGTAAAGCAAAGTTGTTTACACTTCAGCAAAATAACATACACTGAATTTCAAGCTTGCTTATAATACTTCCTTATAAATGCATTACCATCCAAAACTACATGTACACAGTTCAGGGACTGCCATCTATTGAAAAACAAGAACTTTTTCAAGATCCTAATATTTAAATACTAGAAAAATGATCAATAAATTTAACAGACATAAAATGCCTATTCTTCTCAGACACATCTTTACAAAAACATTTTCTGTGATAATATACTGAATTTATATGATTAATATTCCATGTGAATTTCAGCTTTAAACTCTGAGTGGCAAATTTTGAGTTCTGTCAGTTTTAAGACAAAGCACTTGAAGGACAGCTTTTATCCTTGGACCCTGAGGACTGTTGGCCATCTAATTTCATTGTGCATTGCATAGTGGTAAAAAAAAGAAGATATAAAGAAAAATAAATAACTGTCTATATTTCTGGGATGAGGTATTGTAACTATTTACACATTGTTCAAATTGTTGTCCTCATCTATAATTGCCATATACATGACGTTTCAGCTGTTGTAGACTCCTGCCTCCTTCAGGTGATATACATTGGAATTTTGAACTAGTCCACAAAGGTAGATTGTTCTAAATCCATGTGCTATGCTTGCTTTTTTTTGTGTGGGATATCTGTTTCAGTTAATTCCCCTTAGTAACTCAATTCTCCAAGTTTTTGTTCTTTCTGATGTGGCCAGATCAATTAATTAACTTTGATATTCAAAGACATTTTTATACAATTGAGAACAATCTACTCCTGTGGACTCAATAAAGGGTTCAGTTCAAAATGCCAATGTATATCACTTAAAAAAGTTGGTAGTCTACAATGGTTTAAACGTCATGAATATGGCAATAAACATGGGGACAACAGTTCAAACAATGTAACTAATGTAAAAATAAATAAATGAAAAAGATTTTTCTTGAAAATATTCATACTAAATTATTTGACAATGTGAACTTTTGTTATTCAATATTTGAAATGTATATGAATCATATTTATTGATATTTATTTTTTAATTTCAATATGTAAAGATTGATATAAGACATAAGAAAGATATAAACTTATTGGATGATGGGAACAGAATGTTGAAAAATGAATAATTATTGCACAGAAATCATAGTACTTCAAAACAAAATTTTAAAAATTAACAAAATAAAAACAAAAAACTGTCTTTGATAATGTTCCAGAAAAGAGATCTAAAAAAAATTAAAAGGCTAAGAAAAGTGAACTGACCAGTAAAAAAATAGTTGAAGCTGATGTTACAAATGTAAACAGCAAAAACAATATTAAAAATGTTAGCTGAAGATATCAAAGCAACCAAACCTTTAAGTAAACATCACAAATGGAAATATGTAAGTTGGACAAAGAAGTACATGAAATCTGATTTCCCAGTAACTTTTAATGATGAATGTAGAGCTACATTGGATAACCTGAAGGTTAGGCATGAGGTTGGGTACTTTATACAAATAGTCAGCGAAAATGTCTGAGAAGACAATAGGTGGGGTAGTCGAGCAATGTTTGTGCTAGAATTATAGGCAGTAATATTATAGGTTACTTTAAAATTAATAATAGTATCAAGATAAATATAAAAAATTATTGTAAATTCTTAGACAAAATATTTTTTTGAGTAGGCCAAGCCACAGCCAAGAAGCTTTATGCTTCAGAGTATATTCAAACAAGACAATGTTTCCAGTTTTTCTTATTTATATTCCATGCCCTCTCATGTTGTAGGTGAACATGGCTCTCCATAATTTCCTTTCTTTTGTAGCTCTTAATGAATTTTGTCTTTTTGTTATTTCTCCTAAACCCTGTTTCACTATCCATTTACTCAAGTTCATTAAGTATATTATGCACTCTTTTTCCTTTGTCCCTCTTGCCTTCAACCTGCTCTGTGAGTATCAGATTTTCCAAGCCTTCTTTCCTCATTATGTACCCTAGAAATGTTAACCGCCTCTTCCTGATGCTAAATATAAATTTCCTTGTTTCCATTTTCTCTAAAACTTTATTGTTGCTCACATGTTGTGGCGATGGTATCCTCAGCATCCTTCTGTAGAATCACATTTCTGATGCTCTTCTTCATCTTTGAGAGCAAACTGCCATTCAGGAGAACATATCACTTAATCTTTCCTTTGTTTCTAGCAAAGGTTTTCTATTTCTTAATACTATACTTAGCTTCTGGAATACATGTTTGGCTGCCCCAATAACGCCTTTGGATTTCAGTGTCACACTTTCAATAGAAAACATGTAGCCAGTCATTAAAAAAGATGTATATAAGAATGGAAGACAATATTAAAAGAAAGTATCTGGAAATCAATAAAAACTGCCATAAATAATATTAAGATTGAAACAATAAAAACGTTAAACCGGTGACTGCTAAAGATGACAGAATGCCAAGTTCATATTAATATATAAAATAATAAAGTGATAATTTGGGGATGGAGTGTATGGGATATTGTATTTATCAAATATATCTTTTGCCAATATATCTCAGATTTATTTATAAATAAAAAAAATGTTATAATTTGTTTACATAATAACACATGAAACCTACAAAAAAAGTTATCAATATTTTTTTTTTTCAATAATGATAAATATTATAAGTTGAATATATATTGAAAATATAATTATCAGTTGGTCAAGATCTTTTTTAATGTGAAAATATAGACATAAAAAAAAAAAAATCTGATATAGTGTAGTAATTCCAGGAGCCGGGTAACTTTATTACTTAATAACAACAGAAAAATGATCCTCCATTTTATGTTCAGTAGAAACATTAATATTTAATGTAAATATATCTTGAACATTACTCTGTTATCAGTTGGTTAATATCAATTTTATTGTGAAAATATTGACTTGTATAATAAAATCTGACATAGTTCCAAGGGTAGGGGATCAGTTTATTACTAAATAACAATAGAAAATCGATCCCTCATCTCATGCAATGTAGAAACTTATGTTAATATTTAATGTAAATACACCTTTAAAATTCAGTGTCTGTCTATATTTCTGAGATGAGGTATTATGTATACTATTTACATTATTCTGACTATTGTCCTCATCTTTGAGGACAATAGTCCAAATAATGTAAATAGCGCACCTTTAAAATTTTCTCAACTTTGCTTAGTCAATACCAGTTTTAGTGTGAAATCATTGATTGGTTTCATAAAATCCAATGGTATGCATATAAGGGATAAAGGAAGGTGTAGTTTGATCACAAATTGAATTTCAAGTTTAGTTATTTGAAAACTGTTAAAAGTTAGGAATAAATTCAGTCTGGAGAGGGTTAATAGTTTCAATTGGAGGGGCCCTATCAGAGTGGTATAAATCAATTACCAAATAAAAGAAACAAAAAAATATTTTTAATAGTGAATGCATAATGAAATTTCAGGATAAGTTTCAGTTTAACCTTTATACAATGGATGCATGAGTAAATCTTGTCGAACAATTTGGTATAAAGGTCAATAGAGGACATCAAGTGATACAGAACAAAAGAATCTGAATGAAGAAATTAAAACATCTCTGGCTTTTATCTCTTTGATTCCATTTAGCTTAACAGCCTTATTGTACACATATATAGATATATCTATCATTCGTCTGCACATTGGATTTCTAGTGTTATGCTCCTGCAATATGGCTCAAGATTCTTGACAAAATCCAAAGAAGAATTGGTAATGTTGCCATTCCTGACCTGGCATCTCAACTTCAGTTGCTTTCCCACCACCATAACGTGGCTTCCCTCTGTCTTTTCTATAAATATTGTCATGGCAATTATTCTGAGCCTTCCCCTTTGGTACCTAGACTTCATGAATTCAAGTGTATTACTAGATTGGTAACTAGGTCTCATCATTTTATTGTTAAAGTAGCAAGATGTAATCATAAGTTCTATTCTAATAGTTTCTTTTCTCACATGTCGAACTCCCTTCCAGCTTCTTGCTTTCCTGTCAATTACAATGTTCAAAAATTTAAATGCAATGTTAATAACCATCTTCTGTCTTCTTGATTTTTGTCCTTTCTTCTCACTAACATTTTGTCATTTTCTTTCACTTTCAATAACCTCTTTTGTCATAGAGGCATTTTTACCTTGTTGGGGTAAATGATTAAAAAAGTTTTTATCAAAGACATTCTGTGTGGAAATTCTAGGAAGATTATAATGTCATTTACAAATCAGATATGTTGTTAGTGTTGTCACCATTGTGATAACGGTCCTCATATGATCTCTGAAGTTAAGCAACGTCAAGCCTGGTCAGTATCTATATAGGTGACTGTTTAGAAATGCCAGATGCTGTAAGTTTGGTTGTATGGGTTGTGTATTGGATAACGGCTTGGATTTGGAAATCAGATTGCTAATTGGGTTTGTTATATTCACTTATGTCCAAATACCATTGGGGATAGGTATGACTGTAATTCTTCTCCCCATATAAACCATGAATTAGTAGGTTTTGTTTTGTGATGTCAACGAACACTAGTTAAAACTTTTTGTGAAATAAACTATCACTTGTTTAAACTTTTGTAATGCTTGTTGTAGTCATATTTGGAAAAATTAATCACAGATACAATTATAAAATTGAACAATTTGTGGGACACCTTTGAACATCACTCAGACTAATAGTACTTGCTCGATGATACTTGCTCAGAAAGTAACCACCGTATAGAGAAATAGTATAGTGAACAGAGTAGAGAATAGCAGTCTGTTTAGTAATAGAGGATAGAGTAGAAATAATGATCATTTAGACATCATGCAACTTCCTACTTATGTGTTTCCTTCATGGTCACATGATCCACTTAATTCAATAATGGTGTTTGCTCACTGGTGATCTATGTTCAAACTCAAGTGTTGGCAGCGACATTTTATTCCTATATAACAACTTGTATCAATAAATCATACTTATTATAAAACCCAGTTTGTGTGTCTGTTCGTTTATATATTGGATCGGATTTCCTACATTTTTCAAACGATTTCAACAAAACTTCACAGGACTACGTAAAATTACTTTGTGGTGGTTCTGACAGCACCAAAAATTGGAAAAACACAATTGTTTTTGCATGAAATCAATTTGAAAACACGATTAAGAGGCATTGTCGCCAGAATGAAAGGGGGACAACTCATATCGAGTTATACTTATTATAAAACCCAGGGTTTTTTGTGTGTGTGTGTTCATTTATATATGGGATCGGATTTCCTACATTTTTCAAGTGATTTCAACAAAACTTCACTTTTTTTTTTTGGCAGGTAGTGTTTCTTATTGTCTTGCACACTTTTTTCTTTATTTTTTACATTCAGAATGCTTTAAAAATTCCATTTACAAGACAATTGTTTATAATAAAATTCTATTCAATCGGTAGACTCATAACGATTGAAAACAATGTTTTTGTTTGAGTTTTGGTTTGACCAAAAAAAAAAAAAAAAAAAAAAACTAATTAAGACATGCATGTCCATCAACCTTAAACAATAATCTTTGTCAATTTTATTTTCAGTCTTTATGATGGTCGATACTTGATCTATCTCTTACTGTTACATCCCTGGGCAACGCCAGGCTCTACTGCTAGTCATTATATATCCCTACTTTTTTTCTTAAAGTCTAAAAATATTTTCTGGCACAAAACAACTTTGGAAAAATGTTTTTTGTTCAAATGAAAAATGAATAAATCAATCATGGAAAAAAAAAAAAAAATCAAAAAAGAGTTGAAAAAGGTCATTATTTTTTTTTTGTTATTTCTTAGATTTCTGTAATATATTTAATTATTTAGAATGAATAGAATTAAAGAGTGTGTTTTGCATAAATTAATTTATTAAAAGTTTCAAAATTTTTCAATTTTGACTTTAAATAAAAAAAAAAAAAGAAAGGCAAAAATCGTTTTAATTAAAAGGAAAATTGACCAATTATGCCCAACAAAACTTTTAAATTGAAAATTTAAAGAGTTCATTAGTTTCCTGTTGTAACAATTACAATCATTAACATTTAAATGACATTGTTCTAATTTGGACAAATTTAAAATTATTTCAGATTGGGGAAAATATGATTTCATGCACAAACACACATGCATTCTATCTGTCTGTTTATATATATATATATATATATTTATAGGACTCTTCCATCGTTTTCAACTTAAGAGGTTCCATTAGCCATTTTTCTTAAAATACTTATTTGCCAGATTATTCATACATATGATTTAATTAGAAATTTAAAAAGATTTTGAAGAATTTTTTCAAAATTTTAATAGAAAAAATGAATACATCTTTTCATTGAACATATTTGAAAATAGGCCTTCAAATGACCCTCCTCATTTTTAAAATTCAAAATTCTCCTAATGAATTTCCTTCAGTTTAGCTAAAAATTCAGCTATTAAAGATTGTCATCTTTTTTTACTTTTCAAAAAAATCATAAAATCATTTATTTGAATAAATCAATTGTTGATAATTTTTTTAAATTAATTCCCCATTTTTTTTTAAAATGAGGAATCAAAATTCTTCATTCAAAAATATTATATATATATATATATAAATATATATATATATCTTATAAATTTTCTCTCTTTATAATGCACTCTTTTAAGAATTGTATTGCATAAAAACTTTTTTTGGAAAAATCCTTATAAATAAATAAGTCAAAATTACATTTTATCTATATTTAACATTTTGGGACTATTTTATTTTTTGATATCTTTAAAAATATTAATTACTCATGTTTAAACCTTTTTTTTTCTGCATTAATTATTAATTTGGCTGGAATGTTGAACTGAAGTTTTTTATTGAAAGCTCATAAAAAAAGAAAAGACAAAATAAAAATGAAATTTTTGCCATGTTTAATGGATATCACTTTAAGAAAAAATTTGAATTCTTTGCTAAACTGCCTTAAAATGAGAAAAAACTCCATCTCTTTGGGTCCTGTCACTGGATCTAACCAATGCCTTTATCAACTTTTCATGTGTCCTTTGTAAATATTCAAAATGCCTATTCTAGCATTGCTCAAACAATGGCACATTGGATAAAATAATAAGTGGAATTCCAATGAATTAGGAAAAATAGTTTGAGTTCAGAAATGTTAAAAAAAGTAAAAATTTGGAAAAAAAGAAAAACAGGAGATGTTCTTTTAACTGACATCCATTTAACATGGCACATGGAACTAGAACAGTTTTTTCCAGTGAGAAGAAAATGATTAAAAAAATAATGGTTCAATGATTCCAAATCCTGAAAAATGTTCAGAGCATAACACTAAATGAAATGTAATAAAAAATGAAATGAAAAAGATGAGGATTAATAGTCAATAAATAATGTATAAATAGATATACAAAATCAATTTTCATATCTCAGAAAATAAACATATATTTGGTGTATATATATAATTACTGAATTAAACTATTGAAATGTTTATGGACAACTATTTTTTTTATTATAAATTTCCAGTTTTTGCTATATTAAACTATATTCTCCAAATTTAATTTAACTCTGGTTTTCTAAAGTTTTATGACAATGCAAATTAGGCATACTAGAAAAATTTGATATTTTTAAACAGAACTTGTCAAAGAAATTATGAAATATTAGAACAAAATTACTCAGTTCAATAATCACAATGGAATAATTTATTTTGGATTTTTACTCATTAAAAAAAAAAAAATAAAAAAAAATTTACAAAATATTTTTGTTGTCATATTCAATGAATCTTGTATTTGTTTTTTATTGATATATATAAATATATATATATATATATATATAGTAATTTCTCCTTCATATATTCGACATATGAGATTCATTCAGATCATTTAAAAAGGAAATAAACAGCTCGATTATTTTAAAATATCTATAGATTTGATTTTAGTATTGAAAAATTTTGTGCAGGAAATTTTATTTTTGAAGGGACGAATTGTTTGATGTTATAAATTAAAATAAAATATATTTTATATAAAGCAAATAGGCAAATATCTATCGAATGTTAATATGAACAGGACAAATCATTTTTTTTTGGATTTCAACCATCAAATCTTTCTTCACAAATGTTTGTTTCATTTTTGTTCAAAAAAAAATTTATTCCATAAAATAATATTTAAAGTTTCTTATTTTTCATCCAAAAAAAATCTTCAATCCTAATTGACAGCTTTTGTTTTTGAAAATGAATAGTAAACAAAAAACCTTCTATAAAAAAATTTGGGGAAGTTAATTCATGTTCGTTAACAGGTTTTTCAAAGGAGACTAAAACATAAAAATTGCATTTTTATTTTTCAAAAAAGCGTCAACCACCGTTTTTAAAAGCTTTAAAACCTTTTTAATTTTTATGGGAAAGATATCCCTAGATTTCAAAAATGTTTCAATATGAACTTTACAACACCAAATTAGCTTCCTATTTTGAATTTCCTGTTGAAATAAAAAATTAAATTATTTCTATTTTTTTTCTTTTTTTTTTTAAAATTTAACCATTAATTTTTCTATAAAGATACCTGGTTTTTTATTTAATTGTAAAGGTTCAGGCAAACGACCCTTTAATTTTGCAAATTTTGAATTTTATTGGTAAAAAAGACCAGTAAAATGGAATCCAATAAAAAGAAAAAGTCTCCTAAAGATCAAAATAGATGGACAATATATAAATATATATAATATATATATATATATAATAAGTATTTTAAAAAATTGTGTATAAATCCAAAATTGGAAAAATTTTTAGTTATTTATTTTTTGAAACATTCAATTGGTCAATTTTTTAAATAAATTTTAAAAATGAAATTTTTTAAATATTTTTTTTTTTTTTAATTCAAAATATTAAATTTTAAAAAAATTTTTAATTTTTTTTTCTTAGATATATTCTTTACATTTTTCTTTTTTTTTTTAATTCTTTATTATTAAAAAACATGTTGGTTCATTTTTAAAAATATTTTTTAATTTCTTTTTTAAAACAGTTAGTAAGAAAAGAATATTTTATTCAAAAAATTTTAAATAGAAATTTAAAAAAATTCTGGATTTTAAAAAAAAAAAAAAAAACCAATAAAAAGAAAAAAAATTTTAAAGTTTTTTGATTTTTAAATACATATTTTTTTTTTTTTTTTAAAAACTATGATTATTTAAAAAAATTATTTTAATAAAAATTTTTTTTTTTCAAAAATTAAATATATCAATATTATTGAAATTAAATTATTTTTCCCAAATTTTCCACTAATAGATATTTTTTTTATTTTTATGAATGTAATTTTATAATTATATTTCAAAAATCGATATATTTCCAAATAAACCAAATTTTCAAGTATTTAATAAATAATTTTTTTAAAATATAGAACTTTTATTTATACAATTTATAAATTAAAAAAAAAATGGCTTCATAAAAAAAAAAACTTTTTCAAATTTTTTACATTATTTAATACTATTTTCCTCATCTTTTTTTGCCATATCAATCACAATTTTTCATTTTTTATCCTTTTCCGAAATTTTCAAATTGGTTTTTCACAAGTCTTGAATAAATGTTGATACATCATGTTTGTAGAACTGTTCTAGTTCCAAGTGGCATGTTTAATGGAAAAAAAAGTTAAAAGTTATCTCTGTTAATTTTTTAAAATTTTTAATATTTAAGATGAAAGGTGTTATTTTTTAAAAAGAATATAAGAAAAAAATGACAAAAAAAATAAAAAACAAAAAAAAAACAGCAATTAAAGAATGGTTTTTAAGATAACCATTGATATTTCATTTTAACCATCCAAGATCAAAATTTTTTTTGAAATATATATTTTCGGATGAGATCCAAAAGTCAAAAATTCAAAAATTTTTATTAGAATAGATCTTAAAGTTACATATAGTTATTTTTAAAATTTTAAATAAAAAAGGCCATAACTGCCAATCTTCTAGTGAAACTTAATTCATTAAATTTTTTAGCCAAATTTTTAAAAGCCCATCAGAACAATTACCATGAAAATATTTATAGAAAAGAAAAAGAGAAAAGCTATGTTATTTGATGGGAAAATTGATTAAGAATAAAGATGCTCAGAAATCAAATACCAATAACATTGAAAGAAATTTGTATTTTTCAAGAACATTAAATACAAACAGAAGCAAAAGATTTGAGTAATCTCTTAAATATAAATTAATGTTGATATAAACAAAAAACAAAAAAATTGATCACCAAGACCTACCTAATTTCTCTTCCTCATATAATATTTTATAAAAGAACCGTCAGCATAAAAAAATTTTAATTAACATTGGCTTTCCAAAACTACACAGCAGATGAACAAGTAAAATTAAGTTACAATAAATAATAAAAAAAAAACTAATATAATATCAGACAATTGTATCATTGTTGTAGCATACCTATGGACAATAATTGGTATGTCCCCATTCACATAAATACAGTAGTAAATACTGTATGTTGGTCTGCAGTTGGAGATTCGTCTCCAGCTATGCTGGTCAAACTCTCTGCCTCCATCCAGAGAGGATCCCCAGATGAGGCTATGTTAGAGGGCAGAGTCTCATCTCTGGAAACAGCTACCTGACCCTGTTTTATACGGGGTCTACGGGGAATTTTTGGCCGAGCCTACGAGCTCAGATAACCCACATTAAATTCAGTCTTGTGCCACATCTGACTGCATGGGGCGGTTAGTAGATATCCTGCAGTTGGAGATTCATTGTGGAAGTCACTTAACTCACTTCTAGCAGTTGACTACTTCTTTTACATACCACTAGCAAATCTTATATATATTGTTCTTGTCCTAAGTGTTATTGTTCATTACCAACCTTCGTTTGATTATTCTATTCAGTAACCTTCCCTAAGTTACAACAGTCATAAAAGCTCATATTAATCAACATCACACACAAGTCTATTAGATTCATCCAAATATTAGTTATTTATAGACAGATATAATGCAGCATAAATATCAAAAAAAGGAGGACTATATATATATATATATATATATATATATATATATATATATATGAAGCTATAATCATAAATACAAAAATTGCATAAAATAAAACCTCATTCAACCTCAGAAGTAATGCATTAAATATTGTCAATAATTTATAAACCTTGAAGCCCAGTCTACACATTGCTGTAAACAGTTTTAAAGTTGTTATATGTGGCTCCCAAATGATGCCATAAACATTATTAAAAACACCAATATTGAAAGCACTAAATGCCATTATGGGAATGAAAAAATAAAAGTGACATCGTTTTGAAAATGACAATTGATGACTGAAAACACTCAAACATAGACACATAGGCAATTTTTGCACAATCTGCAATTAAATATATGTTACCTTGTATCAAAATCAGAGAAAATTTCTAGTTAGGTCTGATTGTTCTACTGATGAAATTGCTAGATATAACCGTAATTTCTTCTTGCTTCTGGAACTCTGTTCTTGCTTTCCTATCAACTATGATCTTCAAAAATTTAAATGCAATGTCAGTTGTCATCTTCTGTCTTTTAGAATCCTGTTCTTTTATTGTCCTCTCTATCTCCTCAATGATTTTTCTCAGATCCTTTCACTCTCATAACCCCAACTCCTGCAGATGAAATCATTCCCCACACCATCACACTGCCACCACCAGACTTAACAGTTTTCTTGACACATTAAGATGGCGTACGTAAGTTTTGCTCTCAGAACCAAATATAGTAAATTTGGACTTGTCACTGAAATGAACTGTATCCCATTGTGTGTCAGTCCAAACAACATGTTCTCTCACATACTCCAGGTGTGTCCTTTGGTTTCACTTTGAAATGAGAGGCTTCAAAACTGGAATACAGGCATGCAATCCTGCATTTTTTAACCTGCGAGCAACCATTTTCCTTGAGATCTTATTATCTGTCTCTTCATTAAATTTACGGGCAATTGATGTAGCAGTTTCAAAATGGTTTTTTGTCGATATTCTAACAATTCTTTGATCTTCTCTTTGCAATGTTTTTGGAGGTCTGCCGGTTTTTTGTTTTGCATCTAATGTTTTATCGTTTTTATACCTGCTAATTACACAATGAACGACACTTTTAGACTTATGAACAATATCAGAAATTTCTGAAATTGACTTTTTTTCTTGATAGTGATAATGAGATTTTTTTTCTTCAAAAGAGTGTTTTGCATGTAGAATTTCCCATATTGCTTAAAAATAAAGTCCTAATGATAAATGAACTTTTACTTATTGTTGAAAAGCTCCAAGTTTTTAACAATGTAAATTAAAAATTTATGCAAATTATTAACATCGTTCCTTAACTTTTGTCCAGTAGCTTATTTCCTTTGTTCCATTTAATCTTTATTTAAAAAAAAAAATATTATGTAAATTTTTGTAACTTTGTATATTTATGCATTACACCCTAATCTTTATTTGGTAAAAATTTAATTGCTAATTGCACATTACTTTTTAAGTAATACACATATTTGTCTTTGTTGTTTCCATTCCTTATATTATGGCTACTAAATATATATATATATATATATATATATATATATGCATCAGTAAAACTTAAATTTTCTTGTGCATCCTTGGAAGATAAGTGCAAATTTGTAAACAATGACTATCACTACTACTAATATTACAAGGCTCTTACCCTTCCCTGAAATATGCTCTCTCATTCATTGGCATGTTTATTCACAGAATGAGTACGTAAAAATTTGCCTTTCTTTCAACTGTGCTCTGATGGCTTAGCGGGGAAAATCTCCAACTGTTGCCAAATCAGTCAGATTTTGATCCCAGCTTGAAGCATCTGGATGTCTAGGCACAATGATGAGTTTATATATATATATATATATATATATATATATATATATATATATATATATATAGAAAAATCCCTAATTGAGAGGATAATTTTTTGTTGTGCCAATTTTTCAACTATCGAAGATCTAATGACCTTGAAAATCAGCATTTCAAATCCTCGCCTTTACCTGAACTTCAACACTGACAATGATGAGAATTAAACAACTATCATAGTCATAAAACAGACCCTTATCTACTTAATAGTAAATAGTATCCTAATGTACTTATTAAAATACTACCACAGTACTCCTAAAAAGATCATGCGTTTCATTACAAAGAGATGCTGCAAAGTTCTCAGGCTGCTCCAATTTCCTGGAATCAATATTCTGATGTCTTGTCATTGATTTTGGAAAGTGGGTTATTGAACTGTTCATTTATTCCATCAGCCAATTACCACTTGGTAATTAATTAAGTTTATTACTATAAAGAATAACCCCTATTTGAAAAAGAAAGTTATCTTCTGTCTCCATGAAACCTGTTCTTTTATTGTCCTCTCTCCTCAATAAAGTTTTTTTCAAATTCTTCCATTTGCAGTAACCCCTTGCATTTTAGTGGCATTATTGCCTTACTTGGGATGAAATGATTAAAATGTAATTTTCTTGTGGTCTTTAATTAAACCTACTTAAAGGAAAAACTGTTGCTGAAATATGCAATTTATTGGTATGATGCAGTATAATGGTTTATGCAAGGAAAAACAGAATTGGTAAAATTAATTTGAATTTCAACCAAAACTGCTAATATTCATAACCATGATAAAGGCATTCTGTTTATTTATGAAATGGAATTTTAAGTCAATGGATGTGCTTACTCAACATTAGTATATTGGAGAAAGTCATGAATATAGTAAGCATGATGGCAATGCTTTCATCTCAATAAGCTGGTGTAGCCTCACCAGGTCTAGACTCTCATGTGGATGTCATGTATAGCATCCAACTTGTTCAAAAATATCTAAACTGTCATATACAACTGTTTACTCAGTTTAATCATTAAAAATGGCTTGAAATAAATGAATCCTTTAAAGAAGACAGCCCTTCATCAAAACCTACAAAGAGCTTCAGTAAGTAAAATGGCTAGCACATATAAATCCTAGGGAAAATAATGTATTCAAAGTGTTAACTTTCCCCACTACCTTAGACAAAAAGCTTGGAAGGAAACTTTTACTAATGGTAGAAAGATCAATAAACAATTACTGTTCTTGAGAAGTCTAATTTCACAAAAAAAAACTGTTTAAAGAATTTTATAAATTTCAACCGATAATAATTAAGTGTTTCATCAATGAATGTAAAATGTTTCCTGTCTATTTTCACAATTACTAAAACTATAAACTTTAGGGGTTATTTTCTGTAGCAAAATTTTAGGACAAAAATGTTCATAGTGTGATGTGAAATAGGGTACATTATTTGCTACAGTGTGCTTATTTGCTTTTTATAAATTTTAGCAAAAGAAAAAATATTACAGACTAACATTATATCAAATTCATTTTCCCTATGACAGCAATTGAATCCACTCCAGAGACAGAAGTATTTGATGAAATTGAAAGATTTATGATAAATTTACAAATCACCAACAGGATTGAGCTTGGGGAAAAATTTATCTTTACGCTTTTGTTAACACTAACGAAAAACATTTGCGTTCAGCAAACAGAATTTAAAACTGTTTCATTTATTCTATTTTTGATATCCAATTTCTTCAGCAATTTGATTCTTCTACGATAGTCAAGAATGTCATGGAAATGTACAGTTTATTTTAAAAGTCAGACTCAATTACAATGATTCAACAGAGGTACAATATCACCAAAGACAGATATACAGTTAGGGAAGACAGTCATATAAATATCAGACAATACCGCATATGTCTCTGGCCAATTAACATGACCGAGAAGAAAAACAATTCCTTTTATGAAGTTCATCTGGCTTGGAGATATTTTTATTCACTGTTATCAAACATATAAGCACTTATAAATCTTTATTGATGTCATAACAGGAGATTGGATATCTCCCAGTTTAACATTTCCGAAGACACTCGCCTGAAATCTGAGTAACCTCTGTCTTTGGGGTTATGTCAAGTGGATTGAAGTAGAGTTGAATGTTTATATAAATTGAACGATGTTCGGCTGGAGAGGACTGATTCAGATGGTAAAAAATTGAATTATGTGATATTATTTCTTAAAGTTATTTGACGTAAATTTTCTTATCTTTATCCAAACTACAGTCTTTATACTTTTATGTATGCGCAAAATTTGCTTTTACTTATATATTCATTCTGCATTGCCTACAAACATATTACAACCAAAAAGACTACATTAAAATTCTAATAAACTTTAGTCCTAATACCAAAACAGAAAAATATAGTAAACTAATAAATAAAAAATTAGCTAATAAACAATCTGATGGTCATGAACATAAATAACATTACCTTATTTACATACACTTTCTTCCTCCAACCAGCATAAATAAGCAATCTGGAAGTTATTAAATTAGAATTAGCCCAGAACAAAAGAAACTGGGAAGGGCCCATTTCCTTTTCTTCAAACTTTCCTTAATCTCCTTATGATCTATATACACATCCCATGTGGCACTTTGTCTGTACATTATATTGAAGCATAAAATTGACAGTCACCATGCAATGT
>CAHIKZ030002663.1:0-70000 GCA_903632075.3 Acanthosepion pharaonis
AAGAGACAAATCATTTTAACAGATAAAGTTGTTATTATCTTCTTGAAGAGTTCTAAGAGCAAAAGCACACACATACACACACACACACATTTACATATATATCATGAAAACTAAATCTAATTGGTCCTTAATGGAGAAACAAGATGTAATTAAAAAAAAATAAAAATAAATGCTATTTGTTCCAATTAAAGTTTTGGTGTAAATTTTTCAGAGTAAATCATTCAATAATTGACAGTGTCTGAAATATAACAACAAAATAATATGACCCTGATACAAAAGAGAGAAAGAAGCTCTTGCATAATGTGAGTGCAAGATTGAAGCCAACCAAACATGTCTAGTTATTTTGCTGCATATTTGAATTTCAGCTGACTTATAATGATGATGATGATTACTGTTATTACTACTGTTGTTAGTTGTAGCAATTTATTTTTGCTTTATACAGGAGAGTGTTTTTTTTTTCTTCAGGTATTGTAAGATTTATTTAAAAAAAAAAATCTTTAAATGTTCATAAAATGCAGACCAATGGAGACAAGGCAAGGTACTGTTAAAAGAAATTCTTGAATACTGAGCCAATTCCATGTACAATTTTTTTTTTACAATTATGAGAGAAGACAAAAAAAATAAAAAGGGAAAAACCTACAATTTCTGATTTTCATTCAAAATACATGTCACATCTGAATATATTTTCTTTCTTTCTTGTTGAAGTCTAAGGAAAAAAATATCACTTCCCCACCCTGACTTCCACCATATATAATCCAATTAACATCATTTTCACCTAAAATATATGTAAATGCTTTTTTTTTATATATATATATATATATATATATATATATATATATATAGTCATGCTTCTAAATCTATGGTCATTATAGGATTCCTCCTTGCCTGAATGAAGTAATGGCTCCAAGAACACCAGACTCATCAAAAACTTTGTTTGAAGTGTCATCAGAGTTAGTATTGTTATTTTGATTGTTCTCTTGGACAGCCCCTGCTGAAGTTGTCGTTGTCATACCCTCAGCAGCAGCAGCAACAGTTGTTGAGGTCGCTGAGGAATCATATACAGCTGAACTATCTGATAATGAATCAGCAGCAGTACTGTCTCCTGATTGATTGTTATTGTCTGATGAGGGCGAAGATAAAATGCCATAGATTGAGAAGCCCTTTGATTTCAGAGTGTTCAAAAAAGAAGCCCCAACTGATTGAGTTTTGGCTGGGCTCTCTGTTGGTGTTGTGTCAGTGGTAGGCGTGGCACTACCAGTGCTATTTGCATTGCTATCCTTTTGAATGGAACCCTTTTTCCGAATGGTATGAGTTGGTGTTACATCACTGCTGGACCCACCGGAGCGAGTATAAATGCCAGATCCAGAAAAGGAATCATCACTGGTTGCTCCATCACCACCAGGACTCAAAGAGTTACCCTTGCGTCTTCGACCAAATTTCCAAGTCTCACTGAGTCCACGTTCATTTAGGATAGCTGCCAGGCCCAAAGACATGCTAAAGGTAGTTGTATCAGCAGTTTTTTTGGTATTTGCTTTCCCAGAGCCAGGGATGGAAGGCCTGAAAAATCAAAAATTGAATATCAGTTGCAAAATCATTAACTGGGGCAGAATTTTAATATTGAATGTTTGTACATGCAGAGAATAACTTGACAAATTAACTTGGATTAACAAACTCAGAAAAAATTTATTCAGAATGGGTTGTGTTTATTCATTTGGTTATCTAAACTAATTTCCTTTTTCATGTTTCAGTTGATGGCTTATTACTTTCTTTTATAGATTATTTAATGTCTAAACTCATTACATATGCTACACTGATTTTTTTGTTTTTATTAATATAGATAAAAACATATTCAATATATGAGCACATACACACATGTGCACTTTTTGTTCAATTTATAGAATGGTTGATGCTGCGACAATGTATCTCAATGTTATACATTTTTTATCTAGACTCATTACCCTCAGGAAAGACAAAAATGTCATAACACATTATTAAGAAAATCTTAGAAGTGTCTGATGTTTAAGCTGTTTTTGTTCAATAAATCAACTGAAGTGCATCAAAGTGGGCAATGAAGTGGCCTGATGATTTTTTACAGCATGTCATGTCATTTGTCAAGTTAAAAATTCATACACATTTTTTTTTTCTATTTTAGTTCAAAATAATTGTATTTTTATTTTTTTTTTAATTTCTTTTAACGCATGATGTTTGTGACTAATCACTTCTCTAATTTGACCCTAAATTTAGGTTTTGGTCCTTTCAAATTCATGGCATAGAAAGAGTCAAAAGAAGTGGATTAACAATTTTCCTCAAAACCTATTAGCATCTGAGATTGAGGCATATCACTAAAGACAGTGTATAAACCATTTTGGTTCAAAATCTCTATTCACCATTTTAGTAATTATACATATGCAAAGACATTGTAGCATTCTAGTGTTACACTTTTTAATATTACTTTATCAAAAATTCACAGTAAAATAAAATCAAAGAGCTTTCTCGGTATAAAGCAGACACAGATGTGTAGAAAAAAACTTAAAAGCAGAAATGCTGATCTGTAAATCTACAAAAGAATTTGTAAAATAATCACAAACATTTCATCAATTTTGTTCAGCCAACACTTCCTCTTATTTTTTTCACAGATTATTCTCTAAAATCAAAGTAGAGTTAGGTGTGGGTGGGGAATGGAGAGTAACAAACAAAACCAAAGGTGGCAGGGGCTTTTTTGGAGCCCCCTGCCACCTTTGGATATTGAAGAATTTACAATATTTAGAAAGTACAAGACTGATTATGGTGGGCATAAAGACACTACTTGATGACAAAATGTTTATTGGGAAAAGAATAGCATTCACATTTTATATTTGTATCATAAATTTTTTCTGTTGGTCTAAGATGGATGGTAGTGGGTGAACCTTAGAAAAGATTGACTGAAAATCAGCGCATTTATTTCGGGCTTAAAAAAGTGAGTAGAAAAAAAGAAACAATATTTTTTATCTAAATCTTATATGAATAAAATAAAGTGAAGAAAACATTTTTAAATAAAATTAGTAGATACTAATGAAGTAATAAATATAATGTAATAAAAGATTAAATTAGAAAACCACAATTACTTTTATTAGTTTCCATTTCTTGGTGTTTGAAAAAATTTAATTATTGAATTTATTAATTGTATTAAATTTTAAAGCAATAAATTTTTGTAACTGCCATCTGATATCATTCTTCTAGTAGAAACAGTTTGAGTATAAAAAAAATTATAAAAAAATGTTGAAAAAATACCTATATTGATATTTATGATTGTTAAAGTGCCAAATTGTTTCTGATTTATGTTGGATAATTCAAATATATATTTGCATAATTTTTGTGTTGTATAAAAAAATAAATGATTTCATGCCAAACTTACAACAAATCATAATTTGTTTAAATTATATTTGATGAAAAACAAACAAAGAATAGTCTGTGTTGTTTTGACAATAGAAATACATTATTCATCCTGGATTACAATAACCACAATAATACATTGTAATATTGCATTAAGTTTTGTAAGATAAATAAAATAAAAAGCATAATCAGAACTCCTTTTTCGTCTAGTTCACTTTTTAGCTGGTTAATTTCCCAACCTTGTTCAGGTGAAATGCCAGTTGACTTTAGGTGAGGATATAAAAACCGTTACTTTTATTAAAAGGTCATAAGAATTAGAATAGAGTCAATAGCAGGATGGATTCAAATTTGGCTCTCAGTTGACTGACAAACAAAATGCAACATTTGGCCAAATTATAATCATTTTGGCTACTGTTTCTGGAAACTAGTCAATGAATTATAGCAAACACTTCTGTTCAGTAAACATACACAATTTGTTTGCCAATTCTTATGTAGAAATTCATGGCGAATATTTAGCTTATATAGTGAAAAAGAATTTTAAAAATTTCATAACTGGCATTAGAGAATTCATAAAGATTTTCTTAGAATGAAGTTAGAATGAACTCTTAAAATTCTGTATGAATTAAGAGGAAAGAGTTACCATGCAAAATGAAATTCTTTCTTAGTTATACTTCTATCCACATCTTTGTATATCATTTAGGTATCTTTTGGCTATTAAATCTAGGCAGCTATTTTCTATGTATGAAAAACATTTTGAAAAGAAAGAAAAAACAAATTCTTAAACAGGCCTTTGCCAATATAATTTGGATCAGTACCAAATATTTTTTTCTACTTATTTCAAAGATCTTAATTAAGTTTGCTGATAAAGAGAGTTAGTGAGATTACAAACCGGGGGTTATTCAAAAAGCAAACTAACAGACAAAATATGACAAGGGTACAAAGGGTTGCAGATAAGGTAAAGGCAGATTAAGCTAAACACAACAGCAGCAAATAAATGACAAAACAGCAACAATAATAGCTAACATAAACAAAAGCAGAGTCGCTTGTAAATCAATGCAATTTTAAAGAAAAGAATAGCAAGAATTTATATGCATTAGACACATCATCATCATCATCATAGACATTGAAAAAAAAAAAAAAAAAAGAAGGATATCAAGCAGATCTTTTTTTTCATGAACAAACAAGAGCACAAGGTTCAGTGGTTATATCATTAGACCAAAGAAAACAAGGTAAAAAGAAAAACATAATAGAATTGAAAAACAGTGGCAAGACATTGCGTTTCTCTCAAACAAACCACTGTTAATGATCAAGTCCAAAGAGGAAGGAAAGGCTCATTGATGCTGCTGGGTTTTTATGTGCTTTAACAACATGCCATGATGAACAACCAATAAAGTAAGAGTAATGAGCAATTAGATCTCCATTAACTCATTTAGACTAAAATCATAATAGTCATTTGTAATAGAATCAAATCATCAGAATAACCCTATTGACCTCAAAGATTAAGGAACAAACTTTGATAAAAAAAGAAAAAAACCTTTGAAGAGTGCCATTTGATTTCAATAAGGTCAAGAAATATCTTCCTATGGTTCCAACTGACATACAGGAACAAAAATAATCTAATAACTCATTAACTTGCTTTTTATCATGAAGAGCTGACAGTGTTGATGGCCACTGAAAGTCCCTAAACATGAAATTAAGGGATCTGATGATGATGATGATCTGAAAACAGAACATGATGCTGTAATTAGAATCAACTTAGCTGTTGGCATTTGTAGTCAGTGATGAGAAGGCAATAAAAAGAGTTGGTAACAAACTAGATGTCAGCATATTACCAGAGCTTAAAGCAAATAAATGAATAAAAAATAAAATAGAAAAAAAAAGAAACAAGCTATGGCTGTAGTATGAATGAGGAGCATTCCAATTTTGGGGGAGAAGGGTGCACTGGAAACTCACACGTCAGTTTCTTGTTTGACTTGGCTATTTTCTTTCACTTTCTTAGTATCTTGTTTATTTTGCCTCATCTTGTCCCACAGCCTTTTTCTGTACAACAAAAATAATAAGCCAATCATCAAGAAAGAAAGGCTTGAATTCAAGTAGAAAGAACGATTTTAACAAAGGGAGATAACCATGTGCATTTTTTTTTTTTTTTTACTATTGCTTTTGCTGTTTAGTGTAGACATTGTGGAAAGTTTACAATTTGGGAGTGCACTTACCCAAATAAATTATAAACCCAGGAATTAAAATATTTGACTATAGATCAAATGTGATCTGTGGATCAAGATTTCCAAAATCCAACCTAGCTGAACAGACTTTCTAAAAGACAAGAAATAAAGGAGAAAAGCCATAAAATTAATATAAATTGCATAATTAGAATATTCCTCCATCTTTACAGGGTCATGTTATTGTGTCTCCTTTATTTGGCACTTAGAAGAAAAACCTAACACTTGTTGAACTGTAGTCTTGAATTTTACTACTCAGCTGTACTAATAAATACTGTTGACATTAAATAGAAGAAACTGTTTAACTATATCTTATGGAATCGGTGGTGAAGATCAGGTCGCTAGGCATTAAAATTTTCAACACAAGTGATGACAGTAGACAATGGCAAAATACAACTACAATCTAACAAAGAACAGATAAAAGGAGAAAATAATGTGGTCCAATAAAGATATGTTTTGATTCAAACATTACTACTGACCAATCATAAGTATTGCTCACTTGATAAACATCTTTTGTTTATAGATCACTTATCTTAAAAGATCCCGACAAGAGCTTCCATGACAAAAACAACTTTTTAAATTTTTTTTTATCTTTAATTCTTTCTGGATCAGAATACCATCGAGATATAAACTTGCCAGAATGTGAAAAGTAATTTCTCTAATAATCATATAAATATAAACATTACAAAGAAAGAAAGTCTTTTTCTGTTGCAAAATACACTGCAGAATTTTATGAAGAAAACGCTTTTGAGAAATGCCCAACAGGAATTTGATGAGAGAGAGAGAGTGCTTACTAACTGTATGAGAAATGGTTTCCTTGCTGAGTTTTATAAAAAAGAAAAAAAAAAGAAGAAGCAGCAGCAAAAACTGATGCTATTAACAATGAAATAAGTGTGTGTGTATGTGTGTGTGTTGAGGGAAACAAACCAACAATATGTATAAAAATAGAACCAACTTTATGAACACATTACTTTCCAGTAGTTAGTTATCTATGTTGTTCATAGGTGTTTTTGTTGATTTTTTATGTTTCAGTTTGATATTGCAGAATAGCAAAATTCTGTTATTTCTTCATCCTTCTACTGTTTATAAGAGGACATTCATTTCTCACTTAGTCTCTGAAAAGGATCTTAACATATTGAAGAAATCAGTTTTCATTAGTGATCAGGATTAGTTAATACAAATATAATAATTGCATATAGACAGATATCAACTACCTTTTAATATTGCCTGCATCTGGAACTTTTCATAATTGATAAAAAAAAAATCTTGCCTAAGGGACAAAAAAATATGTTAGAAATAGCAGCAAGTTTGGCATCAGTGAAGACATAATAATATGAAAGAAAATCATTTATCTGCAGTGGTTTAATAGAAAAATTAATTCTTTCTTAAGCAAGAAAATATCTGAGAAATGTCCAAGAGGAATCTGATAGCAAAGATCGAATTGTTAATAACTGCATAAAAAAACCCTTTCTCTGCAATGGTTGAATTTACAAAGACTAAATACCAATAACCATCCTTTATATAAAAAAGAAAGAAACTTTCCATCTTAGTTATTTAAAATATCTAATATTGTGACGTGATACAACATATCAGTAAAAATTCTAGATGGATATAGATTTCAGTAAAAAGCAAAAACACGGGTAACATTTGTCATCTCAAAAAACCTTGCAAAGATCAATCTTATTGAGAGTAGATATACTAGATTGAAAATTTCCCTTGAAAAGGGCTAATATAAAAGAAAACTCGAATATTAGAAAATATTGGATATTTACCAAGAAAACTAAAGGACTTAGAAACTAAAATAATCCACATTCCCTAATTACAAATTTAATTTCAGAATGTTCAAATATCTACTGAAAATCTGTTAAATTAAATTTTTTTTTTTAAAAAAAAAAAAAGGTTTTTTTTTAGTATAGTGAATTGTCAGTTCATAGATTTTAAATGTGGTGTTGGATTAAAATTATTTTGAAAAAGAGCAGGAGGATCAGATAAACAAAAACTAATTTAGAACTGAATAAAAATGTATTACATTTTAAATTTGGGGATAATGTTCTTCACTAGAAACATTTATTTTTAAAACCAAAACCACATTATAAAGCATTTTACTAAACAGCAAAAAAACATCCCAAGCTGAGGAAGAACAAACAATACATCAGCACCCAACTGAAAGTAAACAATAAATTAGCATTCAAAAAAAAAAAAAAAAAAAAAAAAAGTACAGCAAATCATTTTTGCAAGCCCTAATTGCAGAGACTAAAAACCATAAAACAAAGTTGCACAAAATTGTGATATGCAAAAAAAAAAAAATAGTTTGAAATTGCAATTAATTCTTGTTATAAGAGGATTTGGGGTCAAATTAAAAGAGTAGAAATTTAAAAAATATAATTTCTAAATTTTGGTCAGTTTTCATACATGAAAAATTAAAAAGTTTTGAAAAAGTTTCTCATCATATATATTATGAGGGCATGCCCGAGTGGTTAAAATGTTCACTTTCTGACCATGAAACCTGAGTTTGAATCTTACCATGGTAGATTTGTTACAAAGGTGACTTCTTGGTGTTATTGGTCTGGAGGTGGTGATCCCAGTATACAGTACCTTTGAAAAGTGCCTGGAAACTTGCTTATGCGTTAACCCAAAACTTATGAGTGAAATTGGGTAGACAGAACTGTTTGATAAGCCATTAGTTGTGTAAGCAAGGGTTTCAGTATATTAGCCTTGTTCAAACTGTTGATCATGCCAGAGTATGTGCTCTCTCTCTCTCAGAAACTGTAACTAAGCTCGCTCAGCATAATTACAGTATAAACCACAGGTGGGCACCTGAGGATGTAGAACAAACACAAAAAGTGCCTGAACAGGCATTTGCAAGAGAAACTGGCTAGCCACCCTAACTACTGAGTGTGCTTGGAAATTTTATATATATATATATATATATATATATTAGTCAATTGCTGATACCCGCTGAAGAGAGGATGGACAGATTCACCTATGAAATTCTGGAGTTGGGAGGACGAAGGTAACATCAATCAGCTAAGTGACAAACTTTGTACACACATATACACATAAAGATGCGATAAGTAATTAAGTACAAATTTTAATATAAAGAAAAAATAAATATTCAATTTAAAAAAAAAAGAAGAAGCCTATTTTCATAAATATTTGAATACATATTCAACTTAGAAAAAGATTATTCAATAAAACCATTCTCAAACTGAAAAATGGCCTCGGAAGTGACTGAATGCCAAAATCAGGTGGTTCACATTCCATGTTGGCCATCACATCTATGATAATAACTTTCAACGAGTCTTTAATATTGTAGGTTTACTGGTTGGTCTCATGCTGAACAATGATCCAGACATATTAGTCCAGGGTATTAAAAACAGGACAACTCAAAAGTAACACGTTAGGAGTAACATGATTGTGAAAATTCTCAATCAGCTCTCTTGGGTCATGTGGGAGAGAGTATATTCCTGCTGTATATTCCTGGCCATACCTTTGACTTAGGACTTGACTGCCATGTGTCTAGCACCTTGATGTAGGCACTGACATTGATCCTAAGGCTTTGCAAGAAGATGTGGGTGGCGTAACACATGCTCATAACCCCATCATAGGTGACATGAACTTTGTGTATATCATAGTAGGTAGCTTTGTGAGGTTCTCTGACAACTTTCAAAAAGCTTATTTTCTCTAAGTCTCTGTGATATATATATATATATATATATATATATATATATATCACAGAGACTTGGAGAAAGGTGTGTGTGTGTGTGTGTATGTATATATATATATTTCTGAGATGAAGTATTGTAATTATTTACATTATTCAGACATATTCACAACGTTTTAGCCATATTCATGTTTAGGTCGGCCTTCTTAGGGTGATTGGAATTTCAATTGTTCTAATTCCATGAGCCATGCCTCTCTTCCAGATGTCTCAGTTATCTCCCTTTAACACTCTAAGTTTTTTTTTTCACCACTGTAGTAGCCAGGTATTGAACTCACAACATGTTCAAGTCACTAAATCCAACCAACGCTTTTATTCACTGGGCCATGTGCTCTTGAGGACATCAGTGTATGAATTTTTGTGGGATTTATAAACTTAATGTCTCAGTTAACTATTTTCACCTGATCTCATATTGCAATTTTTGTTGTTGTTATTGCTTTTCTCTAGCACTTCATATTACTGGTTCCCATATTCTGCTTATATATCCAAAAATTGCCTACTTCATGGAAATAATCAAAGATGCTCCCGTCCAATCCAATCAGATGGTGAGCCTGGACATGCCAAGGTACACACAAAGGAGACACTATGGGTAGTCAGAGACAAACTAGCTTCGGATTAATCCCTACGAGAATGAACCAGTATACCAATAGATAACCTGATGGAAATACCGACTTTCTGTACACAAACAACAAATTTCAGAATGTGATCAGACATATATCAACAGGATGAAGGTTTAGCAATGGGCTTGTCATTATCATCAGTAATGGCAAACATATACATGGAATACATTGAAGAAATGGCATGAGAATCCATATCACTAAAGCCAACTCCATAGCTGAGATATATAGATGACACCTTCATACTCTGGCTACACTAGAAAGAAGTCCAGCTACTACTGGACCATGTGAATTCAATAAGATCATCAATACAGTTCACAGTAGAGAGAGAAAATGACAACAAACTTGCATTCTTGGATGTACTAACATCTCGAACAGAGCATGGGTTCAAGACATTGGTATACTGCAAATCAACATTCACCAGACAATACCTCAACTTCAACTCCCACCCCCAATATTGTCCACTACTTACAACATCGAGCAAAAGTCATAAGTGGCCACCCAGAGACAAATGAACAAGAAGTGGTCAGTATAAGCAGTAGCCTACAATGTAGGGTACTGCTTATATTCATAAGCATTACATTGGAGTTGTATATGAAACAGAAATCAGAGAGACACACACACAAAATATCTGCCAAATGGAATGATAATCAGTATTGTGAATTGTTGCAAGCACTCAAAAAATGCATTCACAGAATAAAAGCCTAAAAAGGCAAAGTCTTTATGCATCAGGATAATGTAAGAGTGCAATGTAGTCAACAAATGGTGCAAACTGTGTAAAACTTGAAATTTACAGTTATTGCACAAACACACACTGTACAGCATCGATTTGGCACCATTAGACTCTGAAATTCAAAGAGATTTTGAATGGTCAACATTTCTCATCAGTGGCTGAAGATGGAGCTGTTGTAATAGTTGATCAAAAGTTGATCAGAAAACTTTCTTCATGGATAGAATGAAAATGGTGGACATAACCTTCAGATAAACATGTAGCATGAAATATGTGACTACTAAAAATTAAACTTGTCATTTTGAAGAAAAATAAATTTACCTCTTTCTACTGCCAGTTTTATTACTTTATCTAGTCAAAACCTTGTTTCACAGGTTGAAAGACCATATTTATCAATTATACTTTGTGTGTATGTGTATATACACACATGAGGTCTATGCAGAAAAGATCTAGCTATTTTGAATATGCTGAGAACCAATTATGCAGCCTTGATGTATCTTGGGAGTCAATCAGAAGGGAGCTTACAGAACCTACACTCTTATAGGATTTATACAATTGACAGTGTATAACATAATTGAATGAGATTTTATAGTGTGTAACTGCAATATTTATCATTAGTGCACTTTCCCATTCTTCAAATTTAATTTACGATAATTTAGAAAAGTATCATACCACCTAAGTATGTCAGAATCCCCAGCCAGTACAGATCTGGCTCCCTACAACTTTCACCGTTAAAAAGACAAGATTAAGGAGAATGTGATCAGGCAACTGCAGACTAATCTGAAAAGTAGAAGGAATACTGAGATTAAGTTTCCAAGGAGAGCACTTTGAAAAAGACTAAAGCACCATTGCTTTAGTTAGGTTATTCTTCATTAATATGAAATAACTAGATATTTTCTGGATAGACCTTAGCGCACACACAATTTTAAACTGTGTTTACACAAGAGTAAATCAACAATTTTGTATTTTGGCATAGTTATTAGCTAAATTTTGATCTGAAATTTTCCTTGTATAATCTTTAAGCTATATGATTAATATAGAAGCATTGGGTTAAGTACTTTGACAAAGAAACAGATTATGTGGAAAAATAAATATTTTTTTCTCATTAAGTTATAGATTTATTCATATATGTATGTTGATATAAGGAAATGAACTAAAATTTATGTTAATATTTTTTTTAAAGGTTTTCTTTTTTAAAATCTAGTAGTATTGTTTCTTTACAGCCCCAGAATAAATAATTTTTGCATTCATTTGACATCACAGTTCAGTCATTAAAACCTGTGCTTTAGAAAAACAGAATCAGATGTTCAGTGAAAAATCCAAAACAACTTTTTTTTGTTCAAATAATCAATAAGTGATAGATATGTGTTGCATAATAATTGTTAAGGAATATATAACAATTTATGTCTATAAGTCACTTGATATTAAGCATAATTCTTTTCTTTAAAATAATATGTAATTAGTGTTCATTTTTATCACCAAAGTAATAAGTGGGTATGAAAATATACTTTGGCTCATTTCTCTAATTGCCTAAAGAATAGATGCAATTCATTCACAATTACTAATCAGCTTATTTTCATTTTATCTTTGATGAATAATATATTATCATTTGCAAATAAATCTATTCTTTTCTAGTTAACAATGATATTAGAAATTGAACAGATGATGCTCATTTCAAAAGGATAATATACAATATGCTTAACAACAGATTTTATAAATATGCAAACAAGATGATTTGCTACAGATTTATAATGGTGAATTACAATTAAAAAAAGAAAATTATTATCAAATAATCAACTATTAAGCTGAACGGAATCAGAGACTGAATCAACATCCCCCCTATATAAACTAAAAACTAATTAACAAAAAGTAAATTCAATCAAAAGGAATACTTTACTGATGTTTTCTTAAAAGAAAAAAAACAAAGATTTTATGAAGTAATATTTTCAATAAAAGTTTTATGCAATCAAAATTGAAAAGTTTTCTATAATCTTTTGAAGAGATTGCTGAATATCGCTATGTAAAATTTCATATTTGAACCTTTGTTTTCGGAGAAGTAAAGAATGAAATTCCAATGGATGTTTTTTTGCCTGAATTTCTGAGATGAAATGCTTTTATCATCTATTGATTCATTCAAACCAGTTTTCTCATCTTTGTTGTTTGTAGTCTAATAATTGTGTACAGAAAAAAGGGAAAATAAAAAAAATTTAAAAAAAAAATTCGATATGAAAATCTCCACTCACCAGCATAAAGGGGGGAGGGGACCTAAAAAAAAAAAAAAAAAAAACTCCTAATTTTGTTTCCTCTTCCTCTCTTCGTGTCATTTTGTATTTTCATATTAAGCTACTACAGTGGTTTGTTTCATTTTTCATTTTTTATCTTCTTTTCGTATTTTTTTTAAATAATGTCTCGTGTATGCAATTATTAAATTTTGTAACAGCAACAAGATTTTCATGTGTTTGTATTTTGGTTGCTCTACCCACATTTTGTGATGTCAACACACACTTGTTGCCACTTTTGTATTGTCAACGAATACTCATTGTCACTTTTGTAATGCTCATTGTAGTAGAGACTTTGTAATTGCAGATACAACTATAGTAACACTGTTGAACAATACTGGTGTCAGACGCCTTCGAATAACATTCGCACTAATAGTACTTACTCGATGATACTCATTCGGAAGTAACCACCAAATAGTGATCAGTATAGAGAATATCGATCCGTATAGTAATAGAGGATAGAGTAGAAATAGTGATCAATTATACGTCATGCTAATTCCCATATATACATTTACTTTATGGTCACATGATCTACCTATTTCAAATGTGATTGCCTGTGTTTGCTCTCTGGTAATCTGTGTTCAAACTCTAGTGTTGGTAGCAACACTTTATTCCTATATAACACTACTGCTAGATCAATTTAAGCCTTTTAAAATTCTTTTAAAAAGTAATAAAAAAATGAATGAAATAGAAGTGTAAATCTTTTTCATTCAGTAAAAAAATCTTTTATGTAAAATAATCTTATTCAAGAATAATTATTTTCTAAAAAATCCTTCAGCAGAATCGTTTTAGTAAGATTTTGCCTTCTCAATAAATCATATTTCATGATATAAAATTGATGAGATATAATTTTTGCAGTTTTTACACATAAGCATTGTATTTTTTAATTAGTTGAAAATTTATAAATTGAATCAAGATTGAGATTTATTATACAGAACAAAGTTCTGATTGAATGGTGGGTGCTTTTTCAATAACTGTTGACTCAAGATGGGGACAACAATCATTTTATGAAGTTTTAAAATAAACAAAACATTTACTGTATATAAAAACATATACTGAAAGTTATAATTCTGAGATGTTGATTCATGTTTCCACTGATATTTGCTGGATAAGTTAATCCTCAAAATAAGGCATCCTTATTTCCAAATTCAGAGTGTCTATATGGAATGACATAACCCATTAAGAGAAAATAGTTTTTGATTAAAAATGCTACCATATAATGTTTTCATTAAATCATGTTGAACATAAAATATTTGTCATTTCAATTATATTAGGACAAAGAATTAAGCCTTTAAATTTATAAAGCAAATACAGTAGAAAGAGAAAAGGGCATTGATTCATCAACTTACATAGAGTTTGATTGATCTGAGGGTTCCTTCACTAGGCTATAATGCTGAGCTGATGGATGCATCACGGTTGAGTCAGTGTAGGTGTAAATTGTCGAACTCTCAGGGAATCTTTTGCTTGGGCACGATTGGTAATCATCTGCAATGGGGGAAAAATAAATGTATTGGAGACAATATTTTATATAAACCAATTCATTTTTTATCTGCACCACCTAGCCAGTATTTCTAAATATAAACAGACTACTTTTAACAAACTTAAAATTTACAATTTGAACTAAAACCAAACTTAATAAAAAGTAATTCTTTTTTTTAATCCTTTTTATAAAAATGCATGTTATGTCTTAATTCCACAGATATTGAAGCCAGTGTATATCTAACATGTAAAACAAATGTTTTAGGGGTGTTTTCAGTTGTCTCTGTTGCTGCTTTCATATTAAAGAACTTCACTGATTCAGATTCAACTTCATTGAAACTCCTGTTAAAGAATGCTTCCATCTATTGATAGAAAAATGTAGAAATTCACAATTAAAAGGATTTGTTGTACATTTGTAAGTTAGATTTTAAACGATTTGCACATGTAAAAGTTAAAAATCATCATTATTGAAGAGAAAGAGAGAATTTAAGAAAAGAATTCATTCTATACTAACAGCAAACAGAGGAAGAGATAGAGATGAACTAATAACAATACAACATAAAATTTACTAGTCTACATAAGGAGAGGTCCATTAAAATGAGACGATACAAATTAATAAGGTGGCATATTACTTTCATTAAGTTTTATACAATTTGCATAATTTAATTTGTTTTTTGTTTAAATTATTTATAAAGATCAGTTAAACATTCAAATATGTGACTTTAATTTAGATTAAAATTTATTAGGAGAAACAAAATATTCTCTGAATTGAACTTCAAATTAAAGTTATCTCCCCACTGTTCATCTCAGCAAAGTTTTTTAATGTTAAGAATAAAACTGTTTTTGAAAGTTAAAAATAATAATGTCCAAACCAATCAAAGTTTTGATTATCTTCCAAATTGTTTGGTTTTCAGTAAACTGAGGTGAATCTTGTACTTGACACTTTTTTTTTTTTAAATCTATAAATTTTTGTCTTATTATTTTGATTAAAATAAAGTAGAATGCTGTTAAGATTACAAACTACTACAGGAAGATAAAAGCAAGAGAAGAAAAAATGGAAATGACCACAATACATGCGGAAACTTAAATACCCCAAATAGGATTACATAACCTAAACAACTATTTCTATTATTTCTTCAGCAAGTAAATTATTTTGAGCATCACCCAATAAGATTAATAATTATCTCTACTATTACCTATTACACTACTATACCAGTCACTCTTAATTATATATGGTTAATTAAAAGTTCTAAATGGTTTATTTTGATAGAAATACTCACAAGTAGACAAAACAATGTAATATGGATATGGTAAGCATTAAAATAATTAGATCTATAAACTTGCAAAGTAAATACATTCTGGCACAACCCAACAGAAATCAAATGTAGACATCATACATAGACACGATTAAATAATGGCTAGCCTCTTTGATATTGATATCAACCCAGTAATGAGTTACAAACCTATCTGTATATATATATATATATATATATATATATATATATATATATTATCTATTTTTATTCATTACACAGAATGATTTAAATTAATTCATTGTACATGGTCTTTTTTGGACTGATTTTCTCATTGTGTATTTTGTTTCATCCATGTTCTCTCTGACCTTTGTCAGGTGTCTTGTGTTCTGGAATGTTGTAGTTGAATCTTGTTCTATGGGAAGCATGTACATTTCCATTTCCTCATACATGTCATATTCAATATTTGTATCTGTTTTGGAAATGTCTTTTACAAAGCCTAGTGTTAGTCATGTGACTTCCCCAACTTTGGATATCTCTCAGACCATGTATTCCCTCTTGATTAATGTTGCCACAGGAAGCTTTAAAAGTCAGCACACCAAGGTTGGGAAAAGCAATCCGAGAAACACAGAGAGGCAACAGATATGGTGTGTATGAAAGAGAGGAATTTAACAACATTGCAGAACACAACACCTAAAGAAAACTGAAGGGTACATGGGCAGAACATTGTGAAAAAACAAAAGATGAAATTTCAACAAGACCAGACACAATAATTAAAGCAGGTTAACAAAATTCAGACAAGAACAATGTAAACAAATGTTTGAAAAAGAAAAAAAAATTAAATGAGAAATAAGAGATTTTACTAATCAAAATATGTTAGAGAACAACATTAAGAAGTTTTGCCTATTTTGTTGTTAATTTGTTTGCATAATTTTTTTATTTCATTTGTAATTTCAAGCAGAAATATGTCCATATGTGATTAGGGTACTGTCAATTTATAATCCATCTGAACAAGTCATTATAGACAAGACATTAAATACTTTATCTTGACAATTGATGAAGTAGAAATAATTAACAAGTTATTTAAAGTGTAAATTAAAACAGATCATTTCACTCATTTTAACAACAGATAAACTAATTGCAGCTTTAATAAATTGTAGTCAGAATATCATCACTCTTGTATTAAATGTATAGAATAAATTTAGATTAAAATGCATAGGCATTGCTTATATGTCTTTATGAATATTTTTAGGCCTAATTATTTTAGATACAATTTTCTTGTATTCACATGAAGTGATCATGTTACTACAGTTAAGATAGTTCTTTTGATATGTCTTATAAATCTAGAAGTTCTATTTATCTGCATCCTCTTATGAAATAACTAATCAAACTGAATCTAAGAAAGAGCATGTCAGAAGCTATTCAAGCGGGGGAGACTATTTGCACTTACAGCTAAGTTAGAATTTAGGTAGAAACACTACAAGCCATGCATAATAGATTCTACTTATTACACTATTTTTTAATGCTTGTGAAAGAATCTGAGTTATTAATAGATAAGTAATATATGTATATACAATATATATATATATATATATATACAAAACCTGTCTTAGATGAAATAAGTTGCTTAGTTTCCATCTGCCAATCAATTCAAAACAAAAGTAATTCAGAAAACAGAATAAAAAAGGGCAAATATATATAAAAAGAAAACTTATCCAAAGGAATCATGGGAAATAATTTCATACCACCTATTTAAAGAAAAACAAACAAAATTAATCAAATATTAAAGGTTAATAACTTTTCAGTTTAATGGTTACGGTTATTCAATATGATTGTCTGAAAGGACTTGGTACATAAAAATGAATAGGATAATATCTTCAAGTGTTATTAGAAACATTTTTTATATAGTATTTTATGTGAAATAAAATGAAAAGAATTTAGAATTTTCTTTATTAAATTTATTTTATTAACATTATTTTCTCTTGTTTTGAATTCATAATAGATGGAGCATGACAAATCAAAAACGGAATTCAAAGATGAAATAAAGAAAACAGACTTTCTTCTTGGGATTCCATTAATTGACTATATAAGTACCGAAAAACTATATAATGTAGAGATCTATGGATTTGAAATCAGGTTTTTCACACCCAATTCAGGTGGATGGCCTCAGAGAAAGAGAGAAAATAATACCACCTCATTATATGTCTAGATATACTTATTCTAAATGTTATTAACAAAAACATCTACCATGGTCTTTTATGACCAGATACAAAAGCTTTGACTTTTTACAAACAGAGACATGGATTGCTTTCCAAGGTTGGTCAAGATGTGAAATTAATCCTTAACTTTTAATACACTGCATTATTCACTACTTTTCTCTACACTACATTGTCTTTCAAGGCTCCTCTACTTAATTTCAGTCATGGTCATTTTTTGTTACCACAGCAGGATATGAAAACATAACTGCAAAATTAAAAAATGCCATCATTCATTCATCTGAATTTTTAATTGTCTGCAATTCAGCTTTTTATTAAAACTATATACATACACATCAAATAAGTAACTATTATATACAAACTACTATTTTGGTAAGAAATAGTCAAGGTAAGGTGATAATTTTCATTGTTAGGTGTTCAACCCTATTGAGTGAAATTGGTTGCATTATACTCAAATACCAAATAATCATTTACTGAACACAGCTTAATTTTGGTACAAGGCCACAAGTATAGAGCCCCTAATGATGATTGTAATTACTACTCAGTAGTAATGATTGTTAACCATTATACTAAGTGAGGTACCCAAGTTTGATTCCTAATATTTTTGAACTGTAATATTAATTAATGGTATAATCCTAGACTAACAGGACAGACGTAAATTTGGATAAGGAACAATAAGCGTTGGTGAATGGAAGTTTGTCCATGTTGTTAGAGAGAGAGAAACAGACTTAAAGCATAACTGCTAGGATTATTTTGTATGAATATGGTCCTTACCATCCTCTTCATAATCACTAAGATTATAAACTTCTTCTTCAATATCAATTTTCTTTTCTCCTTTTATCTGAACTCCAGGTCGTGACTCAAAAATGCCACCTATGTGTGGCTGGGCAAGTTGCTGCCAATGTCGAAGGGTTACTGAACCTGCAGAAGACAAAAATCATTTGAAAATAAATCTGATCATGTAGAAGGTCTATTCTTAATAAGAGTAATTCTACTAATCCATAGAAAGATGCAAAATCTATATACATTTCCTGTATTGTCAAATCTCCAAGCATATTTGCCATAGTCTTGGTTGGTTGGTTGATTTTGTTTAATGTCATATCAACCACAATGGCTTATTTAATGCCAAAATTTAAATATTCTGAACACAATTTTATGGCTTCAACTAAATATATAATATAAATAGGTATTGTTGATAATATTCTTTTTTATATTTTTTATATTCCACACTTCTCAAAACCGCGAATCTCACAGAGATCAGAGACCTTGTTGCCAAATGTAGTTTATCGTCATACTCAGGACCATCCACAGTCTTGTTATAACAGGACAGAAAATAAAGTGATTCTATGAGCAGTGAAGCTATAATCACAATAGCTTTTCTAGCAATATTAATACCTTTTTATATATGTGCTGTGATTTCACTCTTTGTATTGAAATAATATGTTAATTTCCATAATTATTGCTAGCAAATTTGTTACTAAGAAACTGTTACTTTGCACTAAAATTGAAAACAAATATTAACTGAAAAAATTGGCCAACAAAATATTAACTGTACATTGAAATATTTTCATTCAAATTTCTGGTGTCAGATCAGGAAGATGAACAATTCATTTTAGAAGCAGCAAACTTTCAACAAAACTTTTTTTTTCATGACAAACCTTTAAGCTAAACAGAGGTTTCTTATTTTTTTTACATCTGCATACAAATCAAATTTTGACCTACCTCATTTTTTTTTTAAAAATCAGTTTTATAATTTTCTATTTGACTTTTATTTTTAATAACTTTTTTAATAAATTGAGAAAGAAATGTAAACAAAGAATCAAACTAATTCACTTACCCTCCATTGGTTTGACAATCTGAAGCTTTTCTGGGATCTTAAAGTGAACACTTGCACTTCCACTTACTGATAGACCAGACATAATACTATCTGAAGACACCATGCTTTCAGGAGTGGGACAAAACATTGGGGTACTTAAACCCTCACTAGAAGTGAACCAAAAAGAGAGAAGTTGAACACATTAATATCTTTTTTATATTATTAAATATACAATAACTTTATTAAAAATAGTTTGTATAAAACATGCCATGGAAAATACTAAACCCCAACAAAACTAAAAAAATCATTTTCATTTGTAAATATTTCTACAAGCCCACTGAGTAAATTTTCAGATATTAAAACCATAATTGTATTATTGTTATTTTAATTCCTGTAACATGAAAATATACTCTTTATTAAATATATGCTAAATAGTACCATATAGACTTACTGAAACATTTTACTGCTAACAGACAAAAAAAAAATTCCATTTAAGTTGATGATTTCATGATGCTAAAACAATGTTAAAAGCTGCTATGTACTGTATTGAACTAAAATGAAATAGGTACTACATTTTAGAAAATGGCTAGCAAAGATGATTTTTCTGAAAATCTTTAAAGAATTAAAACTATGACTTGACAATAGCAATATGATGTAAACATTTTTGCCCAACAACTTATAATGGGTAAAAACAGTCATACAAAACTAAGATTTATTTTAGGACATAGTGTTAGCATCAAAGTCTGTAAACAATTATTTATTCAAGATTAGTAATAAAGATTATGCTTATTGTTTTCATTATACCTGAAATGAAGTCCTCTTTTTTTTCCCCAGAGTAAATCAAAGAACCACAATGTAAAAATATATATATTAAGATTACATATAGTTTATTATTATTATCATTATTTATAAATTTGTAGAACATCAAAAGTTAAATTTTTACTTTTAAGTTTCACATTTGCTTGTCATTTTTATATATTTCACCTAAAAATGAATCCTAAAATAAACAAAAAAAATGTTAGAAAGTAAATGTCTCTGTAATGATAGGGTTTGCTTTGTTGAAATAACACAAAAATTATTATAAATATAAACAAGAGAATGTGTTTACTGCTGAAACAGAATTATACAAAAAGCATAAACAACATTGTTATCTTAAATCTAATCAAAAGCAATGTTTCTGTATTTTATATCAAATTGATATCAAAATCACCTTCATAAGAGACATAATTAATGCTTTTAAGTAATTAATACTTTGACTAGAAAACAAGAATGAGTGTTTGAGTTAAGGATATTTCAACTGAAAGAATATCAATAAAAGTAAACAATTTTTGTTTTTTGATCAAATATTGTTTACGCAAAGGTATATTTTAAAAGTTACTTTCATCCATAAAGTTGTCCCAGAAACAAGAGATTTTTTTTCTTTTTTTAACCTGTCAGCACAAAACAAAAATTAGTTTCTTAGCCTTTTGATTTTTTGGAGAAAATTGTAAAATTTTATTTAAAAAAGAAAACAAAAAACTCCAGTAAATTTTGTTCACTAAATACATATTTATGACAGGGGAAGAAATTAAATTCTTATGTTTTATATAAATATATCTTGCTGCAAATTTCAATGATTACAATGTGATCAAGAATATTACAATGTAGTTCAAAATTAGTTAAGTTAATTTTTATATCTGTCATTTGATTACATCATAGATATGTGTAATTACATATAATCAAATGAATAGGTGAACAAATTCTAAATAAATTTATTCAACGATACAACTCATTTTACATAACATTAATATACTGACTTCCATGTTTTAAGTATATTTTAGCATATGGATATTTGTGCTTTTTATGTAACAAAGTCAGTTTTAAAGATTCACTTTTATCTTTATAAATTAAATTAAATTCGGCAAGCATACCACAAATATTTTTTTGACTCTTCTTTTATAACAATAAGCTTACTAATAGATGAGCCAAAGGAATAACAATATATATATGATAAAAATATAGTTTTACGGTATGCTGTATTTATGGGTAAAAGTGTTCAAACATCTGATATAGAGTGTATGTAAATATAAAAGTGCACACTGAGGTCAACACCAAGCAGTGACATTCTGTTTCATGTTTGAATGCAATCTTCAGGTCATGAAGATATATATATATATATATATATATATATATATACACACACACACACACACCTCTGAGAGAGATATGATGATGAACTTAACTGTCTCAAAAATAATAGCAGTTACTCATGTTGTCTGCATTTGAGTGACATCAGTGCCATGTCTTAAACTCCAAGGTCAAATCTTTGTTTTGACAGTAACATCCTAACCCAAAGAACCACACTCCTGTTTATAATGAACTTCGAGATGCACTAAATTTGAGAGTTTTGAATTTGTCTCTTATTATTTAGCATTATATAATAGTTTCAACATGGCTGAATTTCATTATATGATGATATTTCAGAAAAAACCATAAAGTAAAATAGTTTCATCATAATTTTACTACATTTGCAGTAGTAAAATTGTAATTCACAATACTTTATCAATACTCATATTACTAATCTTAATTATCTATGAATAACTGTTTGAGTATGATCCCCCATCTATAAGGATTCAGTGGACTTAAATCAGAAATAAGTTCTAATACAAATTATCTCACTTCATAAACACTACAGATGAAAGATTTGAAAGGAAAACAAAAAGAGTAAAAGAACAAAAACAAGGAAAATTAATAAGGATAAGAATTTGTTAAGGGATGCGTGTTGGAGGAAAGTGCCAACCTGAAACTTTGTTCCATAATGCTCCTTTGCAGTAGTTCTGCATGTTTAGTAGATCCAGGAACAGTCTTGCCGTCTTTGTCTGGTAATCCCCAATTACGTTTTACTAATAAACGGCGAAGAGCTGTTTCTAAATCATTGGAACCAGGAATTCCAGGGCGACCAAGCTGGTTGGAATTGGAACTGCTGAGGGTTGGGAAGAAAAACAACTTGTTCATCAAAAATACACATGCGGCAGAAAAGTGGGAAGCAGAAAACAAAAATATCAATTCATGATAAAAACCAAAAACTTATAATTCAAGGCTGCAAGAGAAATTTTCTTTTTCCTTTTTTCATTGCTGAACATGGCCCTTATGTTGGATGAATTCTGTTCTTATTTATAAAATTTATATCATAATTATTTAGAAATAAATAATGATGGATTACTTTGTAATTAGCCAAACTCAAACTGAGTAAATTTAAAAGTTATATTTGTACTCCTACTGATACTTATCCAACAGGATTTATATTGGAAGAGGAAAAAAAAATTGAAAAGATTATTAATTTTTCTGTGAAATAATACATTTTGTTTGTAAAAAGTAAAATATAAAATAGATAGAAAAAGGTGTGTGCATATATATATATATATATATATATATATATATATATATATATATATAGTGTGTGTGTGTGGGGGGCATCATTAATTTATGCAGCATTTAGTAATCTTTTGATTTATTTTCCTCTTTCAATGTTGATATGAAATTTTCTTTTCAGTTTTTGCAACACAAACAAAAAATTGGATCATTATTATCAGAGTGAGCACAAATGAAAACCTCCAAACTTATTAAGCTACAAATTGTTTTAGAAATAGTTTTTATTCTTCAATTCTAACAATATCACCTTAACAAAAACACTGCTATGATGTGCCATTTTGCTGTGTTATGGTAACACATTCACAAACAAAAATGGGATCGTTACAATACAGGTGGAACAAACAAGATTGCAATTTTATTTTCTCAACCTTAGAAGCAAAAACATACTTCAAATTCATTTTAACTCTTAGTGGATTGATATTCACTAACAAATATGATATTATATGATAAAGTAATATTCATTAACAGATTTGGATTAAAATTAGGTTTTTTCAGGATGGCTACCTTTCTCATGACTCTTTATGCTAAGCCAAGTATGAGACATCATAACTGACAGAATTTTGAATTCATGCTTTTTCCCAGGTTTATGATATATAAAATGAAACTACAGGTTGCAAAGTAAATACTGAATCCATTTAATTTCTTCCATTGCTTCATCTCTCATATGTTCATTAATTTCACATTCCTCACTGTAAATATTAACCCATCAAACAAAATCATAACTGAAGTGGATGGCATGAATTATATTGAAATCAATAAACAAAAGATTCTAGAAATATCTATGAAACTTTCTCTCACTATATAAATCTACTGCATTCATTTTATGTACACTTTTTGTCAAAGTATGCAAAATACAAATAAACTATATAAATTTTGGAAAAAAAGATGTTGGTAATGTTAAGCTTCATAACATATCAATGTGAAAAGTGTACATATTGCCTTAATTTAGAAATTGTAAAAGAACTGGGGCTAAATTCTAATTAGCAGCCTTGAAATATTAAAATTGGGAAAATTAAGTTATCAAAGCAATTTTAGTTTAATGAGTAAAAGAAAAAAAAACACAATGAAGAAAAATAAAAATTAGTAAAAACAAAAATTAAAATAATTTCAATAATGGATAAAATGACAACAAATTTCATCAACTATTTTTACAGAAATTTGGGAATTGTCAAGATTTAAATATTGTTTGCAAATTTAGCTCTGCTCAGCAACTCCCTGCATCATCATCATTATTGCTTTTGTTTTCATTTTTTTATATTTCTGTCTCTTTTTCATTACTATTAAATTACCCAATTGTATTTAATGCTATAGATATGCAACTTTTCGTTAAAATGTTCTGAAGATTATGTAAACAAACATCAAAATATTCACTAAGTCAATCACACCTTTTTTCCTTACTTAATAAAATACTAATTACCAGTAAGTATTTTATACACACATATATATATATATATATATATATATATATATATATATATATATATATATATATATATATATGAACTTTTATTTTTAAAAAATATCTCTGTGTGTGTGTGTGTCCCATTCACCCAACTGAATATAATAATGTTCATTTTTCTTATTTTATAATAGACATTAATTTTAAATAAATCTGTAGATAAATGTAATCAAAAGCAAATAAAGTTGTCTATTCATTAAGTGCAATACCAAATAAATTTATTTTCCCCCATTCCATTTGGATATAGCATTGGAGTTTATGGC
This sequence comes from Acanthosepion pharaonis, assembly GCA_903632075.3. Lineage (NCBI taxonomy): Eukaryota > Metazoa > Mollusca > Cephalopoda > Sepiida > Sepiidae > Acanthosepion > Acanthosepion pharaonis. The sequence continues at coordinate 24,836 of CAHIKZ030002663.1, forward strand.
TGTGAATAGTGGATTTAAATCTTTTTTTTTAACTACCTAATTTTTTTTTTTTTACAATGAAAAAAAAAAAAAAAAAAAAAAGGTAAAAGGAAGTGTAAATAAATAAATATGAGAAAATCAAAAATGTAACTTTTAAAAAAGATTTACATTAAAGATAGGAAAATGATTCAATTTTCAAAAACGGAAAAATATTATTTTGCAAGATCATTCCTTCCATCATTGAATTTATTTTCAATGAGTAAATTTAGCAAAAAATAAAAAACATAAAATTCTGATAGCTATAATGAAAGACTATCAATTAACAAGTTATGCCTAACTTCATACAAATAATGACATTTTCCTGATTAAAAGAACAATAACAAAAAAGCCTCTCATATATTTACTGTAATTGATTTAGTTTTAAAAAGAAAAAAAGAGAAAAACTGACAACTAAAAGTTTTCCAATTTAAAGTGAAAGTTCTGAGTTTTCAAGCATAATCTAAAATTGATTTGTAGTTTCACTAAGATAACCAAACTTAAAAAAAAAAAAAAAAAAAACTAAAACCAAACAGGAGATCATTTTAAGAACTTGTGCAAACATTTTTTTAGCAAAAACCTTGTCTATTTTTATAAAATAATCAAGGATACATTTTTCTTACAGAGAACTAATACAAAGACTTTTTCTTTTTCATTTTTAAACTGATCATATTATGAGAGAAAATTATATTTAAAATAATATTTAGTAATTGTCATAAGAGAAAGCAATTATCAAATAATTACATAATTTTAAATAAACAGCTAAGACTTATCTTTATGGTAATAGTCACAAAATGTGTAAAGTGGATATTGCAGGCTGTAACAATCCACATCATTTTGAAACTTAATAGTAAATATTTAGTCAATGATATTTATTCAAGTAATATTAATAGGCTCACATAAAAAAACAAAGTTTATTAATAAACAAGAAATCAGAGAATAGTGAATGTTTTGGAAATGTCAATAATGAAATGTTGCTATGTGAATGAAAAGGAAAAATGATAAATCATTCACATCAGTTTTTAGTAGTAAATCAAAATTGTTTAATAAGACAAAAATGTATAAATTTCAAATGAATTCATGAAAATATTGAAAAGCTTAATTCCAGTTCCCTTCTGGCTAACAAGAAACATAATTCTCCAATTAAAAAGAATTGTGAAAACTGTTTGCTTCAGACTAACAAGATAAAAGGATTCAGTTTTCTTTTTTCTAGTCAATCGAGGTGGTTTTGTTTCAAACTGAAAGAAATCTAAGGATTATTTTTGCCATTTTGATCACCTAATTGATCGTAACACACAACTGCAAATTCTCAAACTCTATAAAATCTATTCTAACAATGCAAAATCAGAAAAACAAACACTAATCATAAACAATTACCTGGGGACCCTGACAGCCAACCAGCTTAAAAACAATGAGGAGCACAATTACAGTAGAAAAGTTGTATAAATATATAAAAAATTAAAAAAAAAATAACACACACACAGACTAAATACTCACAAAACAAAACAGGATATTATTTTAAAATTTAAATTGAACCAAAAATCATAAGCCTGGGTAAAAAAAAAACTATATAGAATAAAAAACAAGTTCCAAAATATATTTGGAAATAATGAAAATCATTAATTAAAAATATGCTGATTATGTAGATAATCCTTCAAAATATTCATGTTTCATTTATTTTTATTACTGACAAAAATATTTCTTATTAAATTATTTCTTTATTTTCTGTTCTCAAGTTATGGCAAATATTTTAATCTATATCCATAATAGTCAAAAAATTGGACCAAAGACTGAATTCTCAGAAAGACAAGTTCATGTCTGCAATCAAGTGAGAATTTTTAGATTTTAATAATATCTAAATTAAAGTTGATAATATCAAACTTTAGATAGAATACAGATTTAAGGAAATGAATTATTTTATCTGAAAACATAAAATACTTTGATAGAATGCTAATTACAAAAAAAAAAAAATAAGAAAAGATTTAACAAAATAAGAAACTGCACAATCCAAAATGGTTTTATCAAAATAGAAAGCTGATTATTCTTATTTAATACAGGAGACAAAAACATAATATTATCAATTTTTCTTGGCAACAGTTAAAATGTATATTCAATAGATTTTTTATAATAGTGCTCTTAGTATAAATGGGCTCAACATATAATATGAGGGACCTGGTATTGTTTTTGTGTCTTTTGGGTTTAAGTTGTTGACAGTTGTAAAAATTACTTGATTTACTTTCTAACACCACTAAATTTATCAATACAGACCAAGTATTTTTTCAGGTCCAAATAAGGTATATAATGAAGACATAAAAAAATGTTTCAGTTTTTTTTGTTTTTTTTTAAAGTATTCCAATGATCTGCTATTGCTAAATCATATAAATTCACAGATGCTAAAAGATTTGATTTAACATTTCTTTCTTTATTTTTCATTCATCAACCCATTTCATTTTAAACTGATCAAGTAAATTATTTCAGCTGGTTTCTAAGAGAATTTCTTGGTTATTTCTTTTGGACATTGTAACATTATTAAGTTTACAAAAGCAGGTATTGAATCACAAATTATTAACAAGAGAGTCTCTTGCCGTAACTAACAGAAAAAAAAAAGAAAGAAAAAAAACTCATCATAAGAATATGTCATCCAGCAAGTTCATCAACAACAGAAAAAAAATTGACTTAATCATGTTAAGCAAAGAAGTCATCATTTCTTTTTATATACATATATGACTTAACCAAGTACACACAATGTAGTTATTATGTTCAAGATGTTGTCAGTGGTTGTCTTTAATTGTGAAGCACAAGTAATAAACTATAATTCAATATACAGGTATTGGTTTCATTGAAGTAATTTTATGAGATCTCTGGTCATGATTGGATAAAGAGTAATTTGCTTACCCACAAACACTTTCAAGATCAGCATTGTAACCATCACTAGCAAATGATTCTCCATCAGAGAGATACAGTGAACTTCTCACAGATGTAGATGCAGACTCTGTACTACTTTCACCACTTGGCACCTTCAGTAAAAGTGAGCTGCTACGTCGTTCTTTCATTTTTTGTGTTGCTTTTTTAGCAGCTCGAGCAGTTTCAAATATTTTCCAATTATGAATTCTAACAATGAAAATGGAAAAATAAAATCATGAAGTTGATTTTCACTGATTCTCAGGATCCTATATTGGAGTATTTTGTATATGTATTTGATAATTATAAAAAGTCACAGAAAAGAAAAAAAAACAAAAACAAATTTCTAAACAAATTCTTAAATTCAGTGTTAAATTACAGAAGTGATGAGCTACAAATATCATGCATTAAAAGAAATAAAAAAACAAATATGATTATTTAATTTTTAACTAAAATAGAAAAAAAATCTTGATTTGCTGAATTGCATTTTTAACTTGACAAATGACATATTTATCTAATCCAAATATTAAACATATTTTACACACTAAAAAAAATATTAAAAATTTCAAAATACACTTTTTCGTTTTTTTTTAAATTCTTTCATTTCTTATTTTATTCTCTAATGTCAACAAACTAAGATTGGTAAGCTTGGACTAAACCCCTAAATATCTGACACTTTGACAGACATAAGCAAGCAAATATATTCAGCAGCGTCAAAAACTAATTTCCACATCCTCTACTTTAAAAAAAAAAAAAAAAAAAAAAAAACTTTTACTTTGTTTTTCTGCTAATTGAAATTTATTGGTTAATTAGTGAAATATCAATATGAATTAAGAAAAAAAAAAAAATTTATAAAATTGTTACAAATATTGGACAGAATGTGTACCGTCAAAGCGATGCCAACTTAAGGGATTACATCATTTGTTTTGGATGCGGATCAGAATATTATTCAGTTACAACTAGTTTTTTTGTGTAAATTCTTTTTTTATGCTGTATAACTAGAAATATGTTAAAGAACATCATTTTTCCTGAGTTATATTTGAAGTTGTTTTCCCCTGAGAAGTGTTTGGTATGTCTACTATAATATAATAAGCAATAGTATCAATTTCTGTACAAAATGCCTGCATTATACTAAGAGAGAAAATTTGCTTAGTAACTAATAATGGTAAATACCTAGAAGTATTTGCATAAATAGGAAACAATTTTAAAAATATTAAAATATAAAAATAATAAATATAATCCCAGTGTATTGAAGATTGGGTCATATATTTTCTGTAAGTAGGAGTTAAATAATTTGCTTTTTCTGTTAAGGTACCTGTTAGCTTTTGCTATACATTTAAATATTATATATACAAAGTATTTCAGAACTAAATTGGTAGGCCAACATTAATTAAAGAGTGGGTCTACTAGTTTAACAAAACTCAAATTATAAAAAAGGTAACTCTTGCCTTCTTTCAGCAGGTGAGTAACCATGAGGATACTCAATTTCGCTACGCATTGAAGTTTCTAATTCTGATGCTAAGGAGTCACCTCTCATCAGTGATGTAGATGACATATAGTGCTTAGAAGCACTTGGCTTGTGTTTCCGACGAAGAGTGCGCAATTCATCTTGGACTTCTTCAAATAATTCCATAAGTTCATCATACCGGTCCTGCCATTCAGCTAACTGAAACATCACAAGATAAGAAAAATGTTAATATTTTAACTTGTTTTGTTAACATTAATATTTTTCTATTGGATTACATTTTTTATGGTGAACTTTGAAAATTTACTTTGAATCTGTGAAGCCAAATTTTACATTGCTTATAGGCTTATATTTAATTAGAAATCAAAGGTATTTGATATTGTTAACCAAAATTTAACTAGATAATAAAATTTATTGCACTATCAGGCTATGGAGTAATTCAAATTCTTGCAAAATATATGAATGTATTCAACTTAACTAAGATGCACAATAGCTGTATCACAGCTGAAATATATGAAAAGATCTTTTTACATTAAAAAAAAAAAACACTAGATGTGTATATATATATATATATATATATATATATATATATATATATATATATACACAAACTCATTTGAAGCTGCTACCCACTACACATCCATGAATTTGCAATGAAAAATTAAATTATTTCTTTTTTTGTTAAATGGTAAACCAAGAATTGCAGAATGTGTTACAAGAACACAACAGTGAACATACTACTTATTTAAAAAAAGGGTATAAGAAGAAGTTTGTCAGAATGGTAAAAGTGCTAACCTCTTTGGTTAATTTCTGCTGAGAATCTTTTGCTGCTTCAAGCTTTTTGTGATACTCAAGGTTCTCAAAAGAGATCTGCAAAATTAAAAAATGACTACAATTGAAGGAGGCAATAAAATATAATTTATTAGTAAATATAGCTAAAAAAAAGATTTAACTCTTGTAATTTAAATCAAAATTAGATACAATTTTGAAATATTTAGCAATATAAATTATTTAAGCACATACAAAGTTGAAAATTATATATGTAACAGTTGCATTATGTTAAAGCATATTTTAACAAAATTTAACTAAGTTTTAAACAATTCTAACCAAAAATTGTTGACAAAGAAGAGATTTTGTATTACATTCTATATAAGAGCAGTTTCCTTTAAACTTTTATGCAAAGATGTAAGAAAAGGAAAAAAAAATATGGGTGGCTGGGTAATACTTGCCTCACGATTTTTCCTCTGCAGCTCCACTACCTGGGATAAGAGATTTGTAATCTCCTCTTTCTGACGAGAACTCTCCTCTGTCTTTTGTGCAAGCTCATCGGAGAAACTCTCCAACTGGCTGTTGACATCAGCTGAAAATGTAAACCCATTAAAAAGGGTCATCAATTTCTAAAATAATTATGGCTTAAAGGCTTTATTTCATTTTTCTTAATTAAAAGGTTTCTACCCACCAAAAACCAGATAGAAACGTTATTGATGATCAAATCAAGAACATCTTCAGTCAGTTTTTTTTTATGTTTTATTTCAAATGACAAAAATAGAACCAAATTACAATGTGAATGAAGATACAGAATTTATATAAATAAAGTGCAATGTACTTGTATCAGTCCATCCACTTTTTGATCTCAGCAAATCATAAACAACCTAAAGTAACAGGTAAGTAACTACTATAGTTACACACAATTAAAAATGAAATAAATAATTCATTTAAAGTTAAATTTAAATGCTGAACAAAGTGAAAAATTTAAAAAAATCAATTCTTTATTAAAGTTTTAACTTTAATTTTGCTTTTCATCTCAATAGCAATTGATATCATCTAATTAAACTGTAATTAACACTTAAGCATGGCATAGTATGTTGCGCATAAGTTTTTTTTTCTCTTTTTCTAGCATGCATACTGTGATGTATTCAAAATATTACATAGTTTGGGTTCCCTAATGTCTTTTAAGAGTGACTTTATATGAACGGATCATAAAGAATGGTGATTTTAAATGAAAATAAAAGTTGCACACAAAATAAATGGAAACAACTACAGAGATTGGTTGCATATAGATATAGAAAGATTATACTGAATTAAAGTATCAAATAATGATAAAATAATTTTACTATTTCTAAATCTTATAACTTTTATGTACATAGGATGCTGAAGATAAAAGGCCAAAGGCCTGAAAACTCTCTGCAGGAGCTAGCCTAAAGTCTGCCCAAAGGACAGCTTCTAGGCTAGTGTCAAATAAATTACAAGAAAATATTGACTTATTTAGTGCATTATTCTCTTGCAATATTTGAATCATCTTAAAGTTGCATTTTAGAACATGTAAAGTGTTTCCTAACCAAAATTTTCGTAAATTACAAAACATATGAAATCTCTTAAAAATCCATTAGCTTAAATGTAATGCATCATTATATATGCATTTATTCAACCATCATAGTTGCTTTCAAATTATCTAAAGAGAATAATACATAACATCCTCAAATTGAGTGGCAGCCAGTCTAAAAGTAGAACTTGTCTGTATTCAAAAATTTGCAGAAGGTAACAGGAAACCAGACCATCTTTCCAAGAAATCATTGCAATTCACAGATAATAAAAGAGGAATCTGTGACGTTGCTCTATCAAAGTAAATATTTTTAGTAATAGAAAAAAATTCAATGATTAATTACTGAATTTTGCAATGTTTTTTTTTTTTACCTAAAATTTGTTTCAACAAGTTTTATCTGTTAGTCTTTAAATTGATAATTGGAAATAAGGAAAAGAATTATCGGAGGTTAAAAATAAGGATAAGTTTTACTGATAGAATAGGAATATTATATAGGTAGGTGCCATTTAAATTCATTTTGAAGAGATTAATACAGCTAATACAAGTTATTATATCCAGGCACCTTCAACTATCAAATGTACATATAATCCTTCACACATGCTCTCTCTTTCTCTCATATATATATATATATATATATATATATATATATATATATTGACAAAGTCCTTTTTCTTTACATTCTATTTTGACAGTCCTGTTTTGTGAATTCTATTGCATCATGCAAAGTTTGGGCTTTCTGGTGGCCCAACAGGTTTTTCCTGCTGCAGAATGTTGGTTGCTTTTGATGCATTATTGATAAAAAGCCTTTCTGCTTTTTGAATTGAATGGACTGTAAACAAACACTTTCATCATAGCTAGCTGCTTTATCACTACAACCAGGTTATGAAGTAGACTTTTTGGTGAACATTTTGAATAACTATGATACATGTTTAGTTATCGAACACGTTTGAATAATAGAACTGCTATTTTGTTGTTTTTACTTGGCAATCCTGTTCTCTCATTATGTAAACTGATTGTATTAAAATAAAGTACACAAATGAAACTTTATAAGAACGTAGAATTTCTGAAAATTAAAATGATTTAGATTTTTGTCATGTCCTTTAAAAAGAGATACCGTAATTCCCCATGTATAATATGCCTTCATCCATAATATGCTCACCTAAAATTGTGCTGAAAGTGTAGGAAAAATGCTTCTACTCATGCATAACATGCACCCCTTGTTTGGTAATCAAACCCTATAAATTTTACCTTTACAATTTCATTACAGCCAGCGTTTCCTACACTTATTAAAAAAGGTTTTTAAATAGAATAATATTCTAATTTAGTTTTATGATAATTTTTATTTTATTTTACAGCAATTTTTAAAAGATTTTCTGTAGCTGTGCATAATATGCACCCCTGATTTTGCTTATTATTATTTTAGAAAAAATGTGTATTATACATGGGGAATTATCTGTAAATGTCACTTTGTCACCTGTTATTTTTTCACTGATATGCAACAACAGGAGTGTGGTACAATATGTAAGAATTTTACTACCTTTGTAATAATTTAGCTGAGCAATATTAGCAACTGATTGTTATATTCAATGCCAATTAGAACAAATAAAAGTTAAAAATAATGAGAATTGTTGGCAACTTTTCAAATGAATTAAATTTTTCATATGGTCTGAATGTTTAATGTTCTTTGTATTTGATATTTTTTGGATTTAATCATGTCAAAATAATAAAACTTACACAGTTGTTTGAGGCAATCTTGCACCAACTTCTCTTCTTTCTCCTCATAATCTTCAGTGACGGAAGCAAGTTGTGAGGTCTGAAAATCAAAAGCATTCAAAGCATTTTAAAAATTTCCTATCATTGGAAAATCATTTATCTTTAGAAAATTATAGGGACTAGTTATTCATGCAAATAACAGTACATGAGTGATTGAAACAACTTTATTAGGACTGAATGAAATACATGAAAAATTTAATAAAAAACATTATTTGTAGTAAACAAATATAGATTCACTCAAATTATTGTTTGTTTTTGGCTAGAGTTCACTTTTATTCTTTGACTTCACTTGAAGACTGTATAAATTATTACCAACATTATTGTATATACTCTCTCTCACACACACACACACACACATTATATATGTTACACACACATTAATAATAAATATACATTTATTCTTTATATACTAATGCCCTTGGGAAAGATATGAATCCATCCCTTCCCACCAGCTATGGGTAAATTGCAGGAGAGATTGAGTCCTATAGCCTTGGCTACCAGTCTAAAAGGAAAACTGAATTCAAACCAGCCTGAAGGGAGTTGGGCTCTGTCAGGCTGTTTTTGCCCAAGACACACCATTGTGTCTTGGACAGTACAAGTGGTGACCCTAAGGGATTATGGGATTCCTGATTGTGAAAACTTCAAGTTTCATGCATGTGGCAATAGTCAGGCACAAACTGAAAACTGACTGTTGTAAAATCTTAATATTAATAACTTACTGTGAAGGTATTAGTCATCTTAGAGAACCTTTTTTTGGCCTCCCATCAGCATGGATGATGCTAGCCTTCAAGAGAATAACTCATTGTGCCTTCTTGGTCTAATGTTTTCCACTGACATGAATTGGGGCAATTATATCAAATCAGTTTCTAGGTCTGCTGCTAGGAAAATTAGTTCTTTGTGTCATGTTAGACTGTCAAGAAAAATTCTCTATCTTGCATGTTTATAAGTCTATTCTTTGTCAATGTATTGAATACTGCTGCCACACCAGGCCTAATGCTTTTGCTATGTATCTAGAGATTTTCGATAAAATCCAAAGGAGAATCTGCAATGTTATCCGTCCTGACATGATATCTCAGCTTCAATCACTTTCCCCACTGCTATAGCTTCCCTGCATCTTTTTTATAAATATTTTCATGACAATCGTTCTGATGAGCTTTCCTCTTTGACAATTAAACTTCATGAATTTAAGTGCATTACTAAATTAGCAGTAAAGTCTCAGCATTTTATTGTTAAAATTGCTTGATGTAACCTAAAGTTCTATGTTAATAGTTTCTTCTCTTATACTTCTCACTTGTGGAACTATTCAAGCTTCTTGCTTTTGTGTCAACAATAATTTTCAAAAATTTAAATATGACATCAACTGCTGTCTTCTATCTCCTTGTATTTTGTTCTTTTATTATTCTCTTACTTCAAAGTTTTTCAGTTTCCTTTACTCTCAATAACCTCTTGTGTCTTAGTTGCTTTATTGCCTTGCTTAATATGAAATAAAATAGATAACATTTCTCTGTTACATTTTAGTCACTGATATTTCTTATTCATACAAACATTTCTACTAATTATATTTTATTATTCTGTTATTTCTATGTATTATTCCATTCTTCATCTTTTTTAAATTTCATTTCATTTTGAATTATTAAAAGATCACACTAATTAATGCAAACCCTAGATATAAAATGAGACAAGTAAAGCCAGTGTCCATGATTGTAAACTGATGGTAACTGAGAATCATTGGTAGAATTTAGTAATTTAATGGGTGACTGAAAACAGAAGTGTCAAAATTAGTTTGGATTTCAGCTGAGTCTCCTTGTATTCACTTAAGTACTTTGCTTTTGAGAAAGGAAGGTATCCTCATTGTCAGATATAGTGACAAAATGTGTCTCATTACTGGCATGTCACGATGGATGCGAAAGAAAAAAATAATAAAACATCAAGTACATCTATTTTCATGATGAAAAGATAAATAGAAAATAAATATATACACAAGTAGTATAAATCTTTGGCCAATAAAAATGTAGGTTATTTAAAAAAAAATATCCTGTTTCTAAGTCTCACCCTTTCACTGTCAAAACTCCTAAATGTAGCCGTCTCTTCTACTCCAATAGCTTCATGTCTCGCACCTCTCGCCTGTGGATCTCCCTTCCCTATTCCAGTTTCCCTGAGAGCTATAATCTCCAGCTATTCAAATGTAATGTCAATTGACATCTCCAGTTGCCTTGATCTATCCACTACCCTTCTCCTCATCCTTTCTTTTATCACTCCTATCTGATCTTGCTCCAAATTTTCTGTAACCCCTTGTGTCCTAGTGGCTTCTAGCCTTGCTTGGGGTGAAACACTTAGAAAAAAAAAAAAAGAAAAAAAAAGAAAAAGTTGTCCAAATTGGAGATCAGTAAGGTAGATTAAATGTTGTATAAAATTAAAAAAGTAATGTATTTCAAGCAGACAATGATAGATGATGGTGTGTCTATAACAGATTGTATTCAGTGTTATTCAGGATTAAAAACAAGACTTGGTATAAATACACAGTACTTAATGCACATGACTTTCTCTTGGTTTCTAATTGATGAATCATTTGGAGTGGGCAACAAAAATACTTTTAATAGGTTATCAAATGCTGACTGGAGCAATGTAGCATGGTTGATTTGGAGCAAGAAAACTATCAACAAAGCTCCTAACAAGTCTTTATTGGAGATATTCTATATTTAGTAAATTAGAGCTGCAGCCAGAAGAAAGCAAGATTAACTACTGAATCTGTTCTTACCTCAAGACGCAGTTGCAAATTGTCATCTTCCAGAAGTCGCACCTTCTTCTGCAAGGAGTCCACATTGATGTTGGATAAATTGAAGCCTTTTTCACTGCAAGAGCAAAAAAAAAAAAAAAAAAATCAAATTTAGGGAAAACAGAACCAAGTCATGACCATGGACCAAAAGAACACGCCCCAAATAATTCAAGCAAAGCCAGATTTTTCAATGAAATTAAACTAAAACTATGCTATTTCTTTTCAAGGCATTTATGCACAAGAAAAAAAAGCCCCAAAAAAAAAAGCAGAACATATTTGATAGTAATTATCTTCCATTTCATCTTCAGGTTCCAAGTTTTATTTATTTGACTCAAGTGAAATTCTTTTATTATTCCAGCAAAAAAGAAATTTCTCAAGACAATTCCCATTAAATTAATAAATGAATGAGAGAGAGAGAATGTGTGTGTGTGTGTGTGTGTGTGTGTGTGTGTGTGTGTGTGTGTATATATATATATATATATATAAGTTTTATGGTGTGCAATATTTATGGGATAAAGTGCTCAATATCAGAGATAGAGCATATGTAAATATCAATATAAAAATATTAAAATGGACATCGGATATTTTAAGTTAAGCACTCAACATAATCCTAAATATATCATCAAATTTGAAATGAGTGTACAACATTTAACTTCACTTGATCAAAAATTCATAATAAATTGTAAATTTATGAGAGGAGTAGATAGGCTTGAACAGCAGTAAACGTTTATCCCTTTTTTTTTTTTTTTTTCCTGTTTAGGATTAGGTTTCAGGTTTCTTCTAAAATTTACTTCAACTCTATACTGTTAACATTTCCACCTAAACTTTGAAATTTTCATTCCTCAATAGCTTCACCTAGTATCCAGTTCATATTCCTTCTTGGTCTTTTGAACAAGAATAAAGGTTCATCCCTTGTTTCCTGTTTAGGATTGGGTCTCCAGTTCCTTCTAAAGTTTTCTCATTCCTAAATCCTCTCACACCCCTTTGCATCTTAGTGGCATTATCACTTTGCTTGGGGTGAATTGATTTATCAGAAGAAAAAAAAAAAGAAAAGAAAAAAAAAAGGTAAAAAAAGGAAAGAAAAAGGAAAAAAAGAAAAAGAAAAGAAAAAGAAAAGAAAAAGAAAAGAAAAAAAAAGAAAAGAAAAAAAAAAAAAGAAAAGAAAAAAAAAGAAAAGAAAAAAAAAGAAAAGAAAAAAAAAGAAAAAGAAAAAAAAAGAAAAGAAAAAAAAAGAAAAGAAAAAAAGAAAGACTCCTCATATGAGGGTGGATCAATAAGCCTATAGCCTGATATGAAGTTATTAGCTAAAATACTGATCAGATATTTTCACTGTACAAGGTTTGATTTATGTGATGAATATTTACTACTGAATTATGTGCTTTGACAAGAAAGATGATGCTGAGAAATAAGTATTTATTGTAGAAATACTTTCATCCCCATAATTTGGAGATGGGCATATTGATATACCTATATATCTGCACTGTTATAAATGACAAATTTGGTTACATGTTTGCACTAAAATATGAAAAACTGAAATAAACTGCAAGTTTGTATATTATTTACACTTGCTGAAAAATAGCATTGATTTACATATCTAAATGTGCACACGTACACACTCATGAGCGCATATATATATATATATATATATATATATATATATATATATATATATATGAGATAAATTTTACACAAAAAAAAAATAATCAAAGTCTTAGAGAATTTCAACAGCAAGTGCAAACAATTTTATAATCTTTTATTATTAAACTTTCTGAGGCAGGGTTATGGCTCACGAGGACATTACTTTGAAGAAAAGGGTGGATACCAGGTATTAGTATAAAAAGAAAAATTGAATTTTTAGCTAGTGTGTGTGTGTGTGTGTGTGTGTTCATATATATATATAAAAAATAAACCTATTGTGAAATGTTTTCTTTTGATGTTTATAACTTCAGTTTTTTTTTAGTTTTGGATAAAACAATATCAAATAAGTAAAAACTAAAATCAATATTCACAGAATATTAATCCAGATGTATCCAGACTACAATACATTTGTTTTTGCATATATGCATGCAAAATGTGCTTTTTTTGTATTTATTCTCACAGGTACAGAATTTAATGGAGACATTTTGTTCTTTGCTAAACTTCAAATAATTTTTAATAGAAAGTTAATACTTCTGAAATAATGTTTTCAAATTTGTGTTTTTCCTGTCATCTAAAGTCTTTGATGGTAGGTTTTAAATTTCTACATGACTGATGAAACTTAGCAACCAAGTATAGCTGTAACAAGAAACATTAATATTTGGAGACTATGATTCATCAGGGTGAATTATATATATATATATATATATATATATATATATAAAATTCAACCTGATAAGCTTATATATATATATATATGTGTGTGTGTGTGTGTATATATATATACACACATAAAAGCTTACCTTATTTTGACAAAGCCACAAGTATGGAGGCTCCAGTGGGGAGTCAAATTACTAAGTAATAATCTGTAATTTCCTATCTATTAAGATATGTAGGTGTGTGTACAAATAGTCTCTTAGAATGGAGAGTATTTAACTCAAACTTCATGAAAGATTGAAATAAAATGTTTAAAGAAAGAGAAAAAAAATTCAGAAAATAAATCTGTTGTTGTTTAGATTTTGAATAGGCAAAATAGTTTTTGATCTTATTGAAAAACTTTCTGAATATAAAGTCTATTCTTTCCTGAGAAGAATCTAATTCAGTTGGCAACAACATAAATGCAACAAATGTAAAATAACAAGTTGCAATGATAAAACTCCAGCCATACTATCCAGACCAATACCTGATTAAGAGATATTTTATTGGATAGTTGCTAAGGTGTGTCCATCAGTAATTGTTTATTGCTTGTTTCTTATCTCTACTGTAGCCAACTTAAAAAATAATAAATTCATTTGAGAGAGAGAGGGGTGAAGGTAAGCAATCTCTCTGATCAAAATTGTAAAGCAACCAAGTAAAGGTAAGATAATTTTTAAACACCATTTAGTTTAACAGGTTAAGCCAGAAATAAGTACAGTATATTTGCAATAAGGAATGATACAAAACTGGGAACAAGTCAAACACAGTTTAAAAAAGAAAGTAAATTAATATTTGGCAGTAAATAAAAAATATACCTCTTTTTCACACACATTTAGATAGAACAAAATTATACAGACACACAGAAATACATGAAACATACTTTAACACATACATACACATATTCACATCTATACACTTATTTAAAAAAAAATTATATATATGCACAAAGAAACAAAGCTATACAACACATACACACATTTATATAATCCAGACATAAGTATGAACATGCACAAAGAGACATGTATGCACATATATAAACTGAAATGCCAAAAAATTAGAGATAGCAGTATAATCGATGGTTTCATTCGCCCCCACCCCAGAAATGGATTACATGTATAATGCAAAAGGCAAGTGTAGCTGGGACAACAATGGTACAGGATTTTAAATTGTTTGACTGCAGAATAATTGCTGGAAGCAGAAAGATAGTGTACAGTTTCCAAAGTGGAAATTGCTTTAGGCTTTTCTCTGGTAACACTAGCAAGAATCTACCAAAAAATTGTAACTATGGGTGCAAACAAACAACATATAAATGGAATAGCCAATAAGTGGGAAGGGTAGTAACCAACTAACAAGGATGGACATTGTATCAAATCACATCCCAATTTATGTTTAATGAAAAGTGTAGATTCTGCATTTCCTTGGGTGGGTGGGGGATTCATAGTTGTCAACCAACAAGGCTGCTGTTATGAACACCAAGGGTAGTGCACTGAATTTTGGCCAGTTAACAGGACCAAGTTAGAGTAGTCATGATTCCAGCTCTTTAGAGCAGACAATCAAATTTGTGTGCAGTGGAAAATACACAAGACTATACATTCAGCTTGTCAGCAGTCCTGTGTAAGCTCATGTTGGCTCCATAATGAGTTCTGTTGGAGTTTAGAAGAGTAACTTCTGTGGCTGGAATCTGTCATGACAAGTGTGACATACACATTGCAGACTATTTGCACCTCTTTATTCTTGCCATACTTCCTGGTGGTGATAGTTTGTTCCAGTAAAATAATGTATCACACTCACTATATGTGGGGCAAGCATAAAACTGGTTCCAGGAGCACTTAGCTGACTTTCAGCTATCCTACTTGTCACCATACTCAACAGATTTAAACTCCACTGAACATATGTAGGACACATTACAGATTTCACTAAATTCCATATAACTACACTCAACAAACACAGCTCACTTATGAGCCACCCAGAAATGTGCCTAGCACCTCACGGACTCCATAACATGTCATATAGACACTGTTATTCAGGTTAAAAGAAGAGCTACACATCAGATAGATGTTTCTAATTTTTTTTTTTTCACAGTTCAGTATATCTGTGTGTGTGTATGTATATGTATGTATATATATATATCAGTATGAACAGAAATCGATACTGCATGGTGACTGGCAGTTTTGCACCTTAAGCACTTATCAGATCATATCAAGTGTGTGTGTGTGTGTGTGTGTGTGTGTGTGTGTGTGTGTGTGTGAGAGAGATATATGAATTGCATGCACATTCTCTTTATATAAAACATTTGCTTTGAGGATGTTCAATATCCTGCAAAAAGAGAACATTTAAAAAAAAATCATGAAAATATGACAAAGAAAAGCAGAAGGTATTTGATGCTTGCTGATTAGTAGGCTTTAAAGATGAGAAAGTATGAAAAATTTAACCAGGAAAACAAATGAAAAGAGAAAAATCTTGTTAAATACAAATGAGATGATGAGGAAGCAGAAAATGATTTGCCAGAGAAAAGCAGGCATTAATCAAGAGAAAAGTCATTGCAATGTGAGATTAATTCTGATGATTTGGAAATATGGCAATTGTGATCTGGCAGACAGAATAAAAAGTCCTTAAGTTCTATTTAATCTATGAGGACCTGTGCATGAAATCAATCAATGAGTGAGTAAAAAACCTAACACTATTTCAAGGCTATTTTGAATTATTAAGTTCATTTTCCCCTTCTCTAAGCATGAAAGGTCTATAATAAATAAATAAAGTTGGGAAGCCAATTTAAAAAAATGGTGATATATGAGGATTGCCAAAGTCCAGGGTTGGATATACAAAAAAAAAAAAAAAAAATCAAATCACTAAACATCAGATTCTTATTTTTTGAAAGGGTTTCTTGACTAGGCTAATAGCTTTTCAGTACCCTTTTGTACAAAATGAATCCAACAAGTAAAAAACAGAGTTCAATTTAGTGTTTGGTAGTATGTATGTTTCATGAGTAATATAACACCAATTCTGGTTATATAAATCAAAATTGCTTTCTTTTTTTCATCAATTTCACTTAGATGCTTAAATTGTATTTGCACTTTGTCCCATTACCAATTCTCTTAATCAGAATCTTCTTATTATCATGTTACAACAGTAGAAAGGAAAGCAAGCAATTGAATGAGTACATAAATGATCTTTTTTTGTAATTACTTTCCAAAGCAATAGTAGCAAATTAATTTTCTCACCATTCACTTGAATGATTATTGTTGTCTAGTGTTCTTCATATATTATACATAAATCTCAAACATGATAATTTTACAAACTATATAAGTGAAAAATAAAACATTTTCTTGCATTTAGTGACATTAAAGCATCAGATATTTTGACATGAAAAAAAAAAAGAGAAATTTTTTTTTTCCACTTTATAGATTGTTAACCCAGACAAAGAAAAATTGAATGGTTAGAACGAGCAATCTTATATTTTAATTTATTCTAAGTGTGGAAATTAATTAAAATATAAGATTGTCTATTCTAATTATTTCTCATAAATCCTCTATAGGATTGAGGTCCAGAGACTACTTAGAGCAAAACAAAGCCTGAATTTCATAATCTTAGAAAAACTTTTGATTGATTTAGCATTATACCATTGGTATATATTACCAAATTGGAATGTAAGGAACAAAATGGTTCTTTCATATTTCTTCCAAACACTAACACTTTCATTGTAAAGAATCTGTGATCTAACAATTTGACAGGTGAAATAGCTCTACAGCATTGTGCTGCTGCTGCCACCATTTACAAACTTATTTGTTCAATTTATGGGATAGCCTTTTCAAAACTGTTCAGGTAATAAATCCAAAACATCTCTGATGATCATCTAGAAGCAGGGAAAGACAGCATTCTGCAAGAAATGAGAATCCTTGCAAAAAAAAAAAAAAACTTCTATCAGAAACGTTCTTTGACAGTTGCAGCTTTCTCGTAAAAACTAATGAAAATGCAAAGTTATTTAAGAAACTGCCTGATAGCATGTCTACAGACATTTTTCCTTCATGAAAGTAAAATTATTTGACAAAGGGTTTGTTTGCTTCTTGATACCAGAAGCCATATAAAATTTATTTATTTCAGTTTCTTCCTGATGGTCCTGATGTTCATCATAAAGTGAGAAAATCATTCTCTTCTTGGAGGGTGACAACTACTTACTTCCTTTAGCATGAATTATCAAGCTTAAAATAAACATTAAATTTTCCATTAAATAATCACTCCTATAAAATTCAAAAAAAAAAAAAAAAAAAAAAAAAAAAAATTATATATATATATATATATATATATATATATAAAAGATGGAAGTAGCTGAATTTCTGTTTTTTGACTTCTTCTTTAAATTTTTAAAATTAAGGCATTTAAAATAATTTTGTAGGTAAAAATACCTATCAGAAATGAATTCTTTCAACTCTTTATTGAATTAAACTACACAAAATTGCCCTAATCAGAAAAATAACTTGTAATAAATTTTCAAATTTAACAAACTAAATTCGACAAAATAATTAATCAGTTCAGGTTTTTCCAAACAATAGAAAGCGAAATGACTAAAGTAGTTGAAATAAAAAAAAATGTTCTACAACAATTTTTTGCAAGAGAGGAAAAAAGATTTTGTGGGTGTCCTCCAGCTTTGCTTTTTTCTAAATTAGGTGGCAAAAAACAACATCTCAAATAGTCATATGTGAATGCAGATATTCATGTATATATGAGGATATAAAGATGTAGTGTTTATCTGCCACCTATTGCCTTATAACTATTTATCATTAATTTCAACTTTTTTTTTTTTTTATAATTAAAAAATATAATGAAGTAAGTAAAATGTAAAACTAGTGCATCACTCAACTAAAACTACAAGCCTTAAAATCACAACACACAAATTGTTAAAGAAAAGAAAATTAAATTGATCAAAATGTAGAACAGGTTGGATTATTTTTATAAGAATCATTTCTATCACAAGCAAAAAAAAAAAAATAAAAAAAAATTGTGTTATAACATTATCATATTACAAAACAAAATTTTTAAAAGTATTTTGATGTTTATTTTTTTTGAAGCTTTTAATTTTTCAAAGTTTTAAAATTACTAAAATTAAATGAAAGGTTAACGATAAGAATATTATGTACATATTAGTGTACTTTTTTTATTTTATAATTAAATATATTAATATTTAAATGTTAAAATTTAAAGGAAATTATAAATTTGGTGGAAATAAAACCAAAAGATTATATTTAGATTTTAAATTTATTAAACTTTATCATTTTAAATTAATATCATTTTTTTGGTATTTACACACAATATTATTTTTCAGAGTATGAATTTTTGATCAAGTGATGTTATAATATATACACATTTTAAGACATGTAAAGTATAGATGGTATCCATTTTATTTTCTTATAAATAAACCTGAAAAGATCTTATAAATGAAATATAAATAGCAGGGGTGGTGTCAGACATTAATAGTGATCCCACAAGAAGTAGAAATGTTTAAAACAATATTTCTATATTGTTGAATGATTCTGTTAAAATACTGAAATTCTACAAAGGTAGTAATTTTAACAAGCAGAAGTATTAAGAAGAATTATGAGTATTCAGCAGATACTGAAATGGTGAGTCAAAGATTCTAAATTAATATTTATAAGGCCTTGATTGGTCAAGCCAAAATCATCATTAATTTGGCAAAGCTTTGAAACTATGATAGGAAAAAAAAGGTCAGTTGTATATTGTATCTTTATAGTTTAAAGTTTAAATATAATGTGATTGCACAGGATTATAAAGAGGTCTGTACAAAAGAGAAAGTCAGAACTATTAATTTCCCATGATGCAACAGGCTTAAGAAATATGATGCTTTTATTCCTCAGAAAAAAAATTCCAAGAAAAACAGTTCTAACTTCAAGGTAGGACATATTTATATCTACTATTGCTTTTTAAAGTAAGAAACTTGATAAATAGAATTTTAAATGCTTTATATTTAGTTTAAATATTATCCTCATGAAAGTCCTCTTCTATTAAGTCAGAAACATACTTGAGTGATAGGGAAGATAGCTTTTCTTAATTCTAACCTATTCACTTTGTGTAAACACAAAGCAAAACTCAATTTCATATAACCATAGAATAAAATATGTTAAGAGAAAATGGATTCCAGCAACTTCATAGATTATTGCCACAGACCACTTGTGAACCATTTTTTTCATTAAATAGATAAATATAATAGAGAAGATTGGCTGAAAGAACTTGTTAACCATTAAATCATTGTTTACAATAAAAAAAAATCAATCTGAGATGATAGAAGGCATTTTTAGTGAAGGGAAAACTTTGTGAATGGATGAAATACCTTGAGCTTTTTGGCTGCTCCTTGTCAGGCTTTGTTCTATAAAAAGGAAATGCAATGGAAATAACAAAATTATAGTAGAAATAAAACCTATGAGATGCAGATAATGCAGAAAATACAAACATTGCTGCATTATCAAAAGCTTCTATTAAACAAAAATATGAATAAAGCATGCACAGGAAAATTAGGATTTAGAAACTTGAAAAATATGATAATTCAGTTTGGTATTTTGAAAGATGGAATGTTTGAAATCAGTACTGAAAAGTTTGTTTATCCAAATTATTTTATTCTTTTATATAGAGTATCATAAAGTTGCAATGTTTTCAAGGAGAGATTCTCTAATTATATGCAACTAACAAATAATTGTGTTTTGATAAGCCTAAAATGATAGGGTTGTATACATTGGTGGTATCCTAAACTTCCAGAAACCGATTCTATAAAGGCAGGTAATCTTTAGGGACCTATTCTGCTTATTTTCTTTTCAATTTGAGAATGGGAACAAATCACTGTATAGATTTAAACCATTTTGATAATTTAATAGAAAACATTTATTTATTGAGATATTTCCAGATTGAAATCCTGTTCTCATCATATTTCTGTTCATAAGTATGAAGCTTTTTAACTCTAGTGTCATCAGTTGTGTTAGGATTTCTTAGCCACATTTGAACTGAATCACTGCAGTTCCAAAGATTCAATGGAAGACCTATCAAATATATGACACGAAGATTTGCCACATTTTTAACTTTAAAACGGTAGTGGGCATGGGTCTATTAGAGTTTCACTACATGCATACATGCTGCCACTGGTTGTGTGTGTGTATATATCTCCAAGTATAGGATTGGTGTATATGGAATAAATTCCCCAAAAAATACTATTCTTAAAAGAGTGCTCAATACAGAGTAGAGCAAATATAATTTATTTGAAAATGATAACATAAATATGTTCTAAAATCACTACAAAAATAGCCATTTTGTTTCAATACTTCTGGCGTCTTATCAAGTGATGGTGTTGAATGTAATGGGCAAAAAGTATTTCAATTGTACACTCATTGATAAAATTGTGTGCACTAAATAACAGATCGATTTATTATTTTTAATATTCCTTTTTATGAGTGCAGCTTAAATTTCTTTATGCACTGTGTGTGTATGTGTTTGCAGGCAGCTTCAAAAGAAATACTGCACAATTCTAACCATACATATAAGATTCATTATTTCCAGTTGTTTTTATATTTGTTGGGGAATTCTTGTTGATGCATCCAAGCATATTCATGTTTTTTTGTTTTTTTTCCGTGTCCTGTTTTTAAAAATAACAACTTGGTTAGATTTATTCTAATGACTTATTTGAGAAATTAACCAGAAACATAAAAATATTTATGCATAAATAACACATTCAAGCAAAGTTGGAAAAGTATTGAATGCAAACTGTCTGTGTTTATCACTTGATTTCTGTTTTTCTGAGATACCTATACTTTATGAAAATAAAGCATCAGTTAAATCAAGAGATATTTATAACTCCTAACACTACAAAGACAAAAGATGGACATTGAAAATGTATGAATACAATCCTAATTGTTAATCTGATATATTAAATAAAACAAACAAAAGATAGTTTCACACTAAGTCAGCTGAAGAGAATGAAAACACTGTAACCTCATGATACAGTTTGTGTATATATAGTATGAATAAACAAAATGAAAAACAATGAAAAGAAACAAAGAAGCAAATAAAAAGGACTGACAAATGTGACTTATTTTTTATCACATTTGACAAATATTCTCTAGTAAATTATGAATTTATTTTAATATTTTTTCTGGACTGAGGTGGTTAACTTTTGAATCTGTCAAAGACTATGCTAGACAGAGCTGAAGAATAATGATAATAAGAGGTAATATTTTTGGGACATTTTAAAAGATTAAAATTTGTGAATTAAAGGTGTTTTTTGCTGAGAAGGTGTTTTTGTGTTGATGAGTGATGTAGTTCAGCAGTAACTGTCCATTAATGGTATGAACATTGATTGATGGGTTTGTCTTTTGGTTTCATGTTTTCTTTATTTTTACTTCAACTTAGGCGACACTATTTTCGGACATGACACAAATTCCGGGTTTTTAATGATTTAGTCGTCGAACGTCTACAATATGCAAATTTTCTGCAGGTAAATTGTACCCTGACCATTACATTTGAGTATCTTTTACCATTCACTGCGAAAACGTATTAAAATCCTGAAGAAGAATGCATTCAAAAGAAGTCATCAGTTTGGTCCAAAAGAAGAGAGAAGACGGGCTCAGTATCCAAAAAGATCGCCGCTGAGATGAAGCTACCAAAGTCAACAGTTGAATACATGCTAAGTACAGACTATGAGCGGAAGAAGAAGAAGAGAGGACGGAAAAAACAATTTCCAAGAGAACAGAAAGAAGAATGAAGAGGAGTGTTACGAGGTTGTTATCATCTGGAGAAAAGGTGACAGCGAAGAAAGTAAAGGAGAAGTGTGAACTTGACGTCAGTGTTCGAACTGTACAAAGAAAGCTACACGAAATTGGACTTAAGTATGCTAAAATCAAGAAAAGAATTACACTAACGAGAAAACACAAGGAGGCAAGGCTGGGAAGCGCCAAAAGATGGATAACAAACCATGTCGACTTCAAGAAAGTGATATTTACTGATGAAAAACGTTTTAAGTTCGATGGACCTGATGGGTGGTGTACATGGTCGAGAAAAGGTGAACCTGTTATTCTCAACAAGAGACAGATTGGAGGAGGAGGAGGAGTCATGGTTTGGGGTATGGTATTTCCGAATGGAAACTTGTGGCTCAAGTGGTTAAAAGGACGTCAAAATAGCTTGAGCTACAGAGAACTTTTGGAAAAGAGAGCCCTACCACTCATAGAAAAAGAAATGGGAAGTAATTTTATTTTGCAGCAAGATAACTGCAGCATCCATGTGGCCAAATCAGTGAAAAATTGGATGCGTGAAGCAAATATAACTACTCTGGAATGGCCTGCAAGAAGTCCAGACTTAAATTTAATTGAAAACATATGGGAAATGCTTGCAGAGCTTGTTTACGACGGGCCAGAAATAACCAGAGAGGCTGAACTGTGGCAGCACATACAAGATGCTAAAAATAGACTGCTAGAAACACGAAGAGACGTTATTATCAATATGTACGAACATTATGAAGATAGAATGATAGAAGTCATTGAAAAAAAGGGTGCTGCCATAAACTATTAGCATTGTTTCTGCAATGTCCGAAAAAATACTGTCGCCTGTGTAATGTGAAAATTTGTCCATTTGTAAAAAATAAAAATACTTCTAATTTGAATTCTGCTTTTCCATTTGTAGTATTGAAACAGTTTTTAAATGTTATTGCCATTACACTAAAACAGTACAAACTGCCTGTGCTACCTAAAACTTGAAAAAATAAAGTATCTGAAAAATAGTCGGCCCCCTGTAGCTTTTAAAGTACCTGGAATTAAAAAAAGCACAATAAAAAACTAAGATTTTAATGATTGTTGATTGCAATTCCATTGATTTTTTTTTTTTTAGTTTTTGGTCAGAAGCTTAAAAAACATTGAGATTTTAAGATTTCTACAGTTTAGTAATTATCAGTTGGGTAAATGTTTCAGTGAATTCTGTTCTTTTTGTGTCCTGTTTCTTTCACTCTCAGTTACCTCTTGTATCCTAGTGACTTTATTGCCTTGATTGGGGAGATGATTAAAAAAAAAAAAAAAATAATTAATAATATCTCCTTTTCAGTAAAAGACCAGGAAAGTTGAATAACATTTTTTTTCAGAAAGTGACCAGAAAGTTTAATTGAGGGAATATTTGAGAAATCCTTTTTGGAAAAGCCATAAAAGTTGACTGAGGAAACAACCAACAAATCCTTAACTGTAAATAAACTCAACATGATTGTAACTCTTTAAATAAAACATTTAATAAATCTTACTGCATTGTCTTGTTATAATCATTTGCAATTAATTAGTCTATAGTTGAGTAAAAGTTTTTATCAATTTTCTACAAAGCTAAAACTGAGCAGTATGTTGAAAAATATCTTCATGTATTTTTTCTCTCTCTATTCAATGGTGGCAATCTTCTACTCTAATCTTATGTAATAAGCTAAATCATCCTTTTTGTGATGAGTAGAATTTTTTTGTCTACATTCTGATTTGTTGTTTCTCCGTTTTACAAGATACAAAATTCTTGCATACAGTGTGCAATACAAAGTCTTGCTGATTTTCCCTAACGTCTTAGATTCCTTGGAAAAGGACAATTCTAAATCTACATAGATATTTAGATTTGTTTAAAATACAATGAACTGAAACCAAAAATTACATTTCAAGAATTACATTGTATTTAATAACTCTGTGTACCCCCTTTTTATTTTTAATAAAAAAAAAAAAGTCTCAAATAGTCACTCATTTAGTACACACTGCCAGTGAAAACTAGTATTGTCATAACTGCTATCACATTTTTGAGAGTAAATCAATGTTTTTGTGATGAGGTTTGAGAGAGTTGTGAAAATCTTATGCTCTTTCTTTATATTTATTCATAAAGTGGATTGAATAGAAACTTTATATAAAGATTTGAAGCATAGACTTTTTTGTGTAGTTTGTGATAAAAGAGCAGGATTATGAGGAGGAAGATTTTGAGAAAATATGATGAATAAATGAAATGATAATCAAGAAGACAAGAAACAAAATCAGGACAAGCAAATGAACAAATATTATTGCCAACACAATTAACAGATCTGAAACAAATTTACATGCATCTTTGGTTAGAACATACAGTTAGAATTATCTCCTAACCTGAATTTATCTTAACCTATTAATCCCCATTGTAAAATCTGGTATTAATTAAACATTTCTAACAATAATTCATTAATACCCACTGTCCCAAGAATGGGATGATAGGCATTAATGGGCTAATATAAAATTACATGAAAAATATTAATACTAAATGATTTTATATTTTATACCTGACAAAAAGCAAAAAATAAATAAATTTAGAAAAATCATCCTTTATGGTAGTGCCTTGTTCAATGTTAGACCATCTATTTAAAAAAAAATACAAAGAGTCCCTTGTTTTCTAGAACAGGAAACTCACTTTTACACAAAAGTATGTAAAATATACTCTAAAGAGTATATATTTATGTACTTTTATATTATGAAAATGTGCTCTAAAGTTTTGAAACATCAATAAGCTAAATTTATCAATAATGGTTGCAATTCCATTATATACAGCAGCATGTATTTTTTAAAAAGATTATCATTAAATGAGAATATCTGAAAAATCATTTATGACAACTACATTGATAAATCATTTTAGAATATAATCAAAGACTATTTTAGACTCTTGATAAGAAAGGGGATAATGTCCCAAGATAAATTGTTCCTTATTTGCCATAATTTACCAAAGTTACAGTGGGAGAAAGGAAATAAAAGTGGCACTTGATTGTTAAAATTGACAACTAATAATCTGATTTAAACTGAAATTGCAACAGTGGATCAAACACAAACAAGAGAAAACTTATTTCTATAAACAGTCTTTCCTTCAAGTATTATCTGAAATGTCTTTTTACTGGCTAAAAAATCAATTAGAAAAAAAATGAAAATCTTGATAAATTAAAAAATACTTATATCTCATTAATTTAACATTAGCTTATATATTTCAAGTTTTATACAAATTTCTGCTAAATAGTTGCATATATACATATACAGTATGTGGGGGGGACAAATATTTGTACACATACAAATTTTTAATTTATTGTATTTACAACTAATGAACAAACATACTTTTCATATAATTAACTGTACATAGATGCATAATAACTAAATATGCATAGAAAACAGAAAAAAAATTTGATTTAATAGAAATAAATCTCAAAAAAGATGTTTAAAAGAAAGGTTGCTGTATATATATATATATATATATGTGTATGTGTTGCTACCTATATATATATATATATATATATATATATATATATATATATATATATATATATATACACACACACACGAGCCCAAAAATGTATGACAAAGTGAGGGCAAAAGTTTTCCCATGTAGCATTTAGTTTTTTTAGGTCCTCATTGGATGAAATGCATTGCATAAAAACATTTTTCCACTTTGTCATACATTTTACCCCTAATATTTCTTGATAAAAAATTATATGCCATTATCTCATTATATATATATATATATATATATAATATATTGAAACTTTTTAGGTGAAGGGAGAACAAAAGACACTCACTGTGTTACTGGCCCTAAGAACCTGCTGTATTTTTTTTAATGGACTGTGATTGGACAATTCAAAGGTGAACAGCCCCCTTTGAAGAGGAAGAACTGTGACTGGACCTTAGCAGCAGTTGGAAGTGAGACCACTTAGAAATAGGAGGTTCGTTTCTCTCTCCTTGTTGAGAGGCAGGCAGTGTTTGCCCATAAGTAAAGTATGCATGGGTAACAATGTTGCTGAAGGCAAGTTTCCCCTTCAGAGAAAGTTTGAAGAAAAGTCCTCTCAAAGAAGCCCCAGAAAAGAAAGAATTGAGAAGTCCATAAGTGGAGTTTGTAGCTAAAGCCATTTGAGAAGGAGGAGGAGCAAACATGTGCAGTTTCAAAAAGTGTTTTACTGTGTGTTTAAGTAAGTTTTCGCCTTTTATGGCTGTAAAAAAAGGCATAATTTCCAGGCAGATGGGACGAAAATAAGAAAAGAAAGGAAGTTTGGTCACCGAGAAAAGAGAACTTTGTCTACACAGGACAAAAAAGAAAAAAGAACTTTTGAACCTTGAAAGGACAGAAAGCGTACCGTAGAGCAAAGGCTCACCCTTTTTTTTTTTGTTATCACTGACACAGCAGGTGGGCCCAATCCTTTTGTTTGTTTTTTTTGTGCATTTGTTTTTCTGATATATGTTTCACATTGTGTTAGTCAGAGAATAGGTTATCCTATTCTCAGCATAAAAGGGACGAATTTTTGCAAGCACACTTGTTTAGCTGGTTAGAAATAAATATTTTTCTTTGTAATTGAATCTCATTTGCATTTTTTTTTTTTTTGTTAATTCGAGCAATAGTGAAAATACTATTGCAGCAGGTTTTATTTTCTTTCAGAAAATAAAATTTATGAAAATATATGGGAGGTAAGGAAAATAGGAACAAAAATGAAAATAATGATTTAGAAATAAAAAATGTTGCCCTAAGAATATACACACCTTTTTTTACTAAACAATTAGCAGGACAACATTATCGAAATTCATTTCTTTGATAAAATTAACTTTATTACTGCTTTGCATTGCTTATAACATTTGAAAATAAAACAAGTGAACATTATGCATAAAAACCAATAAGGATTTATTTTGTTAAATTTATGTAATCCTATTAAGTATTTTTGAAATGAACAAATGTTATCTGTTTTATTTCAGTCAATTACAAACTTATTTAATTGAGAAATTTTAAAAGATTTATCTTTTAAGATTTTTTTTTTTAAATACAGTCATTTGTAAACTTTCACAAATTGGATGAATGGTATTTTCATTTGTTTGGTCATTTCAACAGAACAATATAAATAAAACAATCTTTGGAAATTTTCTAGATTTTTAGTTTAAAATCCCAAGATAAAATTCTAAATGTGAATAATAGTTTATTATTTTATGAATATCAAGTTAGGAAACTTTTCCATCAATATGCACAAATTTCTTCATTTTTCAGTAGAATTTGGTTTACTATTTTTCATAAGTGGGTAAAATAAATGTTTTTAACATAATATTAAATAACTGTTGCTATGAGCATATGAAAAAGACTGTTTATGATCAATTTTAATGTTTTATATTGCAATGGGGAAATCTTTAACAGTTGTTTAAGAATAAAAAACATTAGCCCACTTGTATAAAAAATACCAAATTGATTAGTTACAAAAAAAAAAAAGAAGAAAATTATAAATATTCTAAATACTAAAGGACTAATTAATAAAAGAAACACAAATGCTAATTAGATCATTAAAAATACAAATAGTGTATGTGTGTGTGCATGCACACAAACATGCATATATAATTTCAAAGCAATTGTTTTTAACATACAATCTCAAGTACATGAATGTTAAATAAATTATCCACCTGTGAGAATGAAACCCAAGGTCACATCCTGGAAATCATTCTGTATGAATAATGACTAACACTATTTGAGACTAACAGTTGAAAATTAAGCAAGTTGGTATTTGTTAACAGGATTCTGGTACATCTTTGTACTAAAATTTTAAAAATTGGTTTATTGTAAAATAATTATACTAATATATAATTCAGAACTTTCATTTCATGAAAATAAATCCTAGTTTAATTCAAGTATTTTAAAACAGTAATTAGTAATTTTTGCTAATTTGTCTTTGATTTCTTTCTGATTGGAACTGTCACCCCAAGGTGGTTAAAGACACACTCGTTAAATATATTTTTTAGAAAAAACAACCTGTAAAATTTGCAAATGTTATTCATAATTCAATGGTCAAACAAAAAGTATAAATTTTAAGTTTTCTTCAACATAACATTAATTTAATAATTATTAAATTAATGTTATGTTGAAGAAGACTATAACTATTCAATTTTTAAATTTGCAAATGAATTAAATCCTGAGAAGAAATAAGTTATTATATAATTGTTGTGATTTCGTTATTCTCAGTGACCACTTATATGAGTGTTCACTTGTGCTTATGCAAATTATGCATACTAATTTGCTAATATCACTACATCTCCCTGAAACATAAGGGTTTTATTCCTCATAGATCTTGTACTCCTTCTCATGCTATTTTCATTACTTTGCTCTACTTCTCTCTCTCTCTCTCCCGTATTTCTTTCCCTAGGAGACCTAGATCTGTCCCGCGCTAGGCTGTAGTCATATGTGTTTTCTTGCATTATCTGGTCTTTGTCCGAACTTTCAGACTCATTCTGGCCCTCTTGATCCTGCAATATTTTGTCTTCTGATGTTTCTTTCTGTAATGGTTGTTCTACCAACTCATTATCAGACAGAATTGAAGACATTTCTTCGTCATTTTGCTCTTCCTCTTCACCCTGGGTCCTTATTTGGTCTGCATGGGCTAATACACTATTGCTGTATTTATTATAGCTGTATTGTGGCCTTTTTGCATGATAAATTCTGCCCTTTCCGGATCTGCATCTTTGTTCTTTTTGTACCACATTTTTTCATTTGTAGAATACGACATCGTTAGCGGAGCTCTAATTTGTCTTCCCATTAAAGCTGATGGGCTTTCTAGTCTTCCCGCATGTGGTATCGTACGATAACTTAAAAGCAGCCTCAGTAGAAAAACTTCTTTTTCTTTTTGCTGAGAGCATGCTTTTAGTCCCTTTTTTACAGCCTGTACCATTCTTTCTGCTAATCCGTTTGATTGAGGGTGATATGGAGGTGTCTTATATGGTTTACACCCTATTTTTTCTAACCATACATTAAGTTCTTCATCACAAAATTCTGGTGCATTATCAGATACCAAGGTTTTTGGTACGCCATTTCTGGAAAATGACTCTTAGAATCTGCTTTATTGTAGAACTTTTCTTGTGTGTAACCTGGATTATTTCAGGCCAACCTGAAAAAGAGTCTACTAGTATTAATAAGAGTCCCACTCCATTAATGTAGGCATGATCCATATGCACACAACTCCATGGCTTCACTTCTTTGGGCCACGAATGTAATTTGGTTTGTGTAAAGTTTCTTAATTCTTTACATTTTTTGCACCTTTTTACATATTCCTTGACATCTCTTGAATATCTCGGCCACCAAGCTTCTAATTTTATCCTTTTTTGTGTGTCCGCTACTCCACAGTGTATATCATGTACACTTTCTATTATCGGTTTTCTTTGTGTTTCTGGGGGAACTACCAGGTCCCCATTACAAATCACTCCATGTTCTATTGTTAATTTGTGTCATTTCTTTATAGGGTCTTTCCGCCCTAGAACAATTTCCCCATGAGTTTTTTCTTATTCTCAATACTATCCTACTTAGCACTGGATCATGTCTTGTTTCTGCAGCCATTCTATCTAAAGACAAAATATCAGTCTCTATCAAATGTAGGAATGAATCTTCAAACGGTTCCGTCAAGTCTGTGTATTTTGGTAAGTATCGCCTGCAAAAATTTACCAATCCCAAAAAAAGACTCCATTTCTTTTTTATTTGTAGGTGTAGCTACTTTTAGTATTTTTTCTATCAAGGCTTGGTCTGGTGATATACCTTCTTTTGAAATGGAATAACCTAAAAAAGATATTTTGTTAGAATTGCTTACTCATTTTTTCTCATTTATTGTCATTCCAGCATTTCTTAATCTATTCAAGATTAAGTCAGTTTTCTCTTTTAATTCCTTTTCATTAGTAGCTCCTATGCATATGTCGTCTTGGTAACAAATCATATTTTGTACATTTCCTAAAACCTGTTCAATGGCCCTTTGAAATATGGCGCTTGCGGATTTTATTCCATATGGCATCCTTTTCCATCTTAGTAACCCTATTGGCATATTTATTGTGGTTACTTCTTTGAAGTTCTCGTCTATTGGTATTTGGTGGTATGCCGTTTTTAAATCTATTTTTGAAAAAACGGTCATTCCTGCCAGTGCATATAATGCAAGTTCAACATTGAGTATGGGATATGAATCCGAGCATATCTTGTGATTTACTCCTATTTTGTAATCTCCACAAATATGTAAATCACCATCTGTTTTCCTCAACACTACAATGGGTGATGCCCACTTGCTACCTCCAGGTGGAACATGTTCAAGAAAGTCTTATTGTACTAATTTACGTAGTTTTATCACTACTAATGGCAATAAATGTACTGGTAATTTTCGTGCCTCATAATAAGAGGGGGAAACATTTTCTTTTACTTTTAAACTTGCTTCATAGTTTTTTAACTTTCCAGTTTTTTCCATTTTTATTTCATTAATTAACTTGGTAGAATTTATGTTAAGCACATCGTTTCCAATAAGTCTGTGGTTCTTTTCGCAACTTGTAACAACTATAGGTATTACTTCAAATTTGTCTTTTAACTCTAAGGAACCTTCAAAGTATCCTAATATTTTTATAACCGACCCATCAAATTGGCGGAGTTGTAAACTGCTCTTTTGTAAAGGTGGCTTACCAATGCGTTCCCAAAAAAGTTTTTGGTATCAGTGTTACTTCACTCCCAGTATCCATTTGCATACCTAAATTGCAGTTATTCATTTTGACCATTACTATAATGTCTTTTTTCTTATATTCAATTTTTTTTATACTCTTATTTTTTAATGTAAAAACTTCCCTATTGGTGTCGTTTTCTTCAATTCTTTCAACGTTTTTCTTTTTTAATTTACACACTGCTTGAAAGTGGTTCTTTTTTAAACAATTATTACAAGTTTTTCCAAATGCTGGACACTTTTCCTTTTTTATTTCGTGTTCACGTCCACAATACGAGCACTTTATCTTCATTAACATGTACGTATCAGCAAATATTTGTTCACTGGGTTGACTTTTATGATGGTTGTGTTTCTGTATTAGTTCTTGTTGCTGAATAAAGTCAATGCATGTATTTAAAGACATATTTCCTATTTGTAATTGTTCCATTATTTTATATTGGTGTGATGCATTGCACATACCTTCAATTAACCTTAATTGAATCAAGTCCTCTTCAATAGTCTGTTCATCTTGTTCGAGTTTTTCAAATTCACAATATCTACTTGCATTTCGTAGACAGTGTAGATATTTTATAATTGGTTCGTCAATTTCTTGTTTCATCGACATGAATTTTGTTCTTTCTGCCACTACCAGCCTTTCCTTGGGTCTCATATTTCTTCCTATAATCTGACTTATTTTTTCGAAAGTCAGGTCTTCCCAATTTGAGAGACATGTCATGGTGGAGACTTTCATTATCGCCTCGCATCCAGCTGTAGCCAAAAATAAATCTGTGATTTCATTTTTGCCTCCCTTTTCTTTGTTGTCTTTCAACTTTTTTGTTCTCGCAGTGACAGAGAAACAACGAATCCATGTATCCACAAAATCTGGATCTTCCAGAGACAATTGATATCCTATCGGCGACGCCATTGTTGTGATTTAGAGGTTAGCACTAATCAGCCGCTAGACTCGTTTGACTGCTTCGTTATTCTCAGTGACCACTTATATGAGTGTTCACTTGTGCTTATGCAAATTATGCATACTAATTTGCTAGTATCACAACAATAACCTTTTTGGATGCATACAATCAAGCTTGACAATTCCCAGAATGGCTCTGTCATATTGAAAACATTAGGTTTCATCACCAGTCATGACCTTGTCAAACATTTATTCATAAGATCAAATGAAATGTGAAGCCAACATCATTTTTGCTCATCAGTCAAAATTCAAGACACCATATTTGAGAAACTTTTTTTCTCATTCCCAAATCCTGTTAGAATCTGCCACACTATTTCCCTAGTCACATCCAGATCTTTTATCAGTTGCACTCTTAATCTTTGATCTGAGCACACCAAAGTTCCCACATTTGCATCTGTTCTTTGTGTTTTGGGCTGACCATCATGAGTCATTATGTGCATCATAAAAACACAAACACAATTTCTTCATAGCATATTCACCATAAGCTATTTTTAATATCACTAATGTTTTACTAGCATTTTTACCAATCTTAACACAAATACTCTATTCCAGATTCCTATCATTTATTTTCTGCCAACAATACAACATGAACACATACAACTTTCTCTACTCTTCAGCAATGAATGACTCATCTGGTCTGCTTCTTAAGAAAGCAGAAGTTGAAACATGTCTGGACATGCTCAAATAAAAATGATTACTTGGCTCCAGTGATATGCTGCAGGCATTCTGGAAATTAAATTGTCAAAGCATGTAAATAATAAAGTAATTATGCTAAGTAAAAATGGATGAGATTTATACAGTATTATAAAATAATAAGCAATTATTGTGAAGAAAAGTTTTAATAATTGCTTGACATTTATTCTAATTATTACATTTATTTTTTCTCAGAAGTACAAAAGATTTTGATGTGTTAATTCTACTTTCAAATAATAAGAATCCCTTCATTTATTCAAAGATATATAATGTATAGTCCTGTTAACTATGCTTAAATATATTTCTGACATGTTAATATCTACATGGTTCATTTATTGTAAAGTATTTTTTCCTTTTTCATTACAAAATATACTGTTGTTTCATATATTTAAAAAGAACGCCAAAGTCTTGAAGCTAATGAAAATACTGTTAAAATACAAAATATATTTCTGGCATATATATTTTAGCCCTCAGCACCATTTTCATCTAGGAAACTTAGTAATGAAAATATAGCCAACAAGAGAATTTCTTTGCCTGCCATCCCATAATATATTCCAAGACATGATCAGAGAAACTAAAATTAAACTTTAGACAATGGTCAAAAGTTATTCCATCTAAAGAAACAACTGAAATTGGAGTTACTTCAAATGACTATAACAAAAAGAAAGAAAATATGCTATAAAAACAAAAAAAAAAAATGCAGGTTTCACATACGGAGTGCTGCTGTTGGAGTCACATTCTGCATTTTCCAAGTCTTGAGTATAAAACCGGAGCAACTCATCTTTCATAGAAATTTCATGTTTCAATTGGCTAACCTGTAAAGGACAGTCACATCAAGAGAATTAAAACAAAAGAAATAGAATTTTCTGTAAGTTATGTCATCTTTTTTTTACTAGGTTTCATATTGTAAACAGATTTTACTTGAATAGAATTCAGCATTTTAAAACCGAACTTTATCTGTACATCCTATGCTCGTATTGTAGCTAAACATTTCTATTATGTTCATGAAAGAAAATTTCCAGTTTTCAAAAGTAAAATTGTGAACTTATTCAATTATCACACTTCCTGTATATATAGATGAATTAAGTAGACCAAATCAATGAAACAATTTTCTTAAAACTAAAAAATACATTTAACATGAAAGTCTTGTCTTTTGGCACAGATGTTACATACAGGTCAATCATTTGAGAAGCAAACATTTCTGACGAAATCAATAAATTCAGGTGAATTATGCCAATCAATTTTTTTCTTTCTGATCAACCAAATATATTTTTATGCTTGAAGTTCACAATAGATAAAATCTATAAGATTTTCCCCATTTCCCCCAATAAACGTATACAAATGTAAACAAACTGAAGTGTCAAAAAATTAGATTCATTTACCTAATAGTGTAGTGATAATTTCCCTAGGTTTGAATAATGGTGGCTACACAATAAGGTACAGAGTCTATATGTTACTGTAGTTACCTCATGAGTATAACTATCCAGGCATATTACAGGAATGTCCATAACAGTAATTTTTTTTGGAGGGGAGAGGGTAAAGGCTGTAGAGAATTTAGTGAGCTTTGCAACATATTCCATACATGCTCAATGGGGTTTAAATCTAGTAAACCTAGGGATCAATAAAGTACCTGGGAGTCAGGTGGTTGCCTTATCTTGCTAGATTAAATTATTACAATTGGAGAAATATGGCAAGTATAAAGGTGTCCAAGTAGTCTGCAACAAAATCTGTGTGTGTCATACACCTCAGAACAGAGTCTAGTGTCATTACTGAGCCTTATAAACATACACTTTATTTGTTTAAATATAAATTTGAGAGGAACACATCAAAAGAAATTCAGTGAAGTCATATGCCGTAGAGAAGCTCGGTGGAAGTGTCATTGGCATGAGGAGCATTACACATTCAGCTCGCTTCAGGTGAGTTTCAATTACTTTCCAGTAATTTCCTTCTTCTACACTATACCATAATAGAACCACTAGCAGCTTGTAAAATACACACTTCTGGCAGACTAGATTCATAACCTCATGCAGTCTCCTCCAAACATGAACTCAACCATCTATCTAACCCAAAAGAACTAAAAACTTGTCTGATAAGACCCACCGAGGCATAGTAATTGGTAATAGTATCCTTGTGGTGGGTTAATGATCATGAAACCCTATAGAATGCAATGTTAACAGCATCAGTATAAATTTGGAATGTAAACTGATGCAAGGTTTCTCCTTGCTGAGTGTTTAATATCATTGTTGGTTGTCAGTAACACTATTCTTGTATCCTGCTATATCATTTCTATCAATGTCCAAGAAAAACCTAGAATACTTACTACCTGGCCCTAACAATCATTCTGAAGTCAAGCAGTGTTAAATCCAGTTTCCAATCCTGTGGCTGCCAAAGCTACACAATCTATCTAACTAAAGATCATTTGGCCAAATTCATTTCTCCAAGGCTGGGCAACACCATCCAGTGTATTGCTATCTAATATTTTGGCAATTAATTTTCATAATAATATTAAATCAAGAGCTGAAGACCTGTACAACCCAGAATTTTTCAACATCATAAAATTTTCCTCAGTAATTTTAGACTATGCAAAATTTTCATTGTTCTTAAGTTATTAGTAACAATTTTATTTATTTATTTTTTTTAAAAACAATTATTGAAATTAATTTACAATAGGGAATAGTGTTAATTTCCAAGTACAAACCTTTTTTTCAAGAATGACTGGATTGTTAAAATATTAATAATCATAAAAATATTACATAGTGAATGAATAGATAAATATTTAAAGATTGTCTTCAAATAATCGTATTGCATTTTTAAGGTATATGTTACACGTAGGTACAGAAAAGTGTTACTTACTTTGTCATTTGCAACAGTAAGCTGTTCTTCTAAATGGTCTGTCTTATCTGATAATTCCTTATTTTTCTCAAGAAGTGTTTGACCAATACGAGCTGCAAGTTCAAGATCTCGTTCTTTCTATAAAAAGAAACCAGAAATAAAACAGGTTACTTTTCTTTAAACATAAAAAAACAACTTATAAGGAATATTAAAAGTTATTGTTGTAGGTATAAATAACAAAAGAATGTTGACAAACTTTCGACTTTCTCTTCAAATGCCTTAGGAACTATGCCAAAACTTTATGCAAAATCATATTTTTAAACATGTATCAAGGAACTGAAACCAAGAAAAAGTGCACAAATAAATGTATTTTTCAACTGGTACTTTTCCTTTATCAAATTTGAAAACTTTGAGACTCCTTATAGGATATACTCTATTATAGGTTGACAGGTATGTGTAAATGTCATAAAAATGTCTTCAGAAACAATGGCAAATTTGTAACTTTCAGGAAATCATTTGATAAGTTATCTTCCTTCCAATACCATTTTGCAAAAGTAAGATTATTAGAATTAATAAACTATAAAAAGGAATGTTTTCCATTCTGATGTACTCTAAATGTAGTCATAATGTTAACATTTATTAAAAGAATAACTATGTATAACTCAGTTAAAGTAGTAAATCAGTATATAAAAAAAACACAGACTCTATACATGAATCCCTCCATTAATGTACATTCAATTAATATGCTTTTGATTCATGTGCTAAAATTTTTTATACCAAAATTCAATTAGTGCATGCATAATACTCGATTAGTGCAATAAAACATTCTTCACTTTAACCAAAGTAATTGAAAATTGATTTTTTTTTTTATAGTTACTGATTAATTAAAAAGTTTCTAAAATTTAAAAATGGAAAATGAGTAACCATTTTGCTTGTCAAGTATTATGTTATCTAAGTAATTACAGTAGTGTTAAAAAAAATGGACGGTTATAGTTAAAGTTTATAATATAAACTGTTAATAAAAATACATATTTGAATATTTTTCTCTATTAAAACTTTAAATTATTTTTTTTTCATGTTTATTTTGAAGGTCTTACAAGGAAATTCATGATATTTTGTTTAAAAATAAAAATAAAAAAAAAGAATAAAAAAAGGACAATTAGAGGAATTTACATTTATTAAGAAATATCAAAATATAAAAGATATATGCATTTACTATGGAAAGGTTATAAATAAAATTTTTAGGTTAAAATACTTATCATCATGATAGGCTTAGAAAATTTTCCAAAATAGAAAATGTCTACCTAAGTATGCAAATTAGAAGTTAATTTTGAATGAGACTAAAATTTGTGATACAAATTACATCATTTCCTATAAGTTATATCAATTAATGCATTTTCAATTACACATTATTCACACTAATCAAGGGATCCTTGTACATTCCTTTAATGAACATAATTACATAAGTTTGATCTATTTATAGTTTTAAAAAGGTTTCATAGAAACAATTTCAAATTACAGCATGCTTTTGTTTTATTCAACCAATAGATGCTCCTAGTACTTCAATAATTAAAATATATCAGAAATTTCCAAGTATTATGTAACCCTATTTTTTATGCAGAAACAAAATGGCTTGTTCTCTTATAAAATTAAACACAGAGAAATACTGCTATCCAATCTCTATAGTAGAACACTTGCCAGAGGGCAATGGTTAATATGCTAGGTTTATATATCATTGTTAGTAAGTTTATTTCTCATTTGGTACAATACAAATCTAGCTTTGTGTCATAGTTGGTCTAGTTCAACAGATATCTACCCAGCTTGGGTTTTAGGTTTGAATGTTTTCTCTTTCAACAAGATGAGAAAAGTTAATATTTGCAAACACAAAAGGATGGAATTGGGAAGTTCATTTCAATAGAAAGTCCTGACATTTAAAGTCTATAAATCATAGTCCAGCCAAGTTGTTAAAAAAAAAAAAAAAAAAAAAAAAAAATATAATGACATTCTAAACTGAATAAGTTATTTCAGTTTTCAAAGAATCTAATACAGTGTAACCCGGATGTAAGAGAGTTGTCGGGGACTGGAGAAGAAGTCTCTTATATCCGCGTTTAATCCATATACATTAACACAGGCTCTAATTTGGGACCAGAGAAAAATCGCTCTTATATCCGGGTCACACTGTACTATAAGAAAATTAGACAAAAAGGCAAATGTGTCACCCAAGAAAAACAACTAAAAGGATATATATTACAACTAGTTTAATTAATTTAGTTTTTTTTTTCTTGTTTTTAACTTCACTACAGCTCTTTGTCAATCCATAAGCTTAATCAGTTGAAACTTAAGATATTTCCCAAAATGTGTAATGTATTTGATTTTAAAAGTTATTCAAACAGTATATTTAAATTAAAACTTCTTGAAGTGCTGTATGTTTACTCTGTCCCTATTATGATTCATTTATATACTTTTAAAAGGGAACTTTGTCAACTAGTTACTGGATTATTGTTGAATGTACAACAATAATCAATGGCCTTAATTGATCAGCTTATGTTCAGTACCTGTTGCATTATTATTACTTTGCTTACATTAAAGAAAAAGAAATCATGTATAGTAGAGAGTATTTGGTTATGATAGAAGAAAGATTTTTGTGCTGATGTAAGCAAACTTATTTTAGATTCCAGAATACAAATGTTTATTCAAACTCATTTTGATAACATTTGTTAGACAGTACATTATTGGGAAGTTTTATTGTACTTTTAACTTTCAACTTGACATTTATTTTTTTAGTAATATCTTTGTCTTTATGGCAATTATGAGTTACAATTATTATCCTTTTAATTTTTTCTTTTCTTTTTTTTTTTTTTTAAATGATTTCACCCCAAGCAAGGCAGTAAAGCCACTAAGACACAAGGGGTTACTGGGTGCGGAAGAATTAAAAAACAGAAATTTCACTAAGGAGCAAGAATAAAAGAAGAGTAATCAGGAGAACAGTAGAAAGCAATTGACATTGCATTTAAATTCTTGAAGATTAAAGTTGACTGCAAAGCATGGAACCAGAAAAGAATTCCACAAGTGAGAAAATAAATTGTTAACATAGAACTTCTGGTTACATCTATCCTACCCATCTGTAAATTGGTGAGACCTCGTCATCAGTCTAGTACTGCGTTTAAGTTCATAAAGTCAATGTACCATGACAAGGAGCTCATCCAAACAATTACCATGAAAGTATTTATAGAAAAGGCACAGGGAGGCAACTTTATGGCAATTTCTTTGAAAAACCAAAAGAAAAGAAAAAAAAGAAAGGCTTCATATTTAATTCCAAAATAAACTAAAGAATGACTTCCTCACATATTTATGCCAATTACCTTTTATATGTCGATTTATTCAAGATGTTAAATTCTTGTATTATTTTTTAGCACTAAACTTAGTAGATAAATTCTATAAAGTATTTTTTTGAAGATATTTGTGTCATGAAATAATAATTACATGAACAGTTACTACTAACAAAATTGTATAAATGTTTGGGTTTGTGTATATGGTAAATACACTGATGCTGATATATTTATTGCCTTTCACTTTGAGAAGAGTTATAATCAATCTCCTTTGCTCTTGACATATTAATACAATTTTATAGATTTATTGTGGGAACATCAAAAACACACAGTGGAGTTAAATGATCCAAACAAAATTAGGACAAGTGTAGATATGCAAGTCTCTTTATTATAATTTAATTAACATACAATTTAAAGAACATTTTTAGTAGTAAGTTTCCAACTGAGAAAATGTAGAGATGGTAAGAAGTTCTGCACAAAATATTTCAGTTTTAAT
Source organism: Acanthosepion pharaonis (assembly GCA_903632075.3). Lineage (NCBI taxonomy): Eukaryota > Metazoa > Mollusca > Cephalopoda > Sepiida > Sepiidae > Acanthosepion > Acanthosepion pharaonis. Next base: position 64,204 of record CAHIKZ030002663.1, read on the forward strand.
TCAAATATTAAATATTGGAATTAGTACATTTGATGTATCAAATAATAAAATAGTAGTAATCAAACAAATACATGTGACTATATAAGACAACACTATTTAAATAAAAATAAAAACTCAATAAATTGTATTTGTAAAATTTAACATAACTGCTTGTGATCATTTAATCTAGAAAGGTAAATGTATAAATTTAAAGCATTCTTTTGAAGTTCATATTATCATTAAAAGGTTAACTCATTAATGCAGAATCAGTAACCTACAACATGACTTTTATATCTTGGACATATGTTCAAATCCTACTGGAGGTTATTCCCTTCGATATTTGTCTATATTTCCAAAACAGAGGCATATTAAAAATAAATAAAATAAAAGATAACTGAATTTGATTAAAATAAATAAAATAATGAATGACTCATTCATGTAAACAAGTGTGGTAGGTATATATTTCAGATTAGTAATTCCATATAATCCTCATTCCTTTCAGGGTTAAAATGTTAGGCTAGTATCACCAAATCATTTGTTCTTATGGTTGTTAATGTTACCCAGGAATAAGACCAATCACTATTTCTTTATATGTCTGACATGTTAGTGAACAGAGTGAAAATAAAAATAATAGAACAAAATCGTTCAGGTATCAGAGTCACCATGACAAAAAATTGGTAAAGTCAAACACTAAAGTCAATAACTTTTTCTCTTTGGGTAAATAATAATAATAATAATAATAATAATATATATAACCAATAAGTAATCTGGAAATGACAGAATACTTGCACATTTATGTAATACGCAGAAGATTTTTTTCTTAGAAAAGGAAAAAGTAGAATTCACTTAGAAGTTTGGGATATTGTTTTCTCCAGCCTTTCACAAATCTTTGCATATCAGCAATTTTATTAGTCATAAATGCAGAATTTTACTGAACAAGGAAATTGTCATGTAATAATGACAAACTAGTAAGTAAAGTTTGTAAATAGTAAAAACTGGATACAATTTTTTGGGACATCTGGAAACATGAGAGAACTTTATCAGAGATAAGAGAAAGGAAAAACCCATTACACACAAACAAGAAAATTGTATAACAGTATCAGTAAAAAAAATGACAAGTGGAGAATTAAAAATTTAAAAAACAAAAACAGAATGGGAAATATAGAAACAAACGAGAAAAAAAAAGAAAAAAATGCATAATGACTCTTCTAATTTTTAGAGGACAAGGTTATAAAGAAAGAGGGAAAAAAAAAAGCAAAAGGTTGTCCTATTCCCCCTCTGTGCTGTTAAGAGAACACAAAGAATACGAAACAATTCTTTCAAAGCCTCTTTTAAGAAAGAGAGAGTATGTAGAATGAAAGCTTAAAGAGACCAACAGAGAACTTACCCCTTCAACAAGGGTTAGAAGTTTATCTACAGCATCCATGGTATGTTGACCATTTTGGCGACATGATAAGTGTACAGGTTCTATGATGACATCCATCAGACAAACGAAACTGGCTCTGGGAATTGAAATAGTTACTTCATTTTATGGGTGGGGTCCGCATCTGATGTAAGAACACTATGGTAGTGACAGAGGGTGTGTGGTGGTACAAATGGCAGCAGCAGCAGTTGCTGGTATGCAAAAACATCAGACAGCTTTGGTTAACAGCAGTGCTATAGAAAGCATTTTTTTCCTTTCCTCTTTTGCAAAAGAACACTGGAGAATGCTGAGCTCCAGTGAAATCAGAGGCAATAAGTTACTGGTTGATGATAGAGATACACTAAGGCAGAAACGAAAGAAAGAAAAAAAAAAGTATACAAACTTCTCAACCTCCCACCTTCTCTGTGTGTCTATTTCATCTGAATATAGCTCCTCCTACTCGAAATATTTTCAAGCAGCAGCAGCAAGGGCAAAGATTTACAATAGACTGGTTGATAATTGAAGATAGATGGATTCTTTATCAGCTAAAACTAGTTTTCAACTAAAGAGGAATTAATTAGGTGTCTTTAGCATGTATGCATCATTATACTTGCTTCATTTAGACTCCGAAATACTTTGAAAAATAATTTGCATCAAGGTTGAGGAATAAGTAAAATTGTCAGTGTGTGGGAGGAAGGGATGATTGGAAGTAGTTAAGTATCCACAGAAATTATTGAAGAGCACAACACTGGGTGTTGTATTGTTGTTGCTGGGAATGACTGTTGTTGATGTGCCTGAATAAATCAGCTCTACATAGAGAAAGACAATGTTGATGTGAAGTGAAGTGTGAAATGCTTACAATAAAGCAGTTTGTATCTCGAAAAGAGGTTGCTAAAGTTAGAGGATTCAATGACATTCAGTTTTTATTGTTGTTAGAATTGTGGAGATTTATTGAATGCTGTCTTTACAATTTACTTTTCTTTCAGGCAAAACAACCCTCCCTCTCACCTGGCAAAACTTCCCCTAACACAATTTTATTAAAAATAAATAGATAAATAAAATGAATTAGAAGATCAATATTCAAAAAACACTCCAGGAAAAAAAAATCTCCTTTAGATCAAACAGCCTTCAAGAAAATCAATAAATAAATACACTATAAAATATGAATACACATAAAATAATCTTTCTTTAAAAGTAAATAGATGAAAATAAAAAAAATCACAAGAAAATGTCTTTCATCAAGTGAAAGCTTTGAAGATATAAGAACTTGTATTACAAATACAATCACATTTTACAAATAAACAACATATTCATTTCATTCAGAAATTTATTTTTAAAGCTACTCTAACATAGAAACAAAATGCAAAATTTTGCACAAAAAATTAAGAGACAATCATTAAGTGGTAAATACAAAAAATTGAGAAGACTCTACAAAATTGAAGGTTCAATATTGGCATATTAAATCTATTTTTTTTTAACTGCCCTCAATCTACTGATTTGTAAAAAATATATCCAAGTTATATAAATATCAAGAATAATTCATTCTCACCATATGTGACAAAGCTAGGAAAACTTCTTCGGCCATGAAGTAGTTGGGTGAATGTTTACAATGTCCCAGTAGAGGAAAAATATATATTCACTGAGGAGCATTTCAAACCAGAATAAAATATAATACTCATTTACTTCAGTTTGGCTTGCTTTAAATTTACAAGAACAGAAGAGAAATAATATCAACTTCTAAATCTTCAAGAATGATGTTTTTTACAAGTCTTTTTGTAATAAAAATAATTAGCATTATGTATTTTGTAGTGCATTGCAGGTCAACGAATGACAATATATCAACCAATAAAATTAAAGCAAACCCATAATATATCTAACTTATTTTTTTTTTTTTTTTTACACACCCATATTTTTAAAAATAACTCTTTAAAATAAACAAGTGATTTTAAAAGATGCAGTTTAACTTGTTTCTTTTTTTTATATATTTTACTTATTACTCAACATACAGTGACAAATTGCTTGAAAAAACCTAAGTGTTTGTTACATTATAAAGAGGAGAAAACATTTTAAAGTGAGTATAGAAAGAAGTTATCAAAATTTACTGATTAAAACTTCACTATTGAATGAGAATCTTTAGAGATGCTATTTTGGTTAATATTTGCATAAAATACTGAGGATTTTTTTTTTCTTTTTCACACAAATACTTTCATTTTAAATGATTTTAAATCCTATGAAAGAATTCTAAAATAATTCACCAATGCCAATTCTTAATTTGATCATTAGAAAAGAAAATTGATACTACTGGAGCAAAAATTGCAGGTAACTTTAATCAAGGATACAGAAGGAATGTGTCATAACATGTTGTGTAGCTGCAGGCCAATACCTATATTAACCAATGTCCATCACCAAAAAAGTCTATGATAGGAAATGTAAGCATCAGAAACAGACTTTGAAGAAGGATATCTGGCCTTGCTTTTTCTTGAGTAAGATGCACGGTGCATCTACTACATTTATATGGGGAAATGACGATATCAGGATGTACTTTAAGAAAACAGTAAGCTTGTGAAAGCAGCATGATGATTTGGATAACACTGGGTTTTATCTATATGAAGGGAATTTTGTTGCATACCACATATCTCAATATCATTGAAAACCAGATACACTGTTTCATGGCAACAGTCTCCTATGATGACAGTGACATCTTTTAGCAAAACAATATATCCTTTCCAGATTGCATAAATTGTACAAAAATGGTTTCAGGAACACGAATACTTCACAATGTTGTCCTGGCCACCAAACTCCCCAGATCTTAATCTCATTGAGCAATTATGTTTATGACCAAACCATTCACACTGTTGAACTTCCACCATGTAATTTGCAACAGTTAAATTACCTACCATTAAACAGGTCCCAAATGAAATCTTTAAATGTTTTGTAGAATACAGGCTTGATTGGATGTGTTGCATAGAGGCAAAAATACTGATTAGGCAGGTCCTCTAATGTTTTGGCTCCTCAGTAATGTATGTCAGAATTCTTAAGGTATGTTTTAGCTATAATCCATAGTGTTAAAAAGCCCAAGGAAAACATTTGTAGAGTTACTTTTTCTTTTTGTTACCCATAATCCCCTTTCAAAATGTCTACCCCTCTGGACAAGAACAGTATGATGTCAAAGACATGGAACAAGAAATGCAATATTTATGATCAGAATGGTTTTGGAGAAAGCAATACAAGTGGCGTAATGGATAACAGCTTGGATTGAGGTATTGGAGAACTGAGTTTGAATTCCAGTTGAATCCATTACATTCACTTATGTGTTAATACCCTTGAGAAAGTTATAAATCCTTTTCTTCTCCCTCTAGCTATGGGTAAATAGCAGGACAGACCAGGTTTGTTTTTATCTCTTCCAGGGTGCATAGTGAGAGTTCATGGCTTCTCACTACTCCTTTGGATGAATTTAAGGTTTCGTGTAGCTATGTTTTGATTTTTATCTTGTCAAAGGTTGTCCAGTTTGATATTTTTTTTTTTGCGTGTGTATTTTGGGATACTTCGATTAGTATTGTTCCATTCTTCATTTTTTTTCACAGATTCTGGTTTTTGGATGTTGGTTGAGATAATTTTCTCTATTTTAAAAGGAGATATTTTGGTAAGAGGAGTATTTTCAATAGATTCTAATGTTATGAATTGATGATGCATTAGTTCATGCTCTGACTTGTTGTCTGAGCTTGATTCGATATGGGGTCTTTTTGTTGTTTTTTTTTTTTGTTGCCATGTAGGTTTGTTTTTATCTTCATCTCTTTTGCTCCCCACCCTCTTCAGAGCCCGGCAGTGGGAGATATTAGGAGGGGGAAGCCCATCTGCCCTATTTTCTCAGGGATACAAAAGAGGTATACTCATATTAGTAGTATTTTTGCTAGCATTTTTGGTGTTGTTGTTTTCTTATCCCTGTTTTTATGAAAACTTTTATTTATTCCTTCATGTGGCTGATTTTTACGTACTAATTGATTGACCCTTGCCACTGCCTCCTGACACTTATTTGGGGAATATCATGTTGTTTTGAAATAGAGTTTGAAAGATATTTATTTCGTGAGGATAGGTGTTAGGGCTTGACGTGACTAGCCGATTGGTCGGATCGGGCCTCTCCGACCTCCCATCTAGCCCAGGTAAAGACCAAAGTGGTGTGTTGCAAGGTCGTGACAACTTTTCACCTGGGTCACAACCTGCTCAACCCCCAGGATCCCGCCCCCAGGCATCACGGGTTGCCACCCACAGCCAACAGGTGGCCCCGTTGAGGGACTTTTACCCTCTGCAGGGGTGCAGTCGACGGATTCTGAAGCCCCGCCGACAAGGCTACACATAACTGAATACAAATGCAGAAGGATGTACATTTAGGTTTCATAGATTACACAAAAGCATTTG
>CAHIKZ030002663.1:75000-208335 GCA_903632075.3 Acanthosepion pharaonis
CTACTCCAGGATCAATATAATTGATGAGTGATTTAGAGAAAGACTGATAGAAATTTTCAAGTTATATTCAAATTGTGAGTCATGAAGGATAAAATACATAGTCTAAGTGAATAAATCCTTTTTAACTCATTGTTCTCCTAAAATATAACTATATCCTTAATTTGAACAATTATACAGTTAGTACAGAAAGGAAGCTGAACTATTGTAAATAGTATTTTATAGTTATTAACACTATTGAAAATACACAATATTCTTGGAAAAGTTAAGTACTTTTGTATAACAAAGTGAAATTTGCTCAATAACATTTTATAAGTCTATAGAAAGATTTTCTTTCAAGTCATCTGACATTAACTGATACATCAAGAAATTGTTTATTCCTTATCAGGAATAATAGCTAAGTTTTTATACAAAATAGGCTGGACTTTCATTGTGAGTATGTTGTGACACCTTTTGAAAAATACTTGTTTTATTATAAAATCTAACTGACAGATTCATATGTGAGCCAAGACATGTACATCACAGTTTAGAACATTGACCCAATAAACTTGTTACTGTTCTCCAAATACTATTAACCTTTTTTATACCAGTCAACAATATTCACTTTGTCGACCCAGTTTTACACTATTATTCTATTCTTCGTTCCTAACTGTGAAACTTCTCATGAAATAAAGTTGGAGTTATTTATTCTTTATAATCAGTGGAGTGTATCTTCAGAAAAACACATCAAATTTTAGAGGAGAAACTAGCAAAAACAAAACAAAGCTGATTTATAGCCAATGTTGAATTGTTAATATAACAATTGAATTCTCTTAGTGGAGCATTTTAGAATAGCTTCCCAGAGATACTGGGTTGGTCTTTGCTTTCAGTAACAACAACAAAACATATTAAAGTAGAACAGATTTTAAACCATGTAATCATTTTGTAGCTGGGAATTTATTTTTTTGTTTTTTTTTGTACATTTTGCTTTTTCTTCTTTAGACAGATTTTCCCTTGCACTGATTGACTTTGAAAAACAAGCAAGTTTCCAATTTCTATTAGGTGTATCAATTTATTTTCTCTCTGACAGCTACATTTACATATCTTAGTATTCAATAGTTTTATTGCATCAGCAATATGACATTATTTCAAACAAAGTGATTTCTAGTAATATGTTTTAACATGTACATAAACACATTATGTATATTCTTAGAAATTTGATAGATGGCAATTACAAGACAATCATGTCAATATTTAAAATAGATTGAAATAGCAAAAACCAAAATTGATTTAAAATATTTTGCTCTATTTATTGATATGATAAAATTACTAAACTTTAAAAATAACCCATTTCTTTTATTGTTTGACCAAACAGATTTGTTGACCAATCTGAATTCTCTTTAGAATCACTTTCAACCATTTTAAGTGCTAATTGTTAGTGGGAGATTATTATGTACATACACATTTATATTTTGTGAATTTAAAAAAATTATTTTTGAAATGAATTAAAAATTGTTAGTTCCTTTGTAATAATATTTTTTGCTGAAATGTTTCTTCTTTGTCATTTTTTAATTTGATACTTTATTTTTCCTCAGGTGATTGATGCTAGCTTTATCTAAAGACTTCACTGACATCTTGCAAGTTTAGTCCACCTTTTTTTTTTTTTTTTTTTTTTTTTTAATTTTTCTCATTATTTAGTAAGTGGGTCATGCAGTATCAAGTATGAGTCTATTTTCCATCTAGAAATCATTTAAAAATTTAGAGATGAAAATAATCTAATTTTGGTCTGAATTTCCAAGATGGGGGGGTTATCATTATTTATGTGCAGACTATTGTCCTCATCTTTGTTGTTGTTATCACAATATTTTGGATGTTGTGCCCTCCAGCCTTCATCAGAGATATGTCGATCCGGAATAATCTACAAAAAATTTCAAACTGAATCCTTTATTTAATTCTACAGGGGTAGATTGTTCTCATTCCACTGTTCATGTCTAGGGATATCTTGTCTAGTTCTTAATTAGTAAACTTATTGTGAAGGCAGTGAAATATAGTATGCACAAAATAATCTTAAATTAAGATTATTAATTTCACAACCCTGTATTTAGTAAAAGCATGAACAGAAATTTCTCTGATCACTGATGTCAATATTTTCATTCTGCCTTGACAAGCCCCATTAAAATATAAAACGCATGAAGGTGAGACAAATTTAATTTGCTATCAATGAATACATTTAAAACTCAAGAAAATTTGTAACCAGAAGAAATATATATATATATATATATATATATATATAGATAGATAGATAGATAGATAGATATTATTATTAAAGAGAAAAGATGCTGCAAACATTTTTGCTTATAATGTGGAGTTTTTTTATATATTATATTTTATTTTTTATATTTTTTTGGTACATGCATTTTGGGTCTTGTGACATTCATCAGGGGAAGAGTAGTTATTTCCACACTTTATTTTACGGAAATAATTTATTCTTATGTTGATATTTTTAACCATTGTCTTGTGTGTAGTAGTAATTCAAATCATCTTGAACTCTTGATGATTTTGGATTACTACTAAACACAAAAGACAATGGTTAATATATAACAGGTACAGATGAGATAAGAAATATAAGTTTTGAATTAAAATGCGTGTCATCAAATCTGATATATAATGTTAAAATATCTGCAATATTTTAAGTCTTTACTGCCATCTTTTCTGCAGAATCAGAGCAAAGTAGAATGCAATTTACATCTGATTAAATTTGAGTTTTAAACATTAATTCCAAAGATAGGCAGCCTCTATTCCCAAAAAAGTTGGAATTACAAAATCCTTATCTAGCTGACTTGTATATCCCTTTAAAATTTCCATAATTCAGCTAGTATCCATTATCATAATGTATATAGACTGATCTCAGTAAACAAGACATTGCCGAAATTCAAATAATAAATGTCAGCACCAGAAGAGGTGCTGACATTTTGATGCTTTTATTTTTAGTCAGATTGGGATAAAATAGAATAATGATGCTATATCTGGGCTGGAGTTGCTCAATCCTCACTTTCCAGATCTGATAAACTTCAAAATTATTTATGAAGTCTTGTGGGAAGAAGAGACATTCTCCTTTTTGCAGCTTCTTTTCTGCAAACACAATGTCACAAGCCTATCAATAATCTATCACTATTTCTATTCTTTAGTTACACCAGTTCAGATCTTTATCATTAGGACATGCCATGCAACTTCCAGAAACTTGAATCATCCACATTTCTCTTCATATTCCAAATGTAAGGAGAAGGTTTCACCACCCAGACAGCTTTTTCCCCCCAAGAACATCTACTTTGTGGAACAGACTTCCACATAGATGCTTCCCTGAACACTACAATCTTAACCCCTTCAGGGAAAGGATCATTCATTATCTATCCCTTTTATCCTCATAATTTTTACTTCCTACCACCACGTCTTTCATTTATATCATGTACTCCATTTATGATAATCATTTTAAAAGTAGTCCCCTACCTTGAGAGTCTATTGAGATTTATATTGAGTGAACTTTATGACAATTGCATGTAAGCATGAAACAGACTGCCACCTCTGAGTGTTGACTTCAATGTCCACTTTTATATTTACATACTCTATTACTGATATTGAACATGTTATCCTATATATATATATATATATATATATCTCACACTACACACTTCAAGAGCATTATCTTCAGACTCTTTTTTCAGGATGAAAATAAAAAAAAAGATGTCAATTTTCAAGTCAATGTACTAAAAAAGTAAGAAAAAAGAGAAAATGTATTTATGTATTAGAATCTTTAAAAAAAGTATACTTGTGAAGTTTAATAATGCAGATCAATTCATGGCAAAGCTAAATTTTTTAAACAATTGTCTTCAATAAAAATGAATTATGCTACAACTTGCACTTCCTCAGGTATAATGAAAATGTCAAGGTGATTTTACAACTATAAATATACTATGACCTGTGTAATAAAAAATATATAAAAAAAAAACAAAAGCATGTATAATAATTTCTATAATACTTCTTGTATTAGTAAAAGCTAAGGTGGAGAGAAGATTCCGACATCTTAAAAATGTACAAAATTTACTTACTGAGCAAACTGTATGAACCACCCTCATTCCCTTTGTGAGATGTAGCTTCTTCCCACAAACTGCTGCTGTGTGGAAAGGATTCAAGAGGATGCTTCCTAATCATTACAATCTTAACCTGTTCAATTCTATGGTTAACAGTTATCTTCCCCACATATCCTCATAAACTGTGTCTTACTTTATAATCCTCTACCTCGAGTGGCTCTTGTGCTTCACACTTTATATATATAAAAAAAAAGCTTACCTCTTCGAGCAGACGAGTCACAGCCTCAATATCATTGTATGTTCTAGTCATCTGGGTTACACGCTGTGCGCATAAGACTGAAAAGAAAGCAAATATCAATTTAGACCACCTTGAATAATTATTTAATATCAGTTTAAAATAAAGTATAACTAAGGAAAATACAAGGAAGCAATTACATAGACATTGATAACACTAGAAAAAAAAAGCAATGGAAAATCATTAATTTTTAACTTTTCAAGTAGATAGTCCTATATGCTTCATTTTATTATTAAAGTGATCACTATTAATCTTTTAAAACATCAATGACTAAGAATAATTGTATTATGACAAAAAGTATGAAAACTGCTATCAAACAAATTCTATTTTATTAAAAATTTGTTCCTTTATTATCTTGGATAAATCTGTGGAACAAGATGGCAGACTACATAGTTTCCAATATTATCATAAGGACTAATGATGAGCCAATAAAAAAAATACTAATGTTTATTATTTTAAAGTCATGTAAAAACTTTTACTTTCTTACATGTCAGAGACTTATTAGAGTATGTTTTTCTTACAACTAGATACCCTTGCCGATACCAGCCTAACAAAGTTTTGGAATCAATATAATTTTTTTAGACATGTTCAGGGAAACTTATTGAGAAAATCTTAATGATTCATATATTTTCTGCACTAAAAATTATTTTTCAGTACTTATATTAAAAATTCGCTCAGTAAAAATAAAACAATTTATAATAACAATTTATTAATATTCTAAAAATTTTATTTAAATGCAGTTTCAGAAAAAACAACCACCTACAACTGAATAATTTCAACTGATATAATTTACATCCATTTTAGAACTATACTAATAATGATACCTATTATGTGCAGGACAAGACCACTTATGGCATTCACAAATCTTTCAAACACTTCATAGTGCCATGGAACCAGGAAAGAATGTTGTAATTAAAGCAATTTGATTGGTTTAAACATTTTGGTGGCTATTTATTTCATAAGACATGTCATTATAATTTATTATATTTGTTAGATTTTCAACATATACTATCCAAACGCTAAGATCATTACCATTTTCAGTGCAGAAAATGGCTTCAACTGAGCAATTTAATTATAAGACAATTAACAAAACAATTGCTTATTTATGAATAATACAAAAGACCAGATTAGAAATGAATAACAATAGAGTTATCCTTAAAAGTTTTATTTTTAAAGTTGACTATACAAATTAAATATTCCCATTAAGCAAGAACTGATAAGTTGGACAAAATATACAACACATGCTAGTAGGCACATCATCATAAAACAGAATATATTATTGAAAATTTTACTCTTGACTCATCTGGAGTATCTTTGCTTGACTTTCCACTTAGAACAGAGCCTCTATTGAATGATATGCATATAACTCTGTCCATGGTTTCTGCTATAATCTCTAAACTGAATTTCCACAAAGCATATGGACTTGATGTTATCCCTGAAATAGTCCTTAAGAAATGTGCTCCTGAACTGGCTCCTGTTCTCTCTAAACTACAATAAATACTTTGCTGCTTCTTGCTTTCCTGATTGTTGGAAAACATTTCCTGTAGTTTTAGTCTTTAAGAACTCAGGCAAACTATCTGATCCTAACTATCAGTTTATTAGCCTTCAACCTCTTTTTGGTAAAGTACTAAGTGTTCTAATTAATTATTAATTGGTTAAGCATCTTGCCTCACAGGGTCATCTTTCAGGTAAGTAATATGGTTTTTGCTTCTCTAGGCCAACTGCTGATGTATTAACGATTACTGCTGAAAGAGTCTATCAAGCTTTAGATAAGGATGTTGAAGCTGAAGCTGTTGCATTGGATTTGACAGGGTTTGGTATAATGGTCTTCTTCACAAGTTAAAAAGTTATGGTATTTCTGGATGAATTTTTGAATGAAATGAAAGTTATCTTGAATGGCTAATCTTCTAGTTCTTTTTGCATTAATGCAGGTATTCCTCGGGGCTCTATTCTTGAACCTAAGTGGTTCCTAGTTTTCATCAACAACCTTCCTGATGTCATCAGTTCTCAACTTGGTACCTATGGTAATGATAACTATTTACACCTGTTTTAATAGTAAGTTTGATAGGTTCAATAAGGTCAAATTGGCAACTGATTTAAAAAATGACTTACAGTTAACTAGGGCAAGGAATGGCTTGTTAATTTTAACTCCTCCAAAACAAAACTGCTTTCTTAATCATTTGAGAGAAATCTTTTTGCTTTCTATCAGCATGGCTGATGTTAACCTCCAGGGAAATGACTCATTGCACTTTCTTGGGCTAACATTTTCTGCTGACATGAAGTGGAAAGATTATATTGAATCAAATACTAAGTCTGCTGCTAGGAAAGTTGGTTCACTGCATCATACTAAACAATTTTTCTTGCCAGAATCTATCTTACATATTTATAAATCGACCATTCATCTTTGCTTTGAATATTGCTGCTACATCTGATCTGGTGTTCCTGCTATATATTTAGAGATTCTTGATAAAAATCAAAAGAATCTGCAATGTTACTAGTCCTGACCTGGCATCTCAGCTTCAGTCACTTTCCCATTGCTGTAATGTAGATTCCCCGTATCTTTTCTATAAATACTTTCATGGTAATTGTTTTGAACTTACCTTTATGGTACCAAGAGGCTATGAATTTAAGTGCGGTACTGGATTGGTGGCAAGGTCATAGCTGAATTGGCTAGATGTAAGTTCTATACTAATAGTTTCTACTATTGCATTTCTCACTATTGGAACTCTCTTCCAGTTTCTTGCTTCCCTGTTAACTTTGATTTCAAAAATTAAATGCAATGTCAATCATTATCTTTCATCTTAATTCCTATTCTTTTTATTGTATAACCTTTGCATCTTAGTGGCTTAACTGCCTTGCTTGGGGTGAAATAATTAAAAAAAAATGTCATGATTTTATGTGATATTTGCACACACATGAACAGAAACTTTATTCATGCTTAATTTTTTTTGGTTTTCATCGTATGCAAAAAGTTGAAACTTCTTTATATTAAGATGACTGAATATTCTAAATAAAGTAAAAATATTACTTCTATTGAAAATCAGAACATAAATTAACTGCACAACATTAAACTAAATTTAAAGTAAAAATAATATCTTGCTTTTTATCTGTTTCAAAATGAATGTAAACAAAATACTTGATAGAAAGAGACTGAAAAAAATATAAAATTCAAATAGTGATTCATACCAGATAACTTATCTTTGTAACTTTTAAATGCTGCTTAAAATTTAATTTTAATGGTTTGATATTTGTTATCTTACTACCAGCTTTCTAAACAAGAATAATTTTTTATTTTGATATTTCCTGAAAATAAAAGAATGTTATTGGTCAAAATAATAAACACAAATGATAATTTTTCAATACATTATAAATTATGATAATTATAATGAAAAATAATAAACCTTGAACTTAAAATGACTTCCCTCCTTACATAACCAGAATAGGAGTAAAATAAAATATGTGATTACCTGCTAGCTCATCCAATGAATAGTATTGATACAATCCTTCCATTCTTAAAAGCTCTCACCTTGTAGAAAGGGAGGCTACTCTCTCAAGCAGAATTCTAAGTTGGTAGGCATTTATGTGTCTCATGAATTGGCTCATAGTTGTTTGGAAAATTCTAAAGATTGTATTTCCTTTGAATAATGTAGGTTTCAAACCCATTAGAATGGTAATTTGATGTTATTTTAAACATGTTTCATTGTATCTGGCCAGAATTTATGTGTAATGTTGATGTTAAATAACATCATTCTTTGTTACAAAGTTTATTGTAATTATTGAATAAGGTCAATATGTGTTATTCACTTGGAAGAAAAAGTACATAATTTTATTAATGAAATATTTCAAGTAATGTATCATATTCAAAAGTAACCTTTAATAATAGGACAAACCATTTAGTGGGTCAGCGGATGAGAATTAGAGGAATACAAATGCAAACTTCCTAAACTGGAAACTACAGTTAGCTTGTCAATAATCATAATGCAAAACTTTTACACATACAACCCGTAATTATGTCAATGCACAGGTATAACCTTCTATCATCTGTAACAATGGTATATGCAGATATGTTTTCAATCCTAAAATGACTAGAAAACAAACCAAAAAATGCTTTTTGATGATAGTAAATCAATCTTTTGATAATTACCACATCAAATACCCTATACTCTACAAATATCCATTATTAATAAGATTAACCTCTCATTAGGTTCAACAAGTAGTATTGTACATAAGGAAAAATGGACATCTTGTGTGATTTTGCATAAACACCGAAAGTATCCATAGGAAAATGAAGTTAGTACCAGGAAGAAAATACAGGTGCAAAGCCACTGGGTAGAATCCATGCTGAAGGCACGTGATTATAAAACATGCCTCAGCCAACAGGAAGAGTCAAAGGAAAAATAAAAAAAAGAAAAGCTGCTACAACAAAATAATGACCAAATTTCCAACACCGTCCAACAGAAATCAGAAGTTGATGTTTGAATGGATGTCAAGAGAATTACATTACTACAAACAGAAAAGGAGGAGAAGTTATTTCTATTTGGTATACATCTGTCAAATGTTGAATGTAGCCAGTCCTTCAAAAGTGTCAAGAATGTCACTTCAATATTGTGAGAAAGGTAAATTAGTTAAAAAAAAAAAAAAAAAAAAAATCACCTTCACCTATATTGCTTGATGCTTGTAGATATCATTAATGTAATAGTGACTAGTTATATATATATATATATATATATATATATATATATATATATATATGTGTGTGTATGTATGTTCTTACTAAAATATTTGTTATGTTAGTTTCCTGGTATTGCTATATGTAGATAAACTGACAAGAATTAATGTTATGAATGAAGCTAACATGATTGTTACGTCAATAGACAGTGAAAAGATCATGACATGTAAATTATTTGGAAATAAGTAACCAGCCTTTGTTGTAGAACAGTAAAACTGACTGATCTCTTAAGACTTAATAGAAATTGATAATTAGGTCTTGAAAAAAAAAAGAAGAAATGACCATTTTGTTTTTTGACTTGGTTATTAATTTTAAAATGTGAAATATGCTGATGAAAAAAAAAAAAAAAATGAAAAAAAATGGTTAATTGAAAAAAAAAAATACTAAAATGATTTAAACTAGTTTGAACGCCGTCATATTACTTGACCTAAAAAGAAATCCAAATGCCGGTTCTGCATTCCTTTGGACATATCTCGAAAAGTAAACATAAGTAATAAATAGATTTATATATGTCCAGTTACGAAAGAGTAACATACGAAAAAATACAAACAACTCTTACGAGAGCTGTAAAGGTGACCAGGTATTAACAATAGGGGTGCTTGTGGCTATATGCAGTAAGAACAGGTGAGATAGACCGGTAGGTAAATGTAGACTAGAGTAGGTAGTGCCTCGGGTAAGTTAAGAATACTGGCCAGCTGAATCATTCTATGGATAACGACAGGTTTTTATACCCACAAGTAAATGAACTGGCTGGAATACCACACATGTTTCATACTTATCTGGTAGTAGTAATGTTGTTGTCACTGACCAGTGCCCAGTGCATGGCCTCTTTAATCAATAGGTGACCAGAAACAGGCTTATGACTTGAGGAAAACATTAGCAAGTGCTACTTCTGATTTGTAATTATTTGAGTAAGAGAGAGAGAGCAATTTAGTGAAAAAAATCTAAAACAATCACTCTCGTCTTAATTGTTAAATTAGAATGGCTTAGCACACGACAAAAAAATAAAACAAGCATAGTTTTTCCTTTTTAAAATTATTTATGCATAAATTAAAAAAAAATGCAATATTATTTATTTTTAAAAGGCAAGGCAGAGTGTGTGTATGTGAGGATATATGAAAAAACATTATTAATCATTAATGATGTAAAATAAATAAGCTTGAATATTCTGTAATTTTGAGATAAGCAGTTATTATTGTTCAACTTTAACATTTATATAAAATAGTTTATAGAATCCTAAACAAAATATACCTTTTTGATTATGCTTAATATAAAAAAAAATAACTATCTTCCACTACATTTCATCTCATCAAATTATACTTTTATAAAACTATTATCACAGCCCTTTCTCTGTAGTATTGAAATATGTAAGAATCACTTATTTGTTTCCAAAATTTATTCTCCATTTCAGAAATATGGAATTGGAGAATTATGCTAATTTAGATTACAAGCATTGACCTTTTAATGTAAGGAAATTTTTGCTATTATTTGTTTACTTAGCTTTTGTAACAGTTTTTAAAAGTAATGCAAGGAGTAATAGTAAATGACAAAGATGAACATTGGTCTATGTTGATCCAAAATGTTTGGAATGTTTGAAAAGAAAAAAAAAATGTTTTATGGATAAGTTGTGAAATATATATACAGCATTGTTTTCTCAATTCTTAAAGGACAAGATAATGTAAATTCTGTGTTGGTGGTAGTTCCAAAAAAGTAAAAATATTGAGAAAAATCAAGTAATAAGAGACAAGGCACATTATTTAACTAGAAATATTTGATTTGGCCGATATGGCAAAATCATTATTTTGGTAAAACTTGAAATCTACAAATGTTAGAAAATTAGCTTTGTACTTGTATTTTGTAAGTGGGCAACAAAGGAATGAAAGAAATTGCGTTTCATTCTTATTAATTGAAACTATTTATATTTTTGGACTCTTATAAAAATCCTTACATTTTTTTTATAAGAGTCAAAAAAAACAAAACAAAAAAAAAAAAAAACAAAACAAAAAACTGTTACAATGAACTGTTCAAGGAAATGACTAAAATGTAAATGGCCACTCCTAAACTGCAACCATGAAAACATTATTCACTGGGTGTGGAAAGAAGCTGAACGTTATTCAGATAGTAGAGCATCAGAGTGGAAGTCATATGGTCAATAGTCATAACTTGTTTTCCCTCATCATTCCGATACTAGTTGTTGAAGCTCATTAGCCTTAAAAATATGTTTTTTTTTCTAAAGCAAACTGACAGTATTAAGAAACAGAAAAAAAAAAAAAAAAAAAAAAGAGTACTGAACTGTTATGTAGTCTTAGTCCTACTATATGGCAGTGAATGATGGACAATCTCACAGATGAAAAGACTTGAAGCAACAGAAATGTGGTTCTACAGAAAGATGCTGAAAATATCATAAACCCAAACATGAAAGCAACAACAAAGTTCTAGAAACAATGGCAACAAAAAGGACACATGCTTAACATCAGGAAGAGACAGTTGACATTTCTGGGGTACAGAAAAAAAAGAGGGTTTGAAAAATTTGATATTTACAGGGCAAATTGATGGTAAGAGAGCCACAGAGAATCAATACACAACCTACTTGGTGAGCTTGAGCAAATGGATGGCAAAATAGGGTTTGGGAGAGATGGCAAAAGTTAAGGACAGGAAATTGTGGAGAGCCATGATCACCAATGTCCTGAAGGGACATGGCACATAGAAAAAGAAAGCAAACTGTAATAAAACCAAGAAAAATAAACATAATAGCTAGAATTATTTACAGTGTATACAATATGTTAAAAAGAAGTTGATCATATAATAAGTGATATACAAAACTTCTAACCTTTTGATTCAGACAGTTAACAAATCATTGGAAAGAAGTGCTTTAACAATACACAAGTTTTAGGAAACTCGATAAAGTTTTTCAGATAAAAAAAAATATATATATACAAACCAACAGAAAAAATTAAATATTTTTTTAAAATTATCAAAGTTCTGATTATTTTAAGTATTTGGAACTAAACCAGAATTATTCATATTTGTTGTGTGTGTGTGTGTGGGGGGGGGGTCTGATTTGATGCAGTTGGCAAGGAAATGGAATCAGCAAATAAAATGCTGAGAATTACATACTTTGAATGCATGCCACACCCATATCATTTTTTCAATGTTTCTACATCTACTACTAGTTTTTAATTAAATTAATTTTGAAGCATTAATCAACAATATTTATGCAAATAACTTTTAGTTGAAAGTTGCAATTAAAAAACTTAAGATAACAGTTTGTAATGTTTCAGTTATAATGTACTCATAGCTATTTAAGAGAATTTTGCTTGCAATTGGAATTCAGAGCACCAAATAAAATACTACACAGGAAATTATTCTTATTTGTTTGGGGAAATGTTTATAAGTTTATGAAAATCCACCAAGGTAATTTTGTCTTGTCTAGCCTTCAAAATCAGAAATTTTATTAGGTCAACTTCTAACAAAGCCTAAAAATAGACATATATGGTGCAATGACTAAATTATTGTCTAAATCACGCAAAAATGAAAATAACACTGACATCTCATTTTAACAGATATATTTAGCAAAAATACAAAAAAATATCTTGAAATACTAAAAAGTAAATTTATTCAATAAAAATCCCCACTGGCTTCAAACAAGGCCTCCAGATGACTTCAGAATCTCTTGCAACTCTTCTGGACAGTCTCCTTGTTTAAATTGTTTAATGCTGCCATAATCCTTGCCTTCAGTTCATCTTTGGTGTTACAAGTAGTTTTGTTGGTCTCTTACATAATAATCAAAGGGGTTGCAGTCTGGGGAGTTAGGTGGCCAGATGTAAGGAGTGATGTGGTTGCAGAAATTTTTGACAGCCATAACTGGGTTCCCTTGCTTGTGTGGCATGATGCAGAGTCCTGTTGCCAGACATAGGGTTTTCCAGTAGCCACCCTCTTGACCCAGAGCAGCACTACCTCCTCAAGTCATTTGATATAGGCCTCCATGTTGAGTCTGAGGCCCTGTAGAAGGATGAATGAAGGCATAATGTCACCATCATTAGTGATCACTCCAAACACCTTTGTAATCACCATTAAACTCATCTAACTCTTTCTGAATCCTCTGCACTCTCCTCAGACTGGCACCTGGACAATCTGAAATGTTTGTATTGGAGTTTCTGGCATGAATGTCAAGCAGTACAGTACGCCATTTCCAAATTTCTGGCAGAGTGATACCACATTCAACCAGAATCCAACAGACATTCTGCTCGACCCACTTCAGGCCTCCCTTGTCATCATGATCATTGATACCTCATTTGACAATAATCCAACAGACATTTTGCTCAACCAAGCCTCCCTCATCATCACTTGATCCTTTTTGAACCAGAATCCAACAGAAACTTTCTGTTCTTTGTTCACCATCTACACCTAATCCCTTGTTGCCACCACTGTAACCTCAGAAACCATGCCCTACAATGAATCAAGACCACCAGTCCATCAACACCATCACAGGTATCAATTTCAAACTTAAAGAAAGACATGTGCCTAACTCCACCAGCAACTAATCCACTTCAGACATATCCACTGACCTTAACTATGACTTCAGCCAGCCAACCCAAGAAATCAGTCAACTCTTGGCCCTACCAACAACACTCTTACACTTAACTGCTTTCATTACAAATGGCAACCAAGGAACCATACAAGAGCAATTTTTTGCCACTATGTACATATTTTCAATTTTGACAAATACACATTGAAATCTTAATTCTTTTTTGTTCATTTCCTTTGCAACCAAATGCTCATTATAACATTATCAACTAATATAACTTATACTAATGTCTTTATAGAAAGCAGAATTCTATTTCCACACCCTGATTAATTTGTTAATGGCATTCTATAAAACAAAAAGAAAAATCGAAATACTAAAACATCAAATGGATATTGGTTTGAAAAGAAAGTTAATCTGATTTCATTATCTTGTCTGTAAGTAGTGCATTAAACATGTGTAGAGAAACAATTTATCAAATACTAGCTTAAAAGCCACTCACTATGTGGACTTTTAAGCTAGCTCCTGTGGAGGGCTAATTGGGCCTTTGGCCCAAAACTAAAGTGACCAATAGCCCAGCTTAGAAACAGCAATGATAATTTTGAAGAAATAACTTTAAATTCTTCAATTCACTCCATGGAACCACAAAATCTCATTTTGATTTGGGCTAAAAGTCAAATTCCAGCCAAATGACCGAATTTGGTCCAAAACTCCAATTACTATCAATATACAAGGAATATGTAAAATTTATTTATTTGATCAAATGAGAATTTCAAAGGTTAAAAACTTAAACCACACTTTTTTTTTGTTTTGTTATGGAGTTATTTTGATAATTAAACAATGCAATCACTAAGAATACATTTTTCTTCTTATTTGAGAATTTACAAAACAAAGTACAATACAAAATATTAAGATGAAGTTCTGTAGATTTTACCAAATTCTTTATAGATATGTTTATTCTAAAAAAAAAAAAAAAAAGTAACAAGGAAAATAAATCAAATGTTTCATAAATACAAATTTGAACTTTAAAGTTGTTAAAAATCAAATGGAGTAGAAGTCAATTGTATAGAACAATACAAATTTATTGAAACCAAAATGGATGACCACCAACAGTCATACAATGTAATTGCTAATAAACAGAGATGAGTGCCAAAATTTATCCACACACACAGTCATATTTACAGGATATTTATAAAAACAGGGTCTACTGGAAGAAGAGAGATACAAAAGATCACATTCATTAGCAGAAAG
The DNA here is from genome assembly GCA_903632075.3 of Acanthosepion pharaonis. Lineage (NCBI taxonomy): Eukaryota > Metazoa > Mollusca > Cephalopoda > Sepiida > Sepiidae > Acanthosepion > Acanthosepion pharaonis. The sequence continues at coordinate 89,865 of CAHIKZ030002663.1, forward strand.
AACATTTTCCGTTAGTCAATAATAAAAATCAGTTCAATGCTTTCAATAGTCAACCAAGAGAATGTAAATAGAAAGAAAGCAAAATAGATAGGAGAGTGGGTTGGCAACCAACCGAACCCCACCCTGACCTAATTGGTAATCTGTCATTGAATAAACAGGTGGGCAGGTTGACCACACACAAAGCAAGTAAAAAGTGTCTTAAGTTCTCCTAATCAGTCATCCAAAGAGAGGAGCCAAGTGCAGACAGTTGGCACTCATTCAGCCATTCTTCTATCAATTTCTATCAATAGTTCTTTGAATAATGTCTTGAATGGAGAACAATTCCTTCTTTCGATCTTACCATTTCATTAGGAGAAATTGGAGGTTACAATAGATCAAGAAAGAAAGAACTAGCAGCAGCATCTTATTACTAAAACTATCCACAATACTACAAGCAAACAATCTTATTTTACAAACTTACTTAGTGTGGCAAAAGAAAAGGCAGTTAAACTTATGCTTTCATCTGAAAAATTAATAGAAAAACAAATATAAAACTTTTTTTTTTAAACTATCAAATTTTTGTAGGTTAATTTTTTTTGTTTGTAATTCTAATTTTTATTAGTTTATGAAACTGTAGAATGAAACTTACAAAACAATTTACTTAATGGTCACATTTTATAGCATATATAACAATGAAACCTCATGACTACTGTATAGAAGAGATTATATATATATATATATGAGGCACGGTGGAGTAATGGATAGCAGTCTGGATTGAGTAATCAGAGAGTAGAGTTTGAGTCAAATCCATTACATTCACTTACATGCTAATACCTTTGGGAAAGGTCGAATCCTCTTCTTCTCCCTTCAGCTATGGGTAAATAGCAGGTCAGACTGAGTTCTGTAGCCTTAGATGGCAACTAGTGTCTGAATTCAAAATCTGTGGAGGGTCGTTTGTGGCACATAGTGCACCAGGTCTTTGTATTCAACCCTACAAAAAGGGGTGGATAGTTTGGCACAAAACCTTCACCACTATAATCAAATCATATGCGCTGGTGTCGGGATGTCAGTTCCTAGGAACTGAGCGGCTTGACCCTCATACATTGAATACGATGGGAGAGTTGATCATACATTATATATATATATATATATACACACACACACACTTTTCTTTAATAAGATTTCCCGAATATTCAGGTCCATAGATGAAAATAAAATAAAATATTTTTTAAGACAAATAAACGTAGTTTCTACTCAAATAAGGGTATCCCCTAAAAATAATGTTTTGTGATAAAAAAATTATGTTGGCTTTATAAATAAAATTCCATTATTTCATTAGAAAAACATAGATAAAGTGAAAATGTCTTCTGACTAAGTTTTACAGAAATACTGTTTCACTTGACGATTGACAGATATCAGATTATTTACACTATTTACATTGTATGGACTATTGTCCTCATCTTTGTTGTCATATTCACAACATTTCAGCTGTTATATGCTCTGGCTTTCTTCAGGTAATTGGAATCTCAAGCTGAACATGGGCTAGATTGTTAATTTTAACTCTCTAAGTTTTTGTTCACCACTCTAGGCATTGAACTCTTTGGATCAAGTCATTGGATCCAACCAATGCTTTTATCTACTGAGCCATGTGTCCTTGAGGACATCAGTGTATGAATTTTTGGAACGTATAGACATAATGTCTCAGTAACCATTTTTTTACCAGAGCTCTTTTTTTTTGTTGTTATTATTGCTTTTCTCTATCATTCCGTATTATGTCTGAACAATGTAAATAGTGTAAATAATTACAATACCTCATTTCAGAAATATAGACAAATATCAGATTATTTATTTTAAATACATTACAAAAAAAAAAAAAAAAAAAAAACTAAGCAAAAAAACATGTTAATTGTGGATGTTAACTAAATTCTAAATTTGTGTGTGTTTGTGTATATGTACAAATTTAGAGTAACAAGAAGAGTGAGAATGTATCTAAATATCATCAAAATCAACACAAGATTATAGAACTTAAAGCCAATCTCATTATTTATGGTGACATTAGAATGGTGTCGTCAGTATTAGCATAAAATACTAATGAAAATGTTATGTTGGGGAAAAAAAGAGAAAAGAAAATCAAATTAGAATTTTAAAATATTAACTGACTCCCTCACTCTTCATAAAATAATTTTTACCAGGTTATATTGCCATTAATAAATCAACAAATCTTAATTTACTTAAATAATACTGACATTTTTTTAGTCATTTCACCCCAAACAAAGCAATAAAGCCACTAAGATGCAAGGGATTATTACCAAATATTGAAGAATATGAGAAAACATACTATTATTATGAGAGAACAATAAAAGAACAGGAATTAAGAAAATAGAAGATAATGATTGACATTGCATTTAAATTTTTTAAGATCAAAGTTGATCCAAGTTCTTACAATTAGGTTTTACATTATTCACACAACTGTACATCTAAGTTTGGAAGCAACTAATAATTTTAATACCCATAAAGCATGCAAAATAAAATATACTGTCAGTATTTTCAATTAGTCATATTAATTCACTGATTATGAACAAACTATAGCTCATTTTTCAATTTAGTATCTGTTTATATATTTCCTTTAGAAAATTTAACCTTAAGCACTACATTATTTTATAAGTATTACTTCTCTTTCCAATATATATGGTGGCTGCTCAAATACAAACTGCAATAGCCCTGATCTCGATTTAAGTCAAGGCTGTTTTTTTGATGCTGCTATAACAGGATGTGACAACATAATCGTGAAATTTAAATATACTGTTATTTGGTGATAGGTGTCAATTGCAATAGCAGGATAAATGCTTTCCTTGATGACTGAAGTTACCTAAAGAGTGTTTAAGGTTAAGTTGCAACAAAATTTATATTTTTATTCAAAATTAATACCATTTTAGCAATAGTAAAAAATAAAATACAAAGATTTCTTTGAGAAAAAACAAAAGCTATATTGAACAAGACAAAAAGGGGATGACAAAACTGGTGAAACTGTGGTTATCAAGTAATATGAGGCATATTGATAATGATTGGAATTTATTAAACTATGAAGCAAGAGTTCTCTTTTTATAAAGAAACGAGTGGAAACTAAATCACAGTTGAATACTCCTTACTAGCACAACTATCATCCTTAGAAAGAGGATCAGCATCTGTTAGCTTTATAAAAAAAAAACAAAAAAAAAAACAGTTACAATAAAGATCATTAAAACAATGGCAATTATAAAAAATAAGTACTGACACACATATACAAAAAACTACCCCCCCATATAAAAAAAAAAAACCCATTGTTGCTCAACAAAACAATAATAAGATCCTTAGTAACACACTGCTTACAAGTGATTCAAAACATTGCACTGTATGGAACTGTTCGTCTATTCAGGAGGGAACTATTCATGTAAAAAATATAAACAATGTACATGTTAAATATCACCTAACATCAGAAATTGTGCAAACAGAATGAATATATTAACTCCCTTGCTTTACCATAGGTATTCAGAAATGATCCTGTCAGAGATTGTATTGAACAGAAAGCAAAAGATGATGATAATTTATATTGGCTAACAATTCACTAAAGTTAAACACATCAGAGTAATGGATATAAAATTGTCAAAAAAATACATGACTCCATATTAAATAACTATTTTAAAATAATTAAATATAATCTATCAGCAAAATTAGAGAATTTTAAAGAAGAGGGATTAGCAAATATACAAAAAAAAATCTTTGTGTTATATAAACCAGGAGGTATTTTTTTTTTAAATTTGTTTTATCAAAAGGTTAATTTTAGAGACACCATTATTTCCTGTATTACCATTTTTTAGGCTTTCAAATCTTTGTGAAATAAAATGCTGAATATTTTCCAAACAAATCAGTTGTCAAATTCTAATATTTTTTCTTTGCAAATTAAAGAAGGGTCATTAAAATAAAAAAGAAAATCTTTTTTTCATAGGAACTCATAATTGTTATTTCCGAGTTGATTATTTTATAAAAGAAGTTAACTTTTATTTCCGAACAAACGAACAAACAAAACAAAACAAATGCCACTTTTACACTTTGTTTTACATATGCATCATTATGATTATTACTAAAAAGTTGCCACTCAAGAAAAGTGAAAATTAAAAATACAAGCATGTAAAATGTTTTGTACAAATTTTAAGACACTAAAATGAATCAAATTACTTTGGGAGACTTAACACACAATTATATGGTAGGTTATAATGATAAAATAATGCTGAACAACAATTATTCTGTTTTATGTTTATTGCTATTATAATCAGCCAGACTTCAAATGAAAATTAATAGTGTCAGATCACCAAATGAGCTTCTAACTAAAATAGTAACTAATGAAAACTTATGAAAACAACTGTCAATAGAAACATCTCATAACTTGCAAACCACAATATTTAAACCTCATTTTTAGTGCTATTCTCAGAGACAGATATAATAAATATCTACATTTTTAGTTTATAAATTTGGTGAAAAATCTCTACACATGTCATTTTCAAACAATTTTTAAATACTTTGAAATTTATGAGATTATTTCTTTGTAGAAGGTTCATTTTAAATTGAATTTCACATCCAATAACAAACTTGAAACATTGCAGTTGGTACAGAAGTATAATTTTTTTGTTTTCTTTCTTATAAAAAAGATTTGAAACAGGGTGCTAAAAATGTTTGCTATGCTATTTAATTCTGACATATATACAATGAAATAAAACAAAATGGTTCATTTTGTTTCACCATTTTGTTTTTAAGGGCAGATAATTCTTAAATAACTTTCATTTACTTTGAAAGAAAAGAAGGTAGACCACTCAAGTAGGATTTGCAAATCAAAGAAAAAAAAAGGTTTTATTATGTGCAAAAATGTATGAAAAAAATTGTTTTTATGAATCTTATTTGATATTTATAAAATAGAAGTTGCTGGCCAAAGGTTTAGTCAATTTTAAAGAAAACATACAAACCATATATAGTTCAGGCTTTTCCGCAATACTTTTTATGAGCTGGTATGCAAACAGTAAGAAAAGAATGACCTTAAAGATTATTTGTTAGGGTAATTAATATTTTCTATGGCCAAATTTTTGAAACTTTTACATAAGAGTTTTTTTTTTTTTCAGATAAAGGATGAAAATAACTTTTAAAAGTAATGTATAAGGATGATATTAAGTCAAGCACATTTCTTGTTTATTCATCAAATATTGATTGAAATATTCTCTAGAGTTCCTTTCATTCTAGCTGATACAACAATCAATCTGAAGTTTATAAATAATTAGTATGGAAAAGCCAAATTAGAATATAACTAATCAAAAATATCAAATTAAAATATAGAGCAAAAAGTTAGATCTTATTTTGAAACCTCATACAACTTTACTTTGCAAGCAAGTACCAGATGCAGCTGAAATACCTCCTCACATAAAGGTAAGATATTAGTTAGTCTTACCATTATGTGGAAGGTATTTCTGCCCCACACTGTATTTTAAAGAACAATTATCAATTTTGACAGAATTCCTTGAAATGTCTTTTGTTGAATTAACTTCTCACTTTTCATTTGATTATAATCAGACATTTGGTAAAAGCAAAATGACAAGGTTTTGATTACATACACATATCCATAAGATCAATTCACAAGCAGACAATTTATATAGAAGTTTATAATTAAGACCATAAAAATCACCAGAAATATAATGAGTAAAAATGGTACTTACTGAAGTACTTCAATGTCTCTTCAATTTGTTCTGTAGTAAGTTCAAGGTCGTCATCTAAGGGAATAAGGGGGGTTTGTATCCAGTCTTCGTTATCGTAGCCACGGAAATCAGTGATAGTATCAGCCCGAAGTTTATACTTAGGGATCTGTTCTTCAAGAAGACTAAGGATTTCAACTTCAGGTAAATCTGCCCGGTTACACACGTCTATTGCAAAAAAGAAATCAGAAATAAGGAAAAATGTTAGCTATTAATACACACAATATAAAAAAAAAAACAAATTAAAAAAATCTGAAAATAATGTTTAAATATTTTCTTTCAGTAAGACAATTGACAAGTTTCATTGAAATCTATAAAGGTCATATAATTGGTCATACGCAATATAGGGGAACAATTCAACTAAAAAAACTGAAAATAAATACAAATTAAAGACAGATCATTCTATCTTAAATCAACAATGTTTTGTGTCAATTTTTAACATCAATTTGAGATTTTTCTTATGAAATTGGTTTCAAAGATTTAGAACTGGTGCTTGCCTCATGAGCCTTAAAAAAAACAAAAAAAAACAACAATCTGCAAATTGGAACTATTAATTTACAAATAGAGCAAATATAATTTGGCTGATTTTGAAATATCAGAAGGCGGCGGGAAGAAGAAAATGAAGACTGTGATTTCACAAAACAGATTGTTACTTTTTTCTGTCTGATTTTCTGGGATGAGGTGTTATCATTATTTACATGCAGACTAGCTCTTCTTTCGCCCTTAACCCCAGAAGAAGTTGTCGGATGCCAACATGCTGAACTGTCCACAATTCTCCTCCATCTGTGATGGTTGTGTGCCACAGCCTGAGTCTCCACAAATGGTTTCTTGGTGTGCTCATCATGTGGCATGTCTTGGATGTTTTAACCTGGTGGAACCCATCCCTCTCCAGGTTAGACCACAACTGATGTCCTCCAACTAGGTGGTTCACTTTGAACACAAACATGTGGCTGTTGTAGTTCATCTGAGGAACCCTTTGCCCAGTGATGCTGTGTTAACACCACCCCACTCACATGAGTTTAATCTGCCAACTGAAACAGTTTACCAGGGCAGCCTGACATCAAATATACTACCTCTATCCAGAACCCCCTATGCCCACATTATATATATATATATATATATATATATATATATATATATATATATATATATATATATATATATATATATTTATTACACTTTATGTCAGAGTGAACAGTTAGTCATCAAATGTACCACTTCAAGAAATATTGTTATATATATATATTTTAAATGATAAAAAAAATAATCAATAACTATGAAAAGAATAAAAGCATAAAGCTATCATCAAATGTCCAAAAACATTTTGTTTTTATTATTTTTGTTGTTAAAAATTGACTATTCTAGATATGCAAATAATTTATCTCTATAGATTAAATTAAGAGTTCAGTTCAGTTTAAAATTCCCTGAATGTTACCATGCACTTGATAAAGGCCAGAGGATACAATGGCCAAAACATTGTGATAACATCAACAAAAATGAGGAAAATAGTCTGTATGTAAATAATAAAGATGGTCATTCTGTTCTGAGTGATAACTGGAAACATTTCATCATTAGGCAATCATTAAATATTTTTGTATATGTCCCAACTTTATTGTAATGGTCAGTATGCTAGGGAGTTCATTTCTTACAAGTATTCAGTGAATGTAGCTGGGCTAATATTGCTTCTTGTTTGTGATTTTAAGCATCTGTAAGAAACTTTTAAAAAAAGGAAAAAATTTGAAAAGGCCATGAAAGGTACCAAAACTTATGTTCATGTAACTGACATTTATTAATGTTTATTTAAATAATCTTTATGATCAAACAAAGGAGTGCTCAAAGCTAAGATAAACATCAAAAGGAAAAAGACTAGCTTAATAAGCTGAGATGACATTGTTTGTCCTTCAAGAAAATAAAAAGTCAGTAGCATTAAGTAACTGAATGACCTCTACTGAAGTCATTCCACTGACAATATACAGCAGAATGTTTTTACATTTGATAAGCTTGATGAGTTATTTCCCTTTTGCAACTCAATTCTTATCTTGAGGTCATGAAATTTATGAAAACAAAGTAGAAGGCACTATAAGTAAACTGGTCACGATTTGAAACGAAATGAGGGCAGCTATCAAATACCACAATTATTTCTGGTGATACTTTAGGCATGTGTGCAGTGGTTGTGGGTGTTAAAAGGCAGATAAGTTAGCTTGCAGGTTTAATGACAAGTATTTTATTTATAAATTGCTAACTTTTTTTTTAACAGTGCTTTCTTGGGTAATTAATTATTCAATAGTCATCCAATTTAAAAAAATTATAGTCAACATTTGCACATACATACATACCCATCACAGAAACACATTGAATATAGCACATACATACATACAAAATATTTATTACGCCAAATGTAATTTTAGTGGATACACCCTGTTTCAGTAGACACCCTGTTTTTGTTTCTTTTGCTTGCTTTTGTGGGGAGGGGGATATTTTTTTTTTTTCCTTTAAATAGGGTGAATTATATCTACTGGCCTGTGCATTCAAGGGACTCATTTAGAGAAATGTGCCCTCTGGCAAGGTTAGAACCTGAATCCTTTTTTGTAGGAGAAACCAACATCTGATCTGACATGCTTTAGATGCTTTATACAAAAATATAAAATTGAATACCCATTTCCATACACAATATTGTGTGTGTGTGTGTGTGTGTGTATGCCCATATATGTGCAAATGAAGAAACAAAAAAAAAAAGGCTGAAAAATTAGATATAAGAATCTATGACTAATTTTACTGTTTTTTTTTATTATTAAAACTGAGAGAGAGAGAGTGTGTGTGTGTGAGTTTGTTTTGTGTTTTTGGGAGTAGGGTCAGAAGCAGGTTTTATGCTGTGACAAAACTGATTTTGCCCAATTTTCTCCTGGATATTTTTACAACATATAGAATTTTAGCATACATAGAACAAGTTAGAATCATAATTATTAGTATATTAATTTTGACATGCATACACAGATATCCGATCTATTCAGGTATAAATACAAATATTCATAAGTATACATATGTATCCGTATGCACTCAGACATACACAAACATACGTCATATACACAGTGATGTATATACATATGTACGCACCGACATCACATATTGCATAAGAAGTAGTAAACATTTTAGGCAATCCCTTTTTCCATCTGAACAAGGTAAATTCTGCCTGCTCTCATCAGAGAAACAAAAAGAATGTTTCTTTTCTCCACCATCAAAAGATAAATGTGAGAAGAACTATTTTTCAAACACTATTTCTGTAAATTCCAACAGGTTCTGTGCCAAAAGTGTGTATACACACACACACACACACCTTTGCTTGTCATCTTTATGTTATCCCTCCACTTTACACAATCTCTACCCTTATGTCTCTATGGTACAGTATTTTTGGTTGTTTATTTTGATACTGGTAGCATCAATTTGTAGGTATTCAAAAAGGTGAGGATATCAGTAAGTGAAGAGAGAGAGAGTATGAGTCATTTAGGATGTGGTGGCTTCTATGCACAACTGAAATAGGATGGGTAGTGAAGCAGCTACAATATACCAAGTGTTCGTTCTTCAAATCTACCTACTGCCTACCAATGGAATCTAAATCTGCCCAGACATTTCTGCGCAAATGTGCACATGCGTGCACACACTATATTCTCGCAGATATTTCTTCCCTACATGTACAGTGGCATAAGTTAATATTATCCACATTTGAGATTTATTGAAGATTTAATATAGATTAAACCCATGTCTACTTTACAATGCCTCATAGAAGCACAGGAATCTTAAAAACCAATATATTGTTGGCTAATTCACAAGGTGGGACAACCAAATATCAATTTGCCTCAAAACTGAGAATTCTATATTTGACAGTGGACAATGTGGTTGTACAGTAAACTCTTGAAAGGAAATGAGTATTCTTACACTTTTATAAGTTTATGATTTGTCTGTGTGTGTTTAATACTGCTGCCACATCTGATCTGGTGCCTCTATGTATTTAGAGATTTTTGATAAAATCCAAAAAAGAATCTGGAATGTTATCAGTACTGAACTGGTATCTCTGCTTCAGTCACTTTCCCAACACTGTAATGTAGCTTCCCTGAGCTTTTTCTATAAATATTTTCATGATAACTGTTCTGATGAGCTTTCTGCTTTGATACTTTGATTTTACAAATTTTAGTGTAGTACTAAATTTGCAGCTGTTTCATAATTTTACAGTTGAAATCACTAGCAAGTTCTATGCTAACATTTTCTTCCCTTGCATTTTTCTTGTAGAACACTCTTCCTATTTCTTACTTTGCAGTCAAATTTGATCTTCAAAAATTAATTTTTTTTAATATACTAATGTTCACCCAATACAACATCCAAGAGCCATTCAAGGTAGAGGGGTACTGTGTGGTGTCACATGAGCGTAAAAAATGCAAGAAGTGAAGTTCATGGGTTTATACAGGAAAGATAACCATTAGCAATAAACTTGAAGAGGTCAAGATTATAGTGATTGGGAAAGTATCCTGCTGGGATTTAGATTTAGATTTTAGGTTATTTTACTAACACACCAACCCCACAAGTCATCCTGCTGGGAGTCTGTTTAACAAAGCGGCAGTTCTTGAATGAAACTTCTTCACACTTGTGTATGTAGGTCTCAGTTGTAAAGGTCAGGGGTCGTGGAACTAAGGAATGTAGCTTGTCAGAATACATGCCGTGAAAATAGCAATAGAGCAGCGAGAGGCTCACAACATTTCATCTTTGTGAAAGGATTTGTAGGGTGAAAAATAATTCATCACCCACAAGTCAGCGTAAACACTTTTGAACTTCATCAAGACAAGCAAGTGAGGACTGGGTAGATCTATCACAGATATGGCAGCAATACTCCATTTTTGGTCTGATCTGGCACTTTTAAAAACAGTATAGGAGGGGGAGGGGCAGATCCTTACTGGAGTGATACAACAAATCAATAATATGGGGAGAGCTTGAGTCCCAATATACAGTCAAGGCAACTCAAGTGAACAGCCATCTATCATGATGGATGAAAGTTTACAGTCTGCGCAGTAGTGGTGGAACATTACTAGTTTGGTTTTGGAGATATTGAATTTTACAATCCAGTCTTTCCCCCCATTGAGCCATCTGAGTTGGGTCAGAGATCAGTTGCTAGGTTCTGGTCTTCCAAATTTTTAGCAATGCACCTATAAACTGTTATCTGCATAGATACTTAGAGTATGCAGATGATGAATATACAGTAGAAAAAGGGTAGGACCAAGGTAAGAACCCTGTGGAATGCCAGCACTGATCTTATGGGCTTCCAATGACTGGCCATTAACAACAACCTTCAAGGAGCTACCTGTTAGGAAGAACATGATATTTGAGAGAGTCCCTCCAGAGATTGTATAACTGGAGAGTTTATGTAGCAGCCCCTGATGTCACACCTTGTCAAAGACCTTTGATATATCCAGAGCAATAGTCCTCATGATGAATTTGTTGTCTAGTGCTTCACTGATTCTGTGAGTTAAAACATCAGCTGTGGATCTAGCAGGGCAAAATCCATACTGGATATCGCTCAGGAGGTTGTTCCTGTTGAGGTGTTCAAAAACCCTCTTGTTGATTATAAATTCAAAAATTTATGGTAATCATCATCTTCTGTCTTCTCCATTTCTGTTCTTTTATTTGCCTTTCTCCTTAATGTCTTTTCTTAGATTCTTTCATACTCTGTAACCTCTTGTGTCTTTGTGGTTTTATCACTTTGCTTGGGGTGAAATGATAGAAATAAAGAAAAATGGATAGAGTTAGAAAATACACTCTTGAGGGAGGGGAGCATTTTTTTTTTCCTTTAAATTTTTTTGCAATTCTTTTATTCTAATAAAAATAAGTGGAAATATGGCATTGTTTGCATGCAGAGTATGTTTTAGTATATTATACCTTTGCCATATTTTTTCTTCAGAAAACCAAGTCATTTTAGGCAATGTGTTTAATAGTTGTTTACATAGGGTCACATTAATGTTGTTTGATTCATCTCTGACTTGTTCCTACAATTCCCAATTTTTATTCCAACCAGTTTGACCTTAATATGTGGCCATGTGTTTTCTATAGAGTTAACATCTGTCAACTGACCAGATCAAAGCATCATGGACAAAGAATGCCATTCAAACCATAATTTTGTACCTTTTTAGTTATATGTATTAGAGCATTATCTTGTTGAAAAGTGGCCTTTTGCCTTTATTTCCACTACAAAAATTTTCCAGATGAGGAAGCAACCCTTTTTGGTGCTCCATGGTATTAATAAACTTCTTCTAGTATCTCACCAAAACCAAATCATGCTCTCATAATTCTATCTCTTCCAGGCTTCACATTTTGGGTTAAATTTTTCACCTGACCATCAGAGACATTATTCAGGAGCATTGGTAGAGAGTTCAAAGCATGATTCATCACTCCAGAAGACATGTATAAACAACAGAGTTATCATGACAGCCACAAAGTGACAAAATTTTGAGTGTTTTTATAATACTTCAAAGCAACAATCTGTTAACTCAGCTTGTTGTAAGTACTCTAGAACCTGTTTTTCATGCTGCAGAACATGTCACTTGAAATGCGTGACCAAATTCTCAGAATTGTAAACAATAGAATCTGTATATTTTCAACAAAAAGTTTCTGAATATATGAATGAGAGTTTCCGCCTAGACAAAAACCAGCAAAGTGGCTTTTGAATTTAAAAGTTATGTGAAATTTAGACTTTTATAGAAGGCATTTTGAAACAAAATTGATATATTTTTGTTCTTAGGTACACATGATAATACAGAGATGACAAAATAACTAAATCTTACTCAGGTTAATATTTAGGAAAAGTGTTTGTCAAGTTACCTGGCCAATTTAGTTTGCTAATTCACTTTAAATTTCTGTTAAATATTGAACACTAACACTGTTTTTGCCTTTTGTAGATATGAGGGTTGATTGATAAGTATGGTCTCCAATTGAGCAGTGTCACTAATGGAGGAGATAGAAACATTTGAACAATATTATATCAAATACTGTTCAAACACACTTAGTATCAGTTCACTGTATGATTGCATCAAGTAATAGTGATGAGGACTACAACAAATTTACATATAGAACGGAGATCAGAGACATTCGCATAGAATTTCTGCCAAATGGAATGACAATTTGGTAAGGTATTGTGAAACCTTGTGAGCACTTAAACAAAACATCTACAAAACCAGACTTGAAGTGAGAATTTTATTGTATCACAACAATGCAAAGGTGTATGGTAATAAGTCTAAAATTTACAGTTGTTGTACAATCTTTAGTATGACATTAACTTATACCATTATACTTCTGGTTGTTTCTAATGTTCAATGAGGTTCAAAACTCAACATGTTTTAACCAATGCTATAGCTGTTGGGTACAATTAAATCTAAAATTATCAGATATTTTCTTTAGGGTCAGAAGAAAAAACTGAACTTGTAAGTTTGAAGCAAAATAAACAAAGAACAAAGAATTTGTTTTTTAATTATTTAAAAAATTTTTTTTACTCCTTTTACTTTTTTTACTTTTTTTGTTTTTTTCGTTTTTTTTTTTTTTTTTTTTATAATTTTTAACGTTTTTTGCTTTTTCCCCCAGGTGAGAAAAACATTGATTTGGGAATTCTTGCAAAAATTAAATAATTGTCAGATTTTAATGAAACTTTCAGGCCTTATTCACAAATGAATGAAATTTTTTTTTTTTTTTTTTTTTTAGAAAATCTAGGTAATTTTTTTTTTTTTTCCATATGTTACTTAATTTCAAGAAATTAAATTTCAATACCAAAATTTGTTTTATTAGTTAAAAGCAGGACTCACTGGATAATTTAAATCATCAATTTTTTTTTTTTTTGTAAAACAATTCACCGTCAACAAAAATCTGCTCTGAATTGTAAAAAAAAAAAAAAAAAACTATGACATTATTTAATTAGAAAAAGTTCTTAATAGCTTTTATTACTAACATTTATTAGATACACTATTATCTTAAGAAAAAACTTTTTTTTCGATGAATAATGAATTTTTACAAGAATTGATTTAATTTTTTAAAATTTTAATTATAATAATTTATAACATTATAAACATGACCCTGATTGAAATTTTTGTGACCATACATGTCATAATCAGAAAATAAAAGCAATTACTATAGTAAATTTAAATTCAACTTTCGTAAAATTGGATTATGGAGAACATTTTCAAACATTTTTAAGATTACTGAGTACTTAAAAGTAATATAAAAAAATGTTCACTCGTCATTTTCTTAAATTATGTTTTAACAAAAAGGGACTTTTTAAAACAATAATAAAAGTTTCAACATCTTGTCAAGTGATTTATGAAGTGCTGACAAGCACTGAATTGTGCTACTGTTTGTTTTAAAAATCCATTTCTCTTATTTTAAACTTAAAGTAAATAATATTTTTTTCAAATCAGATTAATTATATATTTTAAATCAGCTAATATTCCTCAAATAAAGTTTTGGAAAAGTATATTTTATTTTTGGAAGATTTTTAAAACCAAGTAATTAAATTTTGTTTACAAATGTATAAAAAATGACTGAATCTGAATGATTTCTAAAAGTGCGCAAAAAGTTGAGATTGTAATCAATATAACTTCTATTTGAAATACACAAAAGTATTTTACTTACTGGAAATAGTAAATGTAATCATTTAGCTTTCAAGTAAAGCTAAAAAGAAAGCTTCAAGAATGATTTTTTATTTTTAAAATTTCATTTTAAACCAATGTATCAAAACTGAGTGGAGGTGCCTATTTCATTATATAATTTTCCATGTATAAAAGCTCAAGAGAGTGCTGACTGACTGTTCACACACAAAGAAACTTGCAAGAATGGACTATTATCTAATATCTGATTATAAGTCATACATTATTACACTTCAAGTAAATTATTTAAAATGTAATCTGCTTAGGCATTGTGGCGGACATGAGACAAAACCTTGGACGAGCACAACTGGTCGCGACTTGCCTTGTCCCTGCCGAAATAGCTTGAGGCAAATAAAGAAAACAGCAACCAGCGAGTAAATTCAAGCTCTCCCAGCTGGTATTTCAACCTTGAGTCATTCCTTCTTGAGTTCTTCGAGTGACGTTCACGGTTGGCGGCAAGAACAGTCTGTTAGTGTGATTTTGAGACAGAACTCAAGAAGGAACGACTCAAGGTTGAAATACCAGCTGGGAGAGCTTGAATTTACTCGCTGGTTACTGTTTTCTTTATTCGCCTCAGGCATTCAATAATAAAATCTACAACTAAGGAGTTTACTCTTTTAGATTTAATTAAAAAAACCTTAGTAATTGTTAAATTTTTTCAAGTTTAACTTTCTAACAAATATATGAAAATTAATTTTTGATAGTAAATTACTTATGCAGAGTATACAAGGATGGGCTGAAAAGTTCATAGGCTATGAAGGAGTGATGCTAGAGCTATGAAATCTCACATGCATTAATTTCAACTTTTATTAATAACTGCATCATTTCTTTCTATGTAAACTGTTATCTGACTGTTCAAATAAGACTGTTCATCCTGTAAACTGTTAAATCTATTAAATCATTTTTCTTAACATCTAAAAACTCACTTCAATAATAGTTACTATATTATGTAAGTGTAAAAGAAAAACCATGCAATATTTGTTCCCAGCCAAGTGTTTTTTTTTTCATGTTGAGGAACAGATGATAGTCAAATTAGGAGAATAGGGAGGGTGATCAACCAGTTTAAAGCCACAGTCACATGCACATCAGCCATTGAAACCAAGGACTTGTGTACTGGAACATTGTCCTGATAAAACAAAACTCTATTTTGTTAGTTTTCCTGGACATTTGGTTTTGTAACTACCTCAGCAAGTTGGCGTAGTATTCTCCATTGAGGGTGTGGCTCTTTTGTAGATAGTCAATAAACACAATGCGTTTTACAAAAAAAACTGAGGCCATTACCTTCTCTGAAGATGAAATGACACTGGCTTTCTGTAGAGTAGGTGAAGAGAGGGTGTTTCCACTACATGGATTGTCTCTTGTTCAAATTGATGAATGCAACACTCATCATGGGTTAAGAAATGTTTAAAGAAATTTGCTTCAAACAATGTCAGCTTGATGGTTGCACCCAGAATACATGGCACCCACAGAGCAGAAACCTTCATCATGTTCAAATTCAATATTGCAGAATGTTCTCAACTCTATTATGGAATATGCTAACAGCACTGGCTATTTGATTTGTAGTCAATTGCCTGTCATCCATCACTATGTGGTGAACACGATCAATGTTTACCTCAGCGGTGGCAGTTGCAGGACTTCCAGACCTTGAGTCATCTTCAAGGCTCTCCCTTCCCCTCCTAAATTTAGCTACCTACTTTTGCAATGTTGATAAAGCTAGAATGTCATTCGCTAATGTAGCAACCATGTCAGCATGAATCACTCCTTTATAGTCAGCCTATAAAGTTTTCAGCCCACCCTTGTTAGCCAATTCTATATAAGTCTGCAGTCTTTTACACAAATATTTTTCATTGTTGATGCACTCAATTCAGTTCATAACTATATTTCAGGTAATGGACTTATTGATCTAAACTCATCAATAAGAAAAGAGGAAAATATTGTTGCTGTTATAAATACAATCAGGAAGGAGAAATGGGAAGAGAGGCTGACATTTTGAAATTGCTAAAGTGACTTAGAAGAAAGTAGAGATAAAAAATCTTTAGAAGCTTAAAATAAACAAAATAAGCAAAGTTAATAGTTTATGTTTACTTAGCAATTCATTATTACTATTACCCCTTCCAAATGAATGTACTTAAGTTTTCAGTTATCTAGATTGTAACCAAAATGCACAAGGAAAAACACTTTTAGATAGACTTATTACATCATTTAATAACCACTTACTGAAATAAAATATGTACAAAATAAAATTCATAAAAGGAGTTTAGAAATATGTGTTGTTGACTGCCAGAAGTCTATTATGAATTTGACATCAAATGTCAATTTTATAATAGCCAACTTAGGCAATAAAATTTTGTTTTTAGTTGGCAGTATGATTTTGCATTCCTACCTTAGATGCCAGGAACCAGTTATTTGCATTAAAAACAATGAAAAAACTTATAGCTTTGATAGCAAGACCACTAAGACAAGATAACTCATGGTCGGTCTCAAAAAAAAAAAAAAAAAAAAAATAAACAAATAAAAATATGAAACACAAATTATCTGCTGTTAATCTCTAAAGACAAAAAAAGCCTCATCTGAAAGTTAATATAATTTCAAAACTAAAACAATTATGGACACCAAACAATGTATAAAAATTCTATTTTATTTACCCCAGTAAAAGAGAAGAATCAAAAACTGAATAAAATCTTTTACAAATACTTGGAAAGGTGGACTACACATCCATCCTAAAGAGCAATGAAGAGAGAGGGATTTAAAAAAAAAAAAAAAAAAAAATCTGTTTCTTCATTATTCAGTTATTTTAGTAAACTGTTAAATCTATTATCTCAAATCATTTTTCTTAACATCTAAAAACTCACTTCAATAATAGTTACTATATTATGTAAGTGTAAAAGAAAAACCATGTTAAGTGTTGTACAATGTTTATGCAAATATAGCAAAGAAGGAAGTGTTTTCCAATTTCATAGCTAACAATATATAAAACAATATGTCACAGTCATTAAGTATAAAACAGTTTAGGCCTGAGTAACTGTAAGTTAAATGCAAAAACTTAATTTAACAAACCTGCCAGAAGTGAAAATTTTGATTTTGTCATTAGTATAGGTAATTCATCCAATTATTAATAGACAATGTTGGTATAAAAATAAACGAAGGCTTTTATCTATCAATGTCACATGACCATTTACCTGACTTTACATTAAAGCAAATGGATATAATATTTATAGATAAATAAATGAGAGCACATTAGGCAGCTTAACTTTTTTGTTTAGAGTTACACTCGGAAGATCGAGTTATAATTTGTCAGAGATAAGACATGAGCTGTTTGACTTTAGCACCAACAGTTTTTTTTTTAATTTTAAAGCTCGGAAGACTTAGTCTGAGACACTTCTAATTACTTATATGTTGATACGAGTTTGGAGGACAAATACTTATAATTAAATTATTTTACAAAGGGCTATAGAAAAAAAAGTACACAGAATTTAAACAGTACATGCAAACCAACTAGATTTTTACTGCTACCATTTTTGATT
This sequence comes from Acanthosepion pharaonis, assembly GCA_903632075.3. NCBI lineage: Eukaryota > Metazoa > Mollusca > Cephalopoda > Sepiida > Sepiidae > Acanthosepion > Acanthosepion pharaonis. Next base: position 107,814 of record CAHIKZ030002663.1, read on the forward strand.
GTGTGCAATCAGAAACAAACTGAAAAACAATTTTCTTGAGTGACAAAAATTTTTATAAGACTATTTTAGCAGTGATTTAGTGATTTTCATCTTGAGTAGCAAATTTTTAAAAAACAGAATAAAACAAATAACTGCTACAAAAATATACTGATGACTTAAAGCATTGTAAGGTTATGAGCTTAAGTAAATCTTTTCCATGAATACTTCAAGGAAAGACAAATGAGTGTCAATAAAGATAAGTGTGTTTTGGATGATCATCAACACTGAAAAACATTGTAAAATCACATCAGACTATCTATGTGAATTTTAAGTAAACTCTCTTTGATATTTAAAGCCAGAAGGAAATAATTTTTTTTTTAATGAATGTAAAAAAAAAATGATTTGAAATCTAAGAGACAAAGAAAGCAGTTGTTATTTTTAGAGCTCAAATGAAACAGCTTTTTTGTGTGTGTGTGTGTGTGTATTAAGCATAATAAAAGACAAGGAATCTGTGGAGAGCCATGACTGTCTACATCCTGAAGGAACATAAAAAAAGTGCTTATCTCTTTATTTCTGACTTACTACCTCTGTCCCATAATAGTTGTTACATTTAGCATGTAAAATGTATATGCAAATATACAGACTATTATGGGACAGATATAGTATTATTTCTTTTCTTTTTTATTTATTATACCTGTAAAATCTGACCTTATTGCCCCATCATGATGCAGAATTGATGGTGTACAGTGGAGAATGTTAATGGTGAGGAACTCTGGAATGTTCAACCATGCAGTAAAGACCATACAGATGAGACCATTCAATGCATTTTGATTGACATCTTGTACATAAGATGCATTACTATCAAATTTCTATTGAGAATGCTGAGTGATGACCACATAAAAATGTCTTGAGTGCAGGGAACTTGAAGATCAAACTGGAGACTAACAATTTCACCAACAAAATCATAAGCAGTTAATGGTATGACCAAAACAAAGCTGTAATCATCACAGAAGTTAGCAAAATTATTAAGGCCCCCCAAAAAAAGGTGCATCAAATTCATAGTAATGTCAAATCAATGTTGAATGCAATGACTGAGCAAAATGTAAATGATATTTTTTACTCTAAGGTGTTGAAGAAAGTCAGGGAGAGCATTTGGTAGAAACACAACTGCAAGAACAACAAGTGTTCTTACTATGACATAATTCAACAATTGTTCAATAATTCCTGGTTTTCAAAAACCAGACAATCATTCCCCATATCTTGCTCTCTGAAAATCTTCTTGATTCCTAAGACTGTCTGAAAGAGTATTATTTTTACACAGCTGATGAGATCATGGCAAAAATTATGAGAGGTGCATGATCGAATCACGTTTGAAAACTTTCAGCAAAGGAAACAGTGTTGGGGCAAATATGTTTTTAATGGCCAAATTCCCTAAATTTTTATATACTTACATTGACTTTTACGAATTTTGCTATCAAAACCCAACAAAAATGTTTGCCTGTCTATAAGCACAAATTAGAGTTAATAAACATTTAGAGTATTGTAGACAAAAATGTGCTCATATTCAATATTATGATTTACAGTAGTTGTCTATCTAATGTCATATAGTTTAACACCTCTTGTTGATCTCACCTATTTCCATTTAGCTGTTAAATGTTGCTATGAATACAAGAATAAAATGGATAGCTTTGTTCAATTTTTTGCATCATAAGGTCCTTTATAGTAAAATCTGTAAATACTTCAACAATTTAGGTATTTAACTATGAAGAAGTTTTTTATATTTCTTGCATATTTTGTTATTGTCCATCAAAACAAAATTAAGAGAGAAAAATATAGGAAGATTAAATTTTGTTACCTGTTATAACACTGGCATCAACTCGAGGATTCATCCAACGCTTATCATGGTTAGTTTCGTACACATCAGTGCCTGCCTTGAGTGAGTCTACCTGCCCTTGATCATGTGATGCCAGCTTGACAGAGTCGGGTACGCATTCTAAAACGCCCACACAGTGGGCTGCAGAAAATTCATGGGAGAGGAGACACGATTTCTCAGGTGTCACCAATGCCTCAAGGCACCTGGAAATTAAAAGAAAAAATTGTTAGTTGACTGACTAAACATATTTCAAGAAAAAGAAAGAAACAAATGTAAAATCATGCATAAATAAAGGAGAATGCATTTCTGGAATAAAATGTACTGTTAATCATGAATACTGTAGAAATGAGAATAGTGTATAAGATGAGAAATTAAATGATGATGCAACATATTTTGATGGGAAATTCCTGAAAAATCTCCCAATGATGATAAATAGCAATCAAGTAAATGAAATTAAGATTGGAAAAGTGAGATGGAAGTTTTGTGCAAAAAGGATCAAAGGGTGAAAAATCAATTCCAAGTAAAAACAATGCATCTGTTTTAAAAACAAAAATTGCAACATTTGCACAAATTTTTCTTTTATTATATTTTATTATAAAAATCTGCAAATACTTTAAGCAACACTGGTCTTCATTAAAATCTTTAAAAAGATTCATTTTGACTAGTTTAATATCATTCAATACTAATTTTTCTTGCACAATTAATCTAACAAGCTATTCTCAATGATAAAGAAATACATCATTGGTTCTACATTTTCCAAAATATTTTCTCTTTTTCAGTTTTATTCTTTATAAAAAAAGAACTTCAAAATGAAGAAAATCTAATTTAGTGGAGATGTAATGAACAACTGACTCAACAAGCAGCCACAAGAAGAAAAAGCATTTTATAATTATTGAAATTTTCCATACTTCTAGGTATAAACCTATAATACCAAATTTCTTTAAAATCTATAATACTGGATTTTATGGTGAACTTTAATAGTTTAAATAACACTGATAAAGTATTGTCACATTAAATATTTTTTGGCCATATATAGACTTGTGAAATGTTCTTATAAAATTTATTTTAGTATAAATACTAAAGCTTTCCAGTCTTATATATCACAATTTGAACTATTTCTTGTCAAAGAAAAGAAAATAAGAAAATATTATACATTAGAAAAACTAAAACTAAAAAATGCATACAGAATGCACAAAAATGGCACAGAAGTTCATCTTGAAATAAGAGAAAGTGAATTTGCAAAACAAAATATGAAATAGGAGGAAATAGTAACAATAGTTTCATGTAAGAAACTACAAGGAAAAATGTCTTATTTTATAGGTTTCAATTCCTCTCTAAATTGTTAAAAATACCAAAATCTGCTGCTAGATTCATAAGCAGTTTTGGTATCAGTAAAGATAATAGGCTGTAAACATTTCAAAAATCCATTTACAAGAATTTTGTCCCCAAATTAAATTTAACATGTTTCTATTCAATTATATAACCACTCTTAATAATTGTTACAGATGCATAGACATTTCATATCTAAAATTATGGGACAGAAGTTATGCTAATAACTGACACTATAATTAAAAAAGAAGAAAAAAACAGCAGTGTTAATATCCTTATGGTATGTCTATATATTTGGAATAGCACATCAAGAAAAGAATTCCATTTGTTGATTACTAAAATCCAGAAAATTTTAGGCAACACATCAGAAAGGTTTCTTTTTAGATAAGTGACCTTCTAGAAAAGAACATAAATGGAAACTTTCAGGTATAAATGCAGGCAAAGATTAAGAAAAAGAACCTACATTTGGTTGTCATTCAGGTGATAAGTTATAGTAAACAAAGGAAATTGATTGTAAGAGGATGGGGAAAAATAGAACTAGATTGAGAGAGAGCACAAATTGGAGAGACAGAGAAAGCACCAACATGTAAAGTGTGCAAGTGAGTACAATATATGGTAGGTGTATTGGCTTCATAAAGATGATATGGTATTTTTAGTTACTAAATAAAGAGAACTTCACAATTGAACCTTCAAAAGCAGATACTCATAGCAAAGACTGAATGTGCATTGTTTTCTTTACAAATATAATTAATACATATATAAATTAATATGTATATGTCTTTGTTCCTGAAAAACCTTATCAAAAGTGTAAAATTCCTTAGAATGATATAATCTAAAAAACTGGTTATATTTATGGCTACATAGAATATTTTGTTGCTATCAAAAGACAGCTTGGAAAGTCAATTCTATAAATCATTAGCTACCAATTTTGCCAGAGTTGACTTTAAAACCAAGCAGCAGCAGACAAAATTTCACTACATTCTGGAAATGATAGTTGTATGCATTGTTTAACACAGAAAACTGCATTAGGATGCTGGTATTAAAAAAAAAACTATATATTGATTTGTGTATAATTTGTAGCAATATCAGTGGCCAATGTCCTGAATAGAGAGAGAGAGAGAGAAAATCTTTAACCTTATTACTGTCTTAAGATTCTGCCATTTCACAATATTACTTGAGCAGTGTGACTTGCTTTATAAGACAGGTTGATCTATATAAATAATCAAACAATCAAATCAGATAATTAAGAAAACTGATTAAGATCTGTGCAGCAGATACCCTGCAGGTATATACAAGACCAAGTAATCCAGCTAAACTCAAGTGTATCACAAAAAAAAAAAAAAATGTTAAATGAAACGAAAGCCGAGAAAAGTATTTCATAAACAAGAGGCAATATCAATACTTATTTTGATTAAACTATATAAGTTTCTCCAACAAATGGTTTGACAAATCAGTAAAGATGGAATGTAAAAACAAAGTTTAAGATAAAATTACATTTAAGTTATAGAGACAACATTTCTTAAACAAAACATATACAATTATTTGAATAGACTGGACACATTGAATATAAAATATAAAGAACTAGTCTGACATAATTTATACATGTATAATTTCACTGAAAAGAAAAAAAAGGTTATTTTCTTCTTTCTTTAAATGAACTTTCCCTGTTTCAAGATATTAATTCTAATATTCCAGTGCTAATTATTGAGGAAACAAACTAATTTGTTTCACCTGATTTATATAAAAATTAAAGCTTCTTTTTAGAGGGTTCTAAAAGATCATTTTGGTTTGAATACACAAATAAAAAACTGATCCTGAATAAAAATGGTTTTATAATCAATTATAAAAGAATGTTTAGCTATGTGAAAACTGGAGATTTTAAAAATATTCAAAGCTTCACTAAAATCAATATCAAAGTAATTTTTTTGCTGCTCCACATTTCTTACAATGGCTATTATATAATTTTGGTGATGTAGAAATCACTGTTAACTAATACTATTACAAAAACTTCAGTCTTTTTCCCCCCTTCACAAACATTTGCTTATAATGATCAACATTTCTTTTCAAGATGCAAATGTATTGTTTTAGTTTTCAGATTACTGTACACTTGATAATCACTTAATAGTTATCAGCTCTTCTTGAAAGATACAAAATATATTTATAGACTGATATTACTAATTCATTTAAGCACATCTGCAGCAGAAATGTTATGGCTAAAAACAAATATTTAAAATGTGTTTAATGGTGTTAACTGTAACAGCAAATAGAAACTATCTAGAAAAGGTATTGTTTCAGGTTTTCTCAATGTCAACATGGAGTAAAATGGAGCCCTATATTTAAAGAAAACATTATACTTAATTTGCAATAATTATGTTTCATTAAATTTTGCATAAAATAACCAAAGCAAAATATTTCTTATTCAAAATTGAAATATCAGATATAATTTTTTTTTTTTTTTTATAATTATGACTATTCTGCCAGGTAAATAAATGAGAGTCACAAAGAACAATGAAAGAATTAAATTACATATACATAAGCAGAATTGGATAAGTTTTAATTTTCAAAGGAAAAAATACTTTAAATAAAGTTGAATATGAACACACATAAAGAGCTAAATACTCCATTCTAGATAGTAAATACATTAAAAAAAGACACTCAAGTAAATGTATACAACTCAATGTGATTTAAAGTGTGGATGCTGGTTTAGTATAAACAATTCTTGTATAAATAAGAATCCTTTGAACAATTGTTCTCTATAACAACCACTACAAAAGTATGGATTTCTAAAAAGAAATACCAGATGACCAATTATGTGCTTGTAAGGATTCAAACTTAAAATAAGTGGCCAGACATAACAGCCAACATCAAGAATAGAATCAAAGTATTTTTTTTTGATAATTTAGGCATCATGGTTTCAGAGGATGAAGAAAATTGCATCAAATTAGATTCAGATATTCATCACTAGTAAAACAAAATTCTTTTGCTTCATGATAAGCATTTTGTAATTAAGAAATAGCAAGAAATTACATTTTTTCACCTGTTGATAGAATAATTTTATGTATTCCAGTTTAAATTATAATCTATATATTAAAATATCAATTTTTACTTACAGAGTGTACAATGCATTTAATGTTCCTAGACTCTCCATAAAATACAGTTTGCTGTAACCAAATACCTTACAACTCATAAATCCATTAATATTTTGTATCTGACTAAAGACATGGTGTCTGTAACATTACATATTCCTATATAAAATTTTTTTCTTTAGAAAAGTATACAGCTCTTACTATATTCCCCATCCTATGTGGCCAATTCTACAGAGACAAAAACAAAAAATATTGATTCCATTTAATGACAACAAGCACCAAAAGTGAACTTTCAACAACATTGTAATATATGACGAGCACAATTCATGGAAATTGTATGGTATACACAATGACAACAACTGCCACCACCAATATTTCATGAGAAAAATCTTGTTCAAAGTCAGACTGTCAATATATATATATATATATATATATATATATATATATATATATATATATATATATAGAGAGAGAGAGAGAGAGAGAGAGAGAGCAGTAGCAAGAGAAATTTAAAAAATATAATTTCAGGAAAAAACAGATAGTATTTTCTTTTTTCTATTTTATTATATTATGATGTTGAATAACCTATACAATAGAATTTCTGTGAATTGCACACATCATATAGAATGATCTCCTTGATATCAAATGTTTTTTTGTGTACTTTAAATTATTTCATTTAGATGGAGAAAAATAGACATTCCCATCCAGAATTGAACTCTGATCTCCAATGATCTTGGAGGTCAGCACCACCTATCATGTCATTTATTTCTCCTCAAATTATCCTAGTGCTCCAATCCCCCACCCACAAAATGTAATTGCTGCAATAAAATCATCAAGCCTACAAACTGATCTACCTTCAATGACCTTACCATTTTTTAGGTCAAAAAGTATTTTTATACTTCATAGCAAACTTAATATCTCACTCCATTTTGCTAAAAGTAATATGTTGTACTTATTGATAACATCTAGTGACCACAAATGACTTCCAAGTTCAACTGCACACAGCCTATGTAAGTAGTCTATATCTTGTGCGATTTCATGTCCCAAATTAAATCAGTGGACTTTGAGTATGATTGTAGCACAGACACATATATACAAATGCACACAGAGAACCTCCCAACATTAGTATAGATGAGAAAAATACAACTTGCCTATATTTATGACATTCAAGAATGCACTTTTGACCAAGTAATAATAAGCAATGATCCTAATCTGTCTTGTTTCAAGTTCAAAATTAAAGTTTAAATGAGGGATATTCCTATCCTTTTAATATATGGCAGACAAAAGAAAAACATCCTACAAAACAACCTGATACTCAGCAAAGAAGGAAAGTTTAAAACACTTATTATAAAACCATATCTAACAATTTTTTTTACAAAAGGTTTTTATTTCTCTCCTTCAACATTTTAATTTAGTTTTCTTTTATTTAGCTATTAGAAAACAGGATGACCAAGCTATTTTGTTAATTTCATCTTGAAACCATTTATACTCATTCTCAACGTTACTTTTATCTGAGTTCTGTTACAGTAAGCACACTGAAATACTTATTTTGCTTCATGGATAATGCTCTGAAAAGATAAAGATTGTCTTGTAATCTGTTTATACAAAAGCAGTCACAAGGTGTTTAGAGCCCTTTGTATTCCATTGGTGAGATCTAAATTCCACTCAAGCAGCTTCTTACCATGAACCACTGCTTTGTGGAACAGACTCCCAAAAGGATGTTTCTCCCCAATCACTGTAATGTTATCCTCTTCAAGTCTTGGATTAACAGTTATTTATCCTACATATCCTCACAATCTGCATTTACTTCCTCTTTTTATGTCCATAAAAAAAAATTCACTCAGTAACCTTGTGCCTCTTATTGGGTGGAAAATAGTAAAAGAAAGAATTAGCAGGAGAGTTAAAACAACAAAAAATGAAATTCCCTAATGTTAGCACAAGGATTTTAATCTCCAAAAATTTCTTTAGAGTTTCTAATATTAAAAAAAAAAAAAAAAAAATATTCGGTATATTCAGAAGATTCTTAAAAAGTAACTTTAATTTCCAATCCTGATTATAAAGGGATATCTAAAAGATTTGCCTAAGACTAATTTTACTGATAATATTGCAGCAATCTAAAGCAAATTTATAAAGATTTTCTTAAGCAACATAACAGAATGAAAGAATTAATCATAAGTAAAAGTTAAAAAGTTATTAAAATTGAATCCATAAGGCAGCAGTTAATTTGTAATCTGTATACAATCTTGTTGCAAATTCCTCGGCCATAGAATTATATGAATATCAGTGATCAGAATAAACTTAGCAGAACTCTTCCAGTTGTTGACCAGTTAAATATAAAACAAGATGAAATCTTTTACAAATCTTTATCTCCCATACCTACCTACACCAAAAAAAAAAAAAATCAAGAAAGAAAAGATTCTGATTGGCAGAAAAAGTTTCAAGTGTTAATGAGCATTTTCACTTGTATTTTTTTCTGCATTATATTCATGAACAAGGCCTAAAAAGTAAAAAAAAAAAAATTGGGTGCCTGGTGTAGAGTGATGGTAAAAAGACTATTTCCCTGGTGAATTTGACCCTCAACCCACTATTGTAAGTCTGTACCAGATTAAGCTGACCTAAGTAAATATTTGTGAACCAGATAATCTTTTTATAACTTGCTGATGAAACAAGAGATACATATCACCAGGGAAGAGACCATGTTCAACTTGCAAAAAAAATATCAAATTGTCTTGTATTTAATATACATAAGATTTTTTTTGTTCACAATTTATAGAAAATAGGTTTGCTTTTATAAAACTATGTATTCTACATGCCATTCAATATACTTATTAGGTGTTGGGGTGGTAAAGCTAAAGTTTTAAAACTCAATCTATGTCAGGTAGTGAAATGAATAGGAAATAAATTGCTTACAATTTTTTTCCAATATAGACAGACTTGCAATTTGTGCTGGATTAATGTTCACACCTAGTGTACAGTTTCATCAATGTAATGAAGTCAGTGCTTTATACACACTTTACTCTGAATTTTTTTAATGTTTTAAAGTCAATAAATAGAAATATTTAGATACTGTTTTTAATTTTGCTCAAAGTTATATCCCAATAAATATAATTTCAAAATAATGCAATCATCTTCTGGAGAAAAGAAACAATTATTAAAATGCAATACTTCAATATGTTAACAAAACAAGTTACTTACTCCCTTGTGCAAATTAATTGAAACAAAATGAATAATTCCTTTATTATTTTTTTCTTCGTATTTTTTCAATGAAAGATGACCCAGTGCACATGTTAATACTTCATATGTTCATTCCATGAAGTCTATAGTACTTTGATTTGATCACTGGTAAGGCTTGCCAGTGTGTTCGTGCAGCGTTACAATTTTTGTATGCTTCCTTGGATTAACATCCACTGCAGAAAATGGTCATAGGAAAACTAATCAACAGTCAAAACAATAGTGTCTAGGTATGATGAAAGTTTGATGCAATCATGGATGATGCAATATTTTTCAAATCCAGACAAGTTTAATCATACACCCCGCAAATAGATTCATATTACTGTGCACCACTGCAAATGACCTAACCCAAGGAAAAAATAGAAATCGATTACACCCTGTTACTCCGGTTGGTCTAAAACTGACCATATGGTGAAAGAAAGGAAACTAAAGTAGTTGTTTCAATTAATTTGCACAAGGGTGTAGTTCTAAGCATCACTTGCCTACTAGATATTTTGAGTTCTTTTAGCATAATTTATTAAGAAAATGTTGCATCTCTTTTGGCATATGCATGCATATATACTACATGACAACTATTTTCAATAATCATTATTTGAAACTTATTTTACAGAAAGAAATATGATAATCGACAAAAACGAAAAACGTTTGATATATGAGTAGTATTATCAACAAGGTAATAAATTATAAAAATAGCAAACAAATATCAATTTGTGAGCTTCAGAAAACTCAAGAAAAATTAAATCTTCAAAACTAGAGATGCTTTTTATCAAACTTTCAAATTCTAAGTGATCTTTGCAAATATATGTAAATATATCAAGATTAAAATATTACAGCAAAGACTATCAGAGATGCAGATTCCTTAATTGAAGTAAATGTAGAAAGTTTGCAACACCATTTTTAGCTCAATGTTAGGGAAAGCTTAGAAATGTCATATTCATTTACTTAGCTTAGCTCTTCATTGTTTGTTCAATCAAGGTGACCCCTGACCTCAGGATGTCATTTACAAGCTTTAGGAAAAAATTAGAGGCTAAAGAAAAAAGTTTTACATCATTTATAGAAAGGAATATTTGTTAACTTTTAATCCCTTAAGGGATTTTTTTTTATATTTTCAAAATGGTTTCAATTTGGGACAATTTTTTTTTTCAAATATGCCAGATGTTGATATAAATTTTTGTTGTAAATTTAATGAAAAATGATGGAGAGAATAACAATCTAGAGTTTATGCTTGAGATATTTCACCCACAATTCCTTCATGAATTATCAAAAAAAAAATTGTCATCTGTGTGCCATACATCTTACCAATTTGCAAAATCTGTTTGAGAACAGTTCTTCAAAATAGAGATCAAAAACATTTAAGGGAGTCATTTCATCACTGATTAACTTTTTATATGTGGAGCACCACTAAAAGAAAATCCTGGAAAGTCATTATAATTAGTGGGTTCACAATTCATTTTGTGCTATTTCCAAGCATTATCACTTTATCTAACTAATAGTCACTTGAGGTATCTTCATCACTAAATGAAACTTAGGATTCATTATTTCAAATTGCTAAAGACATTTTCACTTTCTTCAACCATTACAAATCAGTGTTATTTGCTTAATAATAAATTTAAATGAAAAAGTCATTCAATATTAAACTTTAATGAATTATTTACTGTAAAAGCTACCACAGATACATTAAATTAGCATAGAGAGGTTGAATGTACAAGAACAAAAAGACAAGAAAATCCCTTGCCAAATGTACAATATCAACAAATATTTGCATTTATCACTCTTGTTCACTATCTCCCATATATATATATATATATATATATATATATATATATATATATATATATAAAATAAATAAGGATTTACATCCACTATCTTATTTCTTCATGTCATAAATTTTGGGGACAAATTCTCTGCATAATTCCTATAGATTAGCAAAATTTTAACATGAATAATTGGAATAATCCATTGAAAGGTTAAGAAAATTGTTTCAGCACACATACAAAAAAACCCAAAAAAAAACAAGATAGTCACTGGTGATAAGAAATATGGACTTAAATTATTAGAATCCTAAACAAAGGCTAAATCAAGGATAGCTTTTAACATCCCAATTGGAAGGGAAATCTATTCAAAAATTGTTCAAGTTCATGATATTCTGGTCAAGTCAAAGAAAAATAAATTTTTTACTCTCTCTTTTGCCCAAATCAAAATATGTTGCTATATTAATGGCAGAAATATTTTTTATATATCTATCCCTAATGTTATTAGACATAGGCAAAAGTTACCAGCAAAAAATCTTTTCAATATATATATATATATATATATATATATAGTTTGTAGTTTTTAATGGACTTTTGCATACACCTAATATATTCAGCAAATTTAATTCTTGTTGATTTCAGTATATCTAATAACTTGAAGGCAGTAGTTATGGACACCTAAATTCATTGAAAAACAAATATATTAAGACCAAATGAAAAGCGAGTTAGATTTGAATGATTTCAGTCAATATTCTTTCAGATTAACAAAGCTTTTCTCTGTCTTGAAATAATGAATCAATGTAGAGCAAAATTGGAACAATCAAAAGAGTTCATAAAAGAAAATACTTTTAATGTTATAAGATTAGTAGTTTGCCATGAAATTACAGAAAGCAAATCCAAGACAAATAAATTGAAACATTCAATATTAAAAATTGTCTCGGTTTCATTTCATTCTTTGACTGAATTTCTTTTTTGATTATCTGAAGAGTTTTGATTTAAAATTCAAAATTTCACTAAAGGCAGAAAATATATTTTCTCAGTTTTTTTTTTATGAGAGAATAATACCTTAGGCAAGGATGGCAACCTATGGCATGTGTGCCACATGTGGCATGCCAAGCAGTTTCCAATGGCACACACCCACAAATGACATCACAAAGTCCAAACCAATAACTACTACAACACAAAGAAGATATTTAGCTGTTTCAATTTTAATATATACTAAAGTATATATACTATATATTACTATATAAAATATATTGTAGAACAGGTATATTGACCTTGTATAAAAACATGTATGCTGTTGGCACACCGAATGATTTTAAAACCCCAAGTTAGCACATAGCAAAAGGTTGTTGACCCCTGCCAGGCATTTTTGTTAATAACATTTGGATTTAACAGTTTTCTTCAAAGAAAATTAAAATTTGTAACATTTTAATTAAAAACAAACAAAAAAAACTGGCTTATTTATTTATGACTTTGCAAACTCATGGAAAACAGCCAGTTAAGATACATGACCCAAATATTTATATAGATCATCAGGTAGATTATTTAGATTATCTACTCTATTACAGCATAAAAAGGACTGAGACCTTTAAGAATTTAGAATCTAAGTTACACAAGTCTGAATACTTGAGTTTATTACAAAACAACTGGGAATCTGCATGCATACAATTAGAAATAAGATCACAGGGAAACTGCACAAGGAATATTCTAGAAAAATATATTGAATATATGAAAAGCTCATATGTACGTATATCAGTAAGTCCATAGCCTAATGATGAAAAAGGCATTTATTTTACAGAACAAATCTTCCTTGTCAATTCACTTCATTTAAAAGTGAATAGTAATCACATGAATAAAACATTTCAGATCAAAATTCAGTCAATAATAATGTGTGAGGCTATGGACTTATTGATGTACCCTTAGTTCAAATTGGATTAAATTCTAATCCTTTCTGCCTTCTATTTAATATTTGGTATTACAATTCAAACAAAATGCAACATTATTCAAAAGGAAGCCCTGAAACCTTATTTTCCATCTTATCTAACATAAAGAGGCTGATCCTGACAATTCCTCTATTATTCAATTATATGCACAAATATTATTTTTCCTGTAAAAGCAGAACTGAGGTTGTGTCAGGAAAAACCTTAAACCTTTTTCTGGCAATGCCCAAACCAAAATTAACAATATATTTAAGGTTTGTGAATGTTAAATATTATTTCCAAATGATTATGATTTTTGGTTACTCAACAAACATAGCTGCTCAATTATTTGGTAAATAGGCACTTGGCTGACTTTACCATGCATGATGACTCAGAGAATGAGAGAAAATCCAAAAATCTATCCTCAATCTCGACAGTCTTTGCAATTTGATTTTTGCTTGATTGGTCTGCTGTTAAGGTCCAATAAATAAATGTCCATCCTAATTTAATCTTATTTTGCACAGGAATCCAACAAGTTCTTACAGTAGTCCAATATTCAATCTCATCAAAAGAGAGCCATATAAAGCTAATTTTGCGAATGAACGAAATCCAATTCATTTGTCACAATCCTCTTCTTATTACAATAAAATATCTCTAAAATATTGGCATAATTTGCTTTTGAAGGATTATTTCTGCATTATTTAATATATATTTCAATCAATTCACAAGACTAATTTCATTTACTAACCACTAGGGAATAAATGGATACTACATTATATTGCAATGGGATAATTAAATAAGGATATAAAAAAATTAACCACCAGTTCAAATTTGATAAAGAGAAACACAAAGTTGTCAGTCAAGGGTCATGACAAGAAATTTTTTAAATTGACAATAGTTGGGATAATGTGACAACTGCCATAACTTCCTCTTTGGTTCAAACCAGTTTTGGAGATTACCCCTCTCTAAATGATTAATTTTCACTCTCTCTTTTTTTATATGTATTTTTTAAAAGTAATGAAACTTACTGTTTTTTTTTTTTTTTAATTTTTTTATTTTGTATTTTCTTGATTGTTCTTGTTTTGTATTTGGCAATTGTGTTTTGATTTTTCTTGTCTTTTTTTGACTTTTAAATGTTTTTTATTGTTTGTTTTTAGTTTTGTTTATGTTTTTAGCCTATAGTAGCCCATTTTAATGCCCTCTATCATAAGGAACATTGTAGCAAAACCCTTGTCGCACTCAAAATTGCCTGCAACCAGTGCAAAAGCGTTCTGGAAAAAAGCAGAAATTCTTAATACAGGAAAACCATCAGTGACTACTATTATAAATGGCCCTGAAGTTATCTCATCCACATCATAAAAAGGCTAAGTTCTTAGCAATGAATTTTGTCTCTAAATATTAAATGACAAAGGCCATCCTCTACATGACTTTTTTCTTTTCTTTTTTTTTAAGAGGAAAAAAAAACTGTAGTATATTTGTGATTTTTGTATGCACACACAAATATGAGAGAAGAGCTAAAAAGGTTTTGACCTGACCCACTTTCACCATTCTGAGCAAATGATCAAGCAGATGTTTCTGGGAATCAAGAACTTTTTGTAATCATAAATGCACAACTTTTATTTTTCCCAACACAGCAATCAATAATTACTGAAGTGTTAATACTCAAAACATAAGATATTACTATTAGACCAGCTTTTTTTCCTACTACCCACATGAAGTAATTTGTTAATTACCTTCAGTCAGAGTTGACACTGATAGCTCACAAAACATTAAAAAAATAAATAAAATAACTAGCCAACACCCTGAAAAGTAAGAATCATGTAAATACTCTAGCCACAAGTGAAGTTTTCTGAATATTTCAGAGTGTTGTATATTCCTTTGCATCAGTAAAATATTTTCATTCTCTTGCTAAAATCTAATTATATCCTCCTAGCAAATGTTAAAATTATTTTTTTTTTAATTATTCTACTAAAAAAAAAAAAAGAAAGGATAGTAACCCTCCCCACAGACACACACTTAAATCAAATTAAAATAAAAAAAAAAAACTAGAAACTGACATGGAATTTTTTTCTGAAGTTATCCCAAAATTATTGTGGCAGAATAATCTTATTTGTGGGTTCAAATCTCAAGAGCAGTCATTTTTCTACATTTAAATTAATTTTCATTTATATATATATTATATATATATATATATATATATATATATATATATATATATATATAAAATCAATAATTGATTCAGAATAAAGATATTGATCTTGAAAGATTATCTTTTAAGACACTCAATAACTCTTAAGGCTAATTTCTTTAGGGAAACTCAATCTCAGAATCATTTTACAGAGGAATTCAAATTCAAAGAAAACATTGTTTTAAAGAAACAATTTAGTGGATCTAATTTTTTTTCTTCTTTTAACTCCATCTCATGTTAAATCTAAAGTGTAAATTTGGCATGTAAAATATTTGGAGAGTAAAACATGTTTAGTAGTCCTTTGGTAAGTTCTGAATAATCAAAATATTCAACTGACTGAACCAGCTAACTGATCAGCATTTAAATCAGGCATTTTGTAGATTTTGCCATAATAAAATTTTGTGATAGAAGCTGATTAACACTGAACCTTTAAAAATTACTTACAATTAAAATAAATGAAGCCTTTGTTTTCCTTAAAAAAGTTTCCAAATAGATTTGGAGAGTTAAATTTGAGAAGTACTCAGCTGACCAAAAAGTGTGTTCCATTTTTAGCATTAAGGACATATACTAAATTATATTCAAATCACAGTTTATATCCCAACACCTATGTTAATCACTAGATGTCTGTCATTCATATAGGAAAAAAAAAAGACTTGAGTTTTACATCTGTAGATACTTTACAACAATGTAGAATGCAAGCAATCATGGAGAAAGTCAATTGATAATGGTAATGTCATTAGCTGTTTCCTTATAAGTAAACTTTTGGCATTCATTGAGGGAGTAACCAGTGCTACAATTGGATAAAATTTATAAAATCTCTCTTAAAACAATTTTTGAAGAAAATAGGTTTCTCAAGTCCAGTAGCTATTAATGCTTTTCTTTTAAGTAGTGTGGAATTTCAACATCTTCATTATTTTCTCTTCAAATTATGTGCTATTTATTTTAGTTGTTGCTACAGTTGAAAGTCCTCAAGTGATGTAGTTTCAGTTTTCTGTCACAGTTCTGTTATTCTGTAGTGTCAGTCTACAAAATTTGAAGATGGATAGTCCTACAGGTTTCATTCTCTCAAAGCCATTTTAACCATTGATTTGAGAAAGTGGATGCCATGTATAAATTCCATATAAAAGTCTTGATTTGATGAGATTAAGAACATGACTTGAGTTTTAGTTTAATGTTTTTTTTGTCTTTTTTTGTTTTTTGTAGTAATTTGCAGTGTTGCATAAAACTTCCTCTAGAGGAGCCTATAAAAAAAGTTGCTTTTCTGTATACAATTAGATGGAATCAAGATTTCAACAAAGATCTTTTCCTATAGAACCAAATTCCTTTAAATACAGTTCACAATTACACCAAATAAAGACACTGATAAAAGGTGTTCAGAATTAATTAAAAGAAAAAGCAAGTATAACCCAAAACTGATTTCTTTAGTGGTTAGGCAAAAAATTAGCTTAGTAAGTTTTCAGTCATACTCTAAATTAACATCAATTTAAGTCTTTACAAAATTCTCTTAATGAAAAAGAAATGTTAATTCTCTAAAAGATGACCAAAGGTGATGAAAGCAGTTATTTGCTGAAAAAGATAAAATGCTGGGGGAAAATGTAATTATAAAGTTACTTGAAAGATGTCAGAATAAAATGATAAATGTTTTTCAATAATGTTAATGTTGAAATCAAAATTTCAAAATTGCCTTATTTTTACTTAAACCAAATGAATTTTTTGATCAACCAAATAGTAATTCAGATAAACAAAGCAAATAAACTTAAAGAAGAAAAAAAAGATTTAAAAACAGAAAAGGCAATAATGAAATGCTTAACCAATAGATAAACTGATAAGAGGAATTATCTCCAACATATTTCTTCCTTAGGTGTCATGCATGATGCATTCTAAGGTGATCATGTCCTTTTGATTCTTCTTCCTTCAAAGCATGTGTGAGACATGCCTGGGCAATCATGTCCCTTTTTATTTCATGAAATGAAGAATTTGCACAGTAGACTGCCATTACTTTTTGTGTTAGGCTAGTTGCCAACCAAGACTACAGGACCAAATCTGCCCTGCTATTTAACTCATAGCTGGGTGGAAAGACTTCAGTTTATGCCTTCCCCAAGATTATTTGTACATAAGTGAATGTAATGAATTTGACTCCCCTGAGCTGTTATCCATCACACCAACATTCTAGACAAGAATATTCTCAATGAATTTACATTCCTTATATCAAGATGATCTTTTATTTTCATAAGATTTAATAATCTTTAAAAATTCTGGATTCCTTTTTGTGAAATCATTAGTAGCAAAGAAGAGGTGAATATAGAATTGAAGGTTTTTGAAAATCTACAGAATCAATTACAAGTTTAATAGCTTTTGCATATATGCAACATTTTAAAAAGTGCAATTTCAAAATGCACCAGAAGATTTAATAAATATCAAACTGTATAACAGAAGCTGTTTTGAGTTAAATTGATTTGAGACAAAAAAGAATTTTCATACTATTTTCCAAGTTTGAAAAAATGACTTGAAGAATGCATTTAAATAAATGTGCTCAAAAAGTACAAGTTCATTTGTGGAGTGAATAAAATCATGTAGAAACTGCAAATGCTGATTTGGAAAAAAAAGAAAAAAAAGTAACATTTTACTAAAACAATAATAAATTACTATTTAACTTTTTTTTTTAAAATTCTTAACCTTTATCTTGCACATCTGTTAAACTTAGCTAGTAATGAGCCAAATTCTATAAAATTGAGATATAAAGTTGTTGTATACTCAATGTGAGTTCATACAGCTGCTAATATTGGCTAACCACTCCAGAAACTAGAACACTGTCATATATCACTTCAGTACTATGATCTGAAACAGATCTCAATCTAAAATCTCCTTTGTAGCTGTCACCAGCCTACATATACCAATGATAGTCCATTCTATACACAATAGTAAAACTGGATGATTGTCCAGAATGCTACTTTCTTGTATAATAGTGAATACGTGTTCAGTTATATACAACACTTATCTATTCCCTTTCAGTATAAATAAAGAAAAAGAATGAAGAAGAGAATTTTTAATGACAATCTTATTTCCAGAATAAAGTTATTTTTGAGATTCTAAATTGGAAAAAAAAAAGAGAAAATGGAATTTATAACCTTTATTCAAAATCCACTTATGAAATGAAAATAAGCTTGAAATTTTGTAGGATTTCAGATGGGAACAAAATATTAGCAGTTTTAAATACCCAATAAATATTTAAGTCTTGAAAACTTGAACAATGATCATTAACATTTAGTTTAATTTTGGTACATCATGAAAACCCAAAATAAAAGTCAAGAAAACATAAAATAGAAGTCAAGAAGCAAAACTTCTTAAAATATCCATTTCTTATAAAAATCCTTGTCCTTCAGACAACTTTAAAATATAAAGGAGAAAAGGATAAATAGATAAAAAAACAAACTTTGTGGGTATTCATTATTCAATTAACCATTTAGAGCTGTGTTTAGTTTTAATACAATATTGATTATCTACAAGCCTATTTTTAAGAGTTATCTTTATCCTTGGATATCATTCATATATTGAAGAGAGAAATCTGAGCAAACACAATACATTCTTGATATTCCAAACTAGATGCTATAGTAAAATTTTTGTAATTGTGAGGCTTTAAATAACTTTCACTTATAGTGAAATTAATGAAAAAATAAAAAGCCAAACTTCCCAAATTAAATTTTGTATCTATTCTATTCAAAATGAGCAATGTTTTCTTTGTACATTTCAAAGATATTAACAAAATTAAAAATTGAATGGTTTTTATTTAATTGTAGTAAAATTGAACAGATTTTCCACTCTGATCTTAGCTGAAAAACTGAATATAGAACATATTTAACTGCAGTAGAAAAAGAGATTAGGTACAGATGAAATAAGAGTCTTTATCTTTGATATTTGTCTACTTTGTATTAAACCTGGGTAAGACAACAGCACATGGCCTGGCAGTGTGTCTATGTTAGAATTTAACAATTAAAAATATCATGGCATACAACTCAAATTATTGTATCTGATCCCCTATTTCAATGTACAAATTGTTTAATACTAAACATGATCAGAAATAATAGAACCAAGAAACCAATTTATTTTACTTATAAATTTTCATGTTATCTTTTATTGCTTAGTGTTCAACTTGCAACAACAGAACCATAACACAGTAATAATTATTATTTAATGTTTATATTAGATACTATTTTCTTTAAAGATATGTAAGAAGTTATGGCAGAAACTGTTCTCTAGAAATTTTAAGCAGTAAACAGAAGATATAAATGATATTAAGTATAAATTAAATCTTTATATCTATTGAATAAGCTTAATTCATAGATATGCTGGAAATATTTCACAGGACTTAGTATCTGAGAATGTATCTCATTAAAAACAAATGTCCTCAATCTTTAGACATGATCAGTGAATTCAAGGCTGATCCTGGGTAAATTGGGATCATTTATAGGCATAACAGAATATATTACAATTCCTAAAAGATAAGTGAATCTCGTCAAAAAATACACCAAGTATTATTTGTTCAATTTCATCAAGAATAGGGGAAAAAAAAATCAATTATCTTGCTAAGTTATTTCAAATATTGTTAGCCAGTTCACTTGCAAATTGTGTCATAATCTGACTCCAAAAGATTAATGGACAAAGACATTGCCCAAATGTTTAATATCATTGTTTTCATACAAGATGCATAGTTATTATGAATGTATATAATATTTTGTTGTCAGCAAATTTTATTGCAAATTTAATATGTAAATAATACTGAGTGTTTACTGAAACGTTGTTTAAAACTAAACCTACCCTAAATAAGAAATCTATTCATCTAACTAAATATGTAGTTTCATAAAATTTACTTCCTCCACCAACTAAAAAAAAAATAAATAAATAAAAAGATGCAAATGTAATGAACTAAAAGTGTGCAATATTTTAATGCATCATTTTTTTCATTTTTGAATGAGCAACAATTTGTGAATAACATTCTTTCATTCTCAGGCAGTTCAGTTAACAAGCATAAATAAATAAAACAAATGTTAAATAAATTAAAAGTGGTTCAAATCCATGATCAAGTCTATAAGCACTACAGACTACAAAACTTCAAGAAGGTTAATTAATCTTCATATATCAATAATTATTCATGTGATTGTATAACAGATTTATATAAGTAAAACTTAGATGAAAAGGCTAAATTAAATCAATACATACAGTTATCAGCTGAAAACTAACACAACAGAATATATCAAATGACCTGTTAATACTTTTTCATTAGACAGTGAGAATATTTTACTACCTGTGACTGTAAATCTTACACTCCAGTGTTTTACTAAGCACCTGTACTAGGTTAACATATTACAACAATGGTTTACCATTGCCTCTTGACATCCAAAACTAATCTGTGTCAATTGTTATGCTTTTAAAAGTTCTAAATCAAAACAATTCATTAGAATGAAGTGTTCAGTAAAAAATTTTTATTTAAGATTTTATAAAGATTGCATAAAATACCGATATATTTTTATTTTAGATAGTAGAATTGTACCTTATTGGTATATTCACCACTTTGTTCTTTTAGTGGGGGGTATTTAAATCCTTTGATTATATAATTACAATGGACATAATTTCCTGCACAGTTAATATCAACAGCTTTTACTCCAGTACAGCTTTTAGAAAAGCCTAGTAAATATCTAAGATAAACAAGTTAGACAGATAATGAAGTGTTTAAGAATTGTTGATAAACAAATTAAAAGTATATATTTTCCTCAGTAAATTTGTAGATTGACACAATTATTAGCTGAATTTTGAATGGAAATATTCACTGTATAATGTACAATCAATGTGGTAAAATGGTGAGTTTGATGTTTCTTGCATAAAATGATTTTTTTTCATCATTAGGATAAATTTATTCATGTACTATATATATTCACAGATATTGCGTGCACACAAGTTTGGGCTTCAACCAATGTTGCATAAATTAAAGTCACACACACACAAACACACACACACACGTGTGAGTGTGTGTTTATGAAATATGAAAATCTTTTTAATCTTTGTGGAGAGAGCAATATTTTTAAGTGAATCCTGAAGATTGGGTCACTACATTAATTAAGAGTTGCAATGCATCTAATTTTTTCTAATTGCACTGTTGTTCTTCTATGTGTCATGTCCCTTCAGAATATTGAAGAGCATGGCTCTCCACAATTTCCTGTCTTTTGTAACTCAAACCCTGTTCTGCAGTTGATTTACTCAAGCTCAATAGGTAGGTTATGCACTGTTTTATCTGTTCCTCTTGTCTTCAATATGTCCTGTGAGTGTCAAATTTTCCAAGCCAAATTTTCAAAATTCATATTGGTAATAGTTAATAAAAGAATCTAAACACCCACAATATACTCTTAGGTGTGCAAGAGACCGGGGGGGGGGGGATCACAGATATATTTTGAAGAAATTTTTCAGTGCCCTAGAACTTAATGAAACCACCCCATTCATTAATTTTGGATTTTGTGACTAAATAATTTTCTGATTCCCACAACCATTTATTGCATATTGAGAAAAATTCAAACGACTCTTTATTAAGCACCCCCTCCACCTATATTACACATCTAAAAGTAAACTAACATCATTTCTCATGATTTCATAACAGGAAAATAAAGATAATGAGTTTGAGGAGAAAATAATATTTTAGTGAACAAGAATGTTCTTTTGTAGTAAATATAAAATAAAGCATTCTTATCACCATCTTATTGTAAATTAGATAATTTTGAAATTTAAAGTAGTGACAAGAGAGTTAATTAAAGTCTTATAAAAGGTTCAAAATTTTCAAAATTAAAATTATCTCTTCTACCAAATGTAAGAGTGTGGGGGTGGAAATCAGTATTGAATTAGATAAAATCTTCAATAGTGCATTTCTTAAACAGAATGCAACCACTTGATATGTGGATATGAATTATAGTATTCAGTATTCTATTGGCATACTTATTTCAATTACATAACATTTATATAAAAGTAATAGTCACTGATGTACAAGAAAATACATAACTAATCATGTTTACTTCATTTAGTGTGTGTGTGTGTGTGTGGTGTGTGTTTGTTTATAAAATAGTTGCATAAAACCTGCAAGTCAAATGTACTTGTTGAAAAGGTTTATTAAATGTTATTTCCCGCAAGAGAAGAAACTGACTATACAAATGAAGAGTAAATGAAGCACCAAGTTATCACAAAATATATAACATGTTTTTTGACAAGATACAAAAATTGACTTAGATGCATTAGATGATCAAAAGCTAATATTGCTAGCAAATAATTAGCAATGCTTCAATAAAAAAATTAATGAAGCAATTTGATCCAATATTTCTAAAAATGAAGTCCATCATATACTTCCAAACGAATTATGGTCTACTAGGGAAATAGAAGACATCTCCATTAACTGGAACAAATAATCATCTCTTAATACTTTACAAACTATGCCAGTATTTTTTTTAAATCTGTTCAAATATTCCAAGATCTACTCAGTATTAACTTAGATTAGAGCAATTTGAAAAGATTCCAAGACCATAAGATATTAAAAAATAAACAAATAAAACACATTCTTATATAAGCTAACTACGTCTTATATGAACTAATTGTTACCAAGGGTTTTTTTTTTTTTAAGTTTCATTATAAATGTTTGCATTTTTGACTAGATTTTATTTTAATGTTACTTTAAAAATCACTAAATTAAAACTATATAACCTGAAAACCTAATTCAAATATCCAGGCGCGCGCACACACACACACACACACACACACACAATGCAAAAAAAGATACATCATAATTAAAAATTTTCACAACTTTGACCTTCCAAAAATATGTGATACTAGCTTTTTAAGAAGCAAAATGTATTGTCCAAAGAAGAAAATAAGAGGAAACATTAAAAAATGTCTTAAGATTCAGTGTAATAAACTTTTACACATTGATTTTCAACTCAATCAAATTTATCTAAACTGGAGAGTGCAATAACAGTGAGGATTTTCATATACAATACATATTTCCTGCAATATGGTTAAATAACAACTTGTTTACATACCACTAAGTAATGAAATCAATACTGAATTAAAGAACAGTGCATTTTCCAATCATTCAATATATTTTAAGACTTACAAATTCTTTCATGATAAAATATATTGGCTTTATTAGTTTCACTTAATATTTTCAGATTTACAATCAACCCAATAGAGTATTTGCAACTAAAATAAAACATAAGGAGAAAAATATCTAAATAATGAAAATGAGATTCTCTAAATAAATATGAACAAAATTAGATCTTAAAGGTTTCATATGCAAATTGATGAGAGAAAAAATAGATACTTCTTATGTAATAAAATGGCTACCTCTAAGGTCATTAAACTAGTCCCTTAGAAATTAATATTTTACTTGGAATAGTGCATATAAAACCTTAATATGCAAATGAATGGTAAATGCTTTATGTTATAATTAAAGAAAAATAAAAGAAATATTTATTCAACTGATATTTCATTTACAGAATGTCATTGCAAGAAATCAAGGGAGATAAATATGATCCTTTGTATTTATATAACAGCATAGAAGAGATGAGTCAAATTGATTTTTCTTATTTTAGACACCTCCTAAAATGTTTACTTTTTAAAGAGCCTAAAGTATTTGTCATTATTTTTGCAGGTAGAAGAAAATAAAACAATTTCAAAATACTTTTCTTCAAATGAACATAAAATTTTAGAAGTATACATTATGAAAATATTAAAAGGATACATTAAAAATTTTAAAAATATACATTAAAAAAATTAATGCAATTGAAAATAATCATTTATTTACTTGATTAAATCTGTAGCACAAATCATTTTTGTCTTCAGAAAAAGTTTATTTATGAATATCAAAAATAAATAATAGTTATTTCAGGTTACAAAAAGAAACAAAGTAAATGTAACATAAACTGAAATTCATAAGTTTTAATAACTGGCAAAATATCTGGAAGAATACAAGGAAATAAAAAGAAAGTAAATAAATATTTATATTGCTCACTTCAAGAACACATAAGAATCTCGTGCATAAACAGCAGAGACTAGATCATTCTAATACAATGAAACTAACCATAAAAGGAATTCTTTTTTTACAGAAAAGAAAAAAACAAAAAAGCAAATATCCTAAAATATGGTTAAAATGATGATTGTTTAAATTATCTAACATTAAATATACAGTAAAAAATGGAGAAAAATTTATCAAGAATAAAATGAGTGATGCAAGTATAAAAATAATAAAATAAAAAACAAAAGTGGGAAGTGGATGCTACAATATGAGGCAGTAAACACATTCATGAAATATTTTCTTGCAAAATAGGAAGCAAGCAGAATTTTAATGCTTCTTGTAAAAGCTATTTCTTTTTAAATACCATAAAGAAAAAAATCTGATTAATAAAATACAGTTATTTATGATGGAAATGTATTGGAAAAGACAGTGATTCAGTGACAAAAAAAGAAAAGAGTAAACAGTGAAAATTTTGTTTCAAGACAGAATCTGACAACAAAGAGAGTTTGAGAAAAAGAGGAAATAGATTTGAGTGTTTTCTGCAAGCAGTACAAGGAAACACACAAAGTAAATATTTATAACAAGGACGAAAATAGAAGTATTTTGGAAAAACATACAGCAGAAATCAACTCATTAGGAATAGTATAAGACTATAATTTGAGAGACTTTGATAGAAAATAGAATTTAGTCAAACTGTATGAACTGACAAATATTCATCTTGTTTTATTATAATCATGAAGTTTGTAATAATCAGAAAACTATAGTAATAGTTAAATACTTTATTGCTAAGCTGAAAAATCACAATTCAAAACAATTTGCAGGAAGAAAAGATGATCTGCATTATCCAAACTGAGCAAAATTAAAAATATCACTTTATTTAACCGTGTTCTTAAATGTAAGGCAAATAATATGTGCAATTAAAAAATAACAGCTATATTGAAAAATGAATTTATGTAATTATCAAAAAGATGAAGCACTCTAACAGTAGGATTTATTTTGTATATTTCTCTTCTGGCCTTGATTTTTGAATTACAGCTATTCCAACGAAAGAATGTCAGAAAAGCATTCTCCTTGGATGCCCTCAAACAACCACTGACCGAAAGACCTTGTGAAGATGCAAGATCTCTATAGTTTATCATACAGATAGTGTGTGTATTAGGACTTTTAATAAATTGTACAATAACAGTATCACTTAAGGGACTAGGATAGAATTTTTTTCTGTAATCCCATAAGACATTTAATAGCAATAATTATAGACACTGACTTAAAAGGGGGCATATACATTTGTGACTAATAAATGAATGAGACCAAGTTAGCAAGACAACAAAAATAGTGGTTACCTTATTCATAGTCTACATCACAAAACAAAGTAGTCCGTGTAAGAGAAGGAGGAAGGGGAGGAGGAGAGAGAATCGAAGCTGTCGAGATGGTAGAAGCAGCAGCAAAGAGTACAGTAGTAATCCTATTCAAAAAAGCAGCTGGAGAAGACACAAGGTTTGCATGAAAATGATTGTCCTAAGTGCTTCTACCTTTGCTTTCTGGTTGTGCCAATTATTACAAAGGCTTGGTAAAAATCAAAACCCTTTGCTCACATCTGCCATTCCAACCCAAGTAATATGCTGTGCCTGTACAACTAAACCATGCAGTTTTAATTAATGCACTGCAAATAAGTAGAGAGAGAGAGAGAGAGAAAGAGAGAGGGTATATTTATAACTGTGTTTGTATTCAGTTGGATTTTCAACATCGAACTGATCACGAGGGTGCAGCTTCTTTATGCACCAGAGAAAGAGAGGGTAGCAGGCATAATTATAATGAAGTGTGTGTGTGTGTGTGGAGATATTGGATCAGTGAAAGTAAAAGCAACAAAATGCATACAATCAACAAAAATAGCTGAACATAGACATCAAAAAATTATTTGGAAATCAGACTTTTGCATAAGATATAAACAATCTAAATGAGCAGAGAGTATGTAGGGAGGCAGTAGTTATCTCTTATTTTAAAACTAGAAATAATAATAATAATATATACAGTACTGTCCTTTTCATCACCCCCAGGCCTTAAGTAATATAAAAATTATCCCATTACTTACTTTTTTGTTGAGAAGTTAACGGAGCAGTGGAAAATAATACAAAATATTAAATTACTATTTGAAATATCTAATTATGTATGTAGTAAAATGTGTTACTCATAAAATTATCATATTTTAACATATATATCTAGAATTTAAAAGATAATTACTGTGCATGTATCTCTCTCTCTTATATATATATATATATATATATATATATATAAGGGCCTCCACAAAATACATGGTGTGTGAGTATGGTGCAAGTATATACAGGGGGCATTGGATAAATTGTCGTCTAAATTATACAAAAATGAAAATATCACTGACATCTCATTTTAACAGATATATTTACCAAAATTACACAAAAATATCTTGAAATACTAATGAGTAAATCTGTTCAATAAAATTACCATTGGTTTCAACGACAGCCTCCAGACAACTTCAGAATCTCCTGCAATTGGTGAATGCTGACATAATCCTTGCTTTGTTCATCTTTGGGGTTACAAGGAGTTTTTTTTTTTGATCTCTTGCTCAACTTCACCCCACATATAATAATCAAGGGGGTTGCAGTCTGGAAAGATAGGTGACCAGATGTAAAGGGTGCTGTGGATGCAGAAATTATCTGACAGCCATGACATTCTCCTCCTCTTGTGGCATGGTGCAGAGTCCTGTTGCCAGTCATAGGGTCTTCCAGCAGCCACCCTCTTCCTGACCCAGGGCAGCACTACTTCCTCAAGGCACTTGATGTAGGCCTCTGTGTTGAGCGAGCCCCTCACCAACAAATTCGGGTGTTCTTTTCTTATCAAAACGATCAGAGTGAGTTTTCTGAGCCCCCATACCTTCATAATCGCCATTAGACTCATCCAATTCTTTCCAAATCCTCTGCTCTGTCCTCAGATTGACACCCAAACTTTCTGAAATATTTGTATTGGAGCTTCCAGTGTTAGTGCCAAGCAATACAGCATGTTGTTTCCAAATTTCTGGCAGAGTGAATTGCATCATGGTGCCCAACTGACCCTACTATACTGTGTGGTCCACAAAAGACAAAATAAAAAACAATGCACATGTGAAAAATTAAAAATATAAAAAAGACAACAATTTCCCCATTACACAATGTATATATATATATATATATATATATATATATATATATATATATATATATATATATATATATATATATATATATAACATGCAAGTAAAAATACAGGAAATTATATAAAAGGTAAATTGGGCATTGTCCATCAAGATCTTGACTGGTGAACTGTGTTCACAGCATATTGTTTGTAGCTGTCATGACAGTCGATGCATCCAGGTGTGCCAGCAGGTGCCAAATGGTGAAATGTGCCAGGCCACAATCTAAGAGTGTTAAGAAATGTATGCCATTGTAGTGTGTGATGTCCATGCCTAACTGCCACCAATTGCTATCCACTTCAAGTCTACCCTTTTGTCAATGGACTGGGGCTGGGTCTATCATCTGACAGTCCTTGCAATCTTGTATTGCCATTATAGTCAAGGAACACACTCTTCAGACAAAGTATGCTGCACACTGAATGCCAGGATGTCTACTTTGATGGTGTATGGCACGGATCTACCTAGGTGCCTATTGATCCATTAAAACAGCGCATGTGATTGGCAATGGGTTGGGCCCTGGTTTGATCATGTCAAGCTACCTTTTTGGCACCTGAGTTAGCCTATCTGCTAGATTCTGCTCTGACACAATCAAAGTGGTGTCAACAACCAAACTGTATCCTTCAATCAACTGTTTTAAAGTTGCCAACTTTCGTTGTATTGTCAACCGGTGGTAAACACATACGAGTCTTTATATAAGTACACCATCTTAGATTGCCACTGTAGTGCAAGGTTAAGACCCTTTAGAATGGTGTCAAGTTCCGCCAGATTTATATGCTGAGCATTGTTGGACAAAGCCAACATGTGTTCTCCAACAACATAAATTTCATGAAGGGAACTTGTGTAAAAACCCATATAAAAAATTCTCTTTTTACACCAGTCAATTTTTAAAAAGATCATTTGGTGCACTTTGGCCATCATCTGCTTGAGAGGGTTGTCGTTCACTGTCCCTTCCCTTTCTGACCGCAGTTGCTTGCCTCTTCATTTACTGCACAAAGCCACCCACAGACTTTTTTGTCCTATCAACTTCCTCCAGGTGGAAAAGACATTAAATGTAAGAAATAAAAATTGAGTTCTGAACTCCTTCAAATTACTTCCACTGTAGAATGTTGTGCTCCCTCCAGATTTCAAGGCCTAATACCAGAGCCCCATCTTTCAGGCGCTTGGGGTCATTACTGGACAACATGAAGGATTCTAGTTTCTCTATGACCTCATCCACAGACATTATGCTTTCATTTACATATATATCAGCAATATAAGATGAGGTGACTCATTGTCACTTCCTTTTGTGACATGACAGCCTTTATGAGAGGTGCCACATTGAGACCAAATCCTACATGCGTCATGCAGTACCTTTTTCCTTTGATTATTACCATTTGAAACGTCTACAGCAACTCATGGACATATATCTGAAGATCAAGTAAGGCCACATTAACACCTTGCTGGCACCACTCCTGTAATTTGGTAACACATACGTCTGTGCCTGCAGTGAAGGCATCCATGTGGTGGCTCAATTCTCAGTAATCCAAGACCAGGTGCACCTTGTCTTTACTGGGCTGTGCAGCAGCCATCAGAAGGATTAGGCCCTTTAATTTAAAAAATCATTCCTGCAGTTATGGAATCAACCAGTTATTAGCAATCTATGAGAATTTTTTATTTTCATATTTACCATGGATCTTGTTATTTTACTGCATAATCTGGAATGGCAAATTGTAACTGCTTTGGTATTTTTGTTCATGGCCCACTTCCAAATTTATCGCAATTTTACAGGAAATCCGTTCTCTTTGTGGTCAAAAGTAGCACAGAATTCAGGTTCTTCAAATAAGATTGCTGCAGATTGAAGATTTTTTTGCCGAGCTTCACATCTTCAGCTAGTGTAATCACAACACTGCCTAATGCTTGTATGGCATCAATCCCAATCAGCAGATCATAACCAAGAGATTTTTCTTGCATGACTAGAACACCAACTTCAGCATGGTTAGGTTACTTCTATGATGAATTTAACATTTCCAGCTTCACTGTATATCAGGACAAACTTTTGATTTTGCAACATTTATCTATTTTAAATTTCTCCATGATCAACAGTGATATACACTAATTACTGACCGAGAACATCTGGTGTCAACAAGTGAACACTGTACTACCTGAACACCGACTACAGATAATGATATGTTTACTGTCTTAAAAGGGACCAGGTTGGCAATGATACCTTGTCCCCAGATCCATTTCCTGAACATTTCTGTGTCACATGACCTAGCTTATTACAGTGATAGCACCCCAGCTGTCTTGTGAAATTAATAAAAAATTTACTCCAGCACTTTTTGCAAAGGTGGTTTGGACCACCATATTTGTAACATATGGGGTTATCACAATTGCCAAATGGCAGAGGAATTACTGGTTGGGATACTGCTCTGCTGACTGTTCTTGCTGTTGATGCTACCACTGGTTCCGCTTCTTTGTGAATAGCTCAGGCTTGGACCAATAGCTGGTTGGTCAATAGTTCATACATTCTGGAAAAAAGATTCAATTTTAAAGCTGACTGATATCATCTTCAAATAATAACAAAAGTGCACCCCAGCATCTGGTCATTCTTGCCCCTGAATGACACAGAAATTTTCTTAATAAAAAGGAATTAAGGCATCAATTGTTTAATCATAAATAGTTGGTGCCCAATAAATTGTTGACATGCCACAAAATACCTTTGTTCCAAAGGAAAAATAAAGAAAAATTTTATCTTGGTAAAGTCATTTTTTCTTCCTCTTTAAGTTGGTGGTACACACAGGTTCTTCAATAGAGATTGCTGCAAAAGAATGACTGTTGCAGGTTCTTTCAATTTATATAGTCAGCAAATATGCTCTGCCTTCTCCAAAAACAGATAGCAGAGTTCAATGGTTTTTCCACTGGCCTATCAACTTCAAGTTGAATTGGTCTATGAGTGTTAAATGAAAGAAATATTTTTGTAGCTTAAATCAAACAATCAACCAAAACATTCTTGTTCACTAAAACACAAACACTGCTCTGTGGCCTTGTCAAATACTTTTTGTAGATTGAATGACTGGTCAAATTTGCATATCCAAATTTGCAGGAGGTAACCATTTTTATTATGTTATATATATATATATATATATATATATATATGTCATGTCAAAGTGTGTGTGTGTGTGTATATATATATATAAAAACTGGTGTTTAGGCTTATGTAAAAAAAAATATAACAATAACCATGTCAAAATTAAATGGTATTGTACAGAAATTTCATGCAATATATCATTTTTTTAGAAAAAGTATTGGTTAAAAATAATTTTTATTTTTTTTCTCTTTACCCATTTTTTATTTTTTTGAATAAACCACGTTCAGTATTTACATTAGTCGGACTATTGTCCTCATCTTTGTCGCCATATTTGTCACAACGTTTCGGCCGTTGTACGCTCCGGCCTTCTTCAGGTGGTTGGAATTTCGAACTCAACCCTTTATTTCGATCGCTGGGGTAGACTGTTCTAATTCCACGTGCCATGTTTGATGGATGTCAGTTATCAGTTATCTCCTGCTAATTTTCCCTCTGAAAGTTCTCCACTGCCTTAACCAGGAATTGAACTCACCTTCTTTGGGTCTGTCACTGGATCTAACCAACGCCTTTATCCACTGTGCCATGTGTCCTTGAGGACATCTGGGTATGAACTTCTGAGTATTATAAACCTAATGTTTTCAGCATCATTTTTACCAGTGCTCATATTGCAATTTTGCTGTTATCATTGCATGTTTTTACCAGAGTTCATATTGCATTTTTTTGTTATCATTGCTTTTCTCTGGCACTCCTTATTACTGGTTCCCATATTGTATTTATTTCTATGCTTGGTCGGCTCAGGAGATTTTTTGTGGCCTAGCATATGTGCTGATTCCTTAAGTTTACGAATTTTCCAATGGTGTTATTTGTCTATGATCTCAACATGATCCCACAGGGGAGGGTGATCTCCCCTTCTCTCCATATGTGGTCAGCCACGCCTGATTTTTCTACTTCCCCTCGTGTTACAGCTTTCTGGTGTTCTTGAAGCCTTACCTTGAGGGGGGCGGCCTGTCTCTCCTTTATATTCCTTTCCGCAGCTGCATGGGATAGCGTACACACAGTCTTTAGTCATGTTCTCTCATGGGGGGTCTCACTCGGGAGAGATACCTGCGAAGTGTTGTCACGCTTTTGAAGGTTGTCCTGATGTTATATGGACCGCAGATCTTTTGTATTTTCTCTGATAACCCCTTCACATAAGGCAGGCAGACTGTTTTCTGAGTGTTGTTGTCCTCCTCCTCCTCCTCCTCCTCCTGTACCCGCCTATCCCAGTTTTTGGGGCTGCTGCCATGTACCCAGGGTAGTTGTTGCATTGTAGGGTACTACTTATACTGACCAATTCTTTATCTAACGTCTCTGGATCGCCACTTATGACTTTTTGCTCGATGTTGTAAGCATCGGACGATCCCTTTCTTTACGCTGTATGGATGGTGGGAGTTGAAATTGAGGTACTGTCCGGTGAATGTTGGTTTACGGTATACGGATGTCTTGAACCCATTCTCTGTTCGAGATATTAGTACATCCAGGAATGGGAGTGAGTTGTTACTCTCTTTCTCCATTGTGAACTGTATCGAAGGTCTTATTGAGTTCACATGGTCCAGAAGAACCTGGACTTCTTCCTGATGTGGCCAGAGTATGAAAGTGTCATCTACATATCTTTTAACCATATAGTTGGCTTTAGCGATATAGACTCTAATGCCATTTCTTCAAAGTATTCCATGTATATATTCGCCATTGCTGGTGATAATGGCGAGCCCATTGCTAAGCCCTCATCCTGTCGATATATGTGAGATCCCATTCGAAGTGTGTTGTTTGTGTACAGAAAGTCAACATCTCCATCAGATTATCTATTGGAATACTGGTCCGCTCCTCTAAGGCAGTGGAGAACTTTCAGCCAAAAATTAGCAGGAGATAACTGATAACTGACATCCATCAAACATGGCATTTTGGAATTAGAACAGTCTTTATCAATCTAAAATAAAGGGTTCAGTTAAAAATTCCAACCACCTGAAGAAGGTTTGGAGCGTCTATAAACATTAAACGTTGTGACAAATATGGCGACAAAGATGAGGACAATAGTATTTTAATGTAAATACTGTACATAATACCTCATCTCAGAAATATAGACAAACCATGTTCATTAAAAAAAAAAAAAAAAACAAACAGAGAAAAAATAAAAATTTAAAAATACTTTTTAAAATTGATTTTTCATCATTGTTAATCTATTTAATTAAAAATATTGTCAAATAAGTTAATGGAGACTTATTACAAACAAGTTACTTATTTAGACTAACGCCCATCTTCATTCACTCTCTATTTTTTATCCTCATATAATGAGTAATGTTAATCTATGAGAGTGATTGAAACTTTTTCAGCCTCACCCACTTCAAAAAAAGAAAAGAAAAAGAAATCAGTATTCTGATGTTTGGCTACTGATTTTGAGAAGCGGATTAGCATCCCCTAACAAGTGGAAGGGAATTAAAAGCATGAAAGAATAAATGAGTGCCTATATATATATATATATATATATATATATATATATATATATATCTCACAAACTTATCTGAAATTAAAAGTAACAATCCGGCAGCTTAAAATTTTATTGATAAGAAAATTCAATTTTATCAGTTTCAACAAGCCAGAAAATTTTGAACATGTAGTAAACAATAAAACTCAAAAGAATTTTACTGAAAGTGCTATGAGCACTCCTGGTCTCATTATGGAACACTCTTGGTCACGAAATGGTCATTTGCTCCCATCTTAAAATAAATAAGAAAAAACAAAGCCTATTTTGCTGGTGACCTCCTTTCAACAAGTAATCATTAAATATCAATTAGGGAGAAGAGGCATAATCTTTCAGCCATGCTTTGTAATTAACTTCTCTAAAGGAAATAAGCATACAATTTTTTCTACCTGTGGAGTTACCAATCAAAATATTATAAACTTTAATTTTGCAATAACATTAGTGTACAGAATGAACAGTTTTTTCTCAATATACCAAAACAACTATCAGAGTAAAAAAACTACTAAGGCAGAAGAGAAAAATGATTTATATACCAATTGGTGTATCAACTGCAGTATCACAGAATCTCAACATCGGTTCTTTAGCTTTATATTCTTATGTAGTCTGATATTTTTTTTTTTTTTTTTTTTTTTTAACAATGGTGTCTACTCTGCACAAGGCCCATGAGCCACTCAAAGTAAAGGAATGCAGAATAAGAGGCACAGTTTATGGGGCAATGTGAGGAACATAATGGTTAGCCTTAGACTTGCACAGATTAAGATTGTAATATTTGGGGAAGCATCCTCTTGAGAGTCGGTTCCACAAATCAGCAGTTTGTGAGAAGAAGCTTCTTGGGTGAAACTTATGTCTCACCAATGGAATACGAAGAGAATGAGGGTGATTCATTACAATGTGTGTGGCATGGTGAGTCTTAGCCATGAAGGTTAGGACTGGTGGAACTAAGGAATCTAGTTCATTTGAACATTTTACATAGGAATAGTGATAGAGCAGAGGGAGACTTTCAATGTTTTATTTGTGGGAAAGGAGTTGCAAGGTGGAAAATAATTCATCACCCATAAGGG
The DNA here is from genome assembly GCA_903632075.3 of Acanthosepion pharaonis. Taxonomy (NCBI): domain Eukaryota; kingdom Metazoa; phylum Mollusca; class Cephalopoda; order Sepiida; family Sepiidae; genus Acanthosepion; species Acanthosepion pharaonis. Next base: position 142,061 of record CAHIKZ030002663.1, read on the forward strand.
AATGTAAATGCATTTGGACTATTGAGACTGAAAAGCGAAGACTGGACTGTTACTGCTCATATATGGTAACAGCACTCCATTTTTGGCTTGATCTCATTCTTGCAAAGGCAGAGGATAAGCAGGAGGAGTCCAGTACTTTCTGGAGTGGTACAGGGAATCGACAATTTTTCCAGCATCTTTAGTGATGGATCTTATGTATGAGTTCCACTTTAGGTCTGGGTTGAGTCTCAATAGGCACTCAAGGCATGGGGCCTCATTGAGAGCTTAGCCTATAGTCTAGTAGTTGGCAAGCTGGTCTTAAAAGCTACAGGCTGAGAATTCACTCATCACTTGGGTCTATAAAAAATGATACAAAATTTTATTTTGTGAAAGCAATATAAAACTAACATTTTATTTTTTTTTGCATGCTGAGAAAAACTGAAGTTTTTTAACTTTTCTAGATTGAGTGCATCATGCATATGCAAATGTATCAAAATAGTAGAAAATGCTATCAAAAAGTCATGCTTTATCACAAAAAAACTAAAAATTACAAAGTGCTTAATGTATAAGGAAAAAAAAAAAAAAGATTAAAAAACAAAGCATTCTTAGATCGATGCAAGATAAATTGTACCAATTCATCAGCTAGTATACTTTTAACTTTCAGCTTTTTAGGTTGTGAGTGTCAAGATATGTGAAATGGCATGTAGTCGTTGCAAGTAAGTAGCCAAGGTTGTGCTGCAGGTATTACTACTGTGATCATGAGGAGTACAAAAGTTTGAAGGTGTAGAGACTGGAACAGGATACAAGAGGGGAGAATCCATTTTTATCAATCTGGTATTCAAAGTATCAGTAAATATTTCTTTAAGCATTGGCCTTTAGATAACATCCCTGATCTAGCATCCAATAACCTGTTCAGTTCTGGATATTTTGACATTGCCAGTTTCTTTTCTGTCTACAGAATTTGTTGCTGTTCTTATAACTGGCTACTCTTTGATTTTTGTTTTTTTCTTTTCTTCCTCAGGATAGTGAAACAAAATGGTAAATATGATGATCTTCAAAAATAATGGCAATGAATGTCTAACTTAACAAAATGAATGGACTTATTTGGCAATCTACTTTTGAAAACAATCTCAAACTCAATAGGAACCATATTCTGAACAAAAAATATAACCGTTTCTGTCCTAGACAACCATTCTTGACATTAGATAGTGATGAATGTGGTCAATCTTCAGCTAAATAATCCCCCGCTTCATTTTTTTTTTTTTTAATGTGCCCGATTCAGAAGTTTCAGTCTTTAACAGTAGCAACTGCAACACCTTATCCTCACTGAAATGATTTCAGATTTTTTCATCTTTTAATCAATTTGATACTCTTTGTTATAGAGGACTAATGGGATTAAAACAAGATTCTTACTTAAAAGAATATGTTAAAATTTAACAAGTTTGGGTTAATATTTCAGTAATGAAACATGCATATGCCATTAAAATAAAATTCACATTGTTAATTAGAAATTGCCTACCAATTCAGTTATTTTTTTTTTTTAATTAATATTCTAATCTAAACTGAAAAGTAAGGATGTCATGTACTTTGAATAATAATTTACAATTGTATCTAAATGTGCATTTTCAACACTTTTTAAATGAAAACATTATCATTAAAATATTTAAAATAAAATACTCTTATAACCAAAATCTAAAATGCTCCAACTGTTAATATTCCCCATTTAAAGAGAATTGGAAATCAAATCCATATAAATATAAATGTAGACAAATTTAGGATGTAGAGGGAGAATATAACATTTGGTCAATAGTTTTAAATAACATCAGTTACTCCTACTTAGTTAAATGCTTGTGACTTCTAAGGACCAATTACTAGTGTTGGTTGGTCACAAAGTATCAGTAGAATATTTTTATCATATCAAGATCTCTTCTTCTATGTGTCTTAAGAACATTGGCAATCATGGCTCTACAACTTTCTGTCCTTTATAGCATTCAGTAAAGTTTGTCTCTTTGCTATATTGTCTAATCTCTGTTATGCCAATCATTTACACAGGCTCATTAGGTAGGTCATGTGCTACTTTTTTTCTGTCCCTCTTGCCTTCAATATGTCTTAAGAATGTTAAATTTTCCAAGCCCTCTTTCTTCATTAATGCCTTAGAAATTTCAACTGTCTCTTTCCGATATTTTTGTTTCCATTTTCCTTAAAACTTCATCATTCTTACTCATGTGTTTAATCCATGGTATTCTTGGCATCCTTTTGTAGAACCAAATTTCTTTTCTTCATCTGTGATGAGATTGACCAGCATTTATTGCCATATAGGAGGACTTATATTACATACCAGTTCAGTTCTCTTTTCTTTATTTCTACTGAAATTTTCCTAAAGCCTCTTAGTAGAAATTGTTTTCTTGGGTATATTGCAACATTCTCTATTGTCAAACAAGTGTTATCCATGGATAAAAAGTTCCACATTTTTTATTTTTTAGTTAATTATATTTCCAAATAGACTTATACGAACAAGAACTATCATCCTAAGAGTAAAAGGTAAACATGTTGGCAAAGTTTGTCTAAGGCTGAAAGCCTTAAGTCATCCCAGTAAGTAATTTAATGTCATGTTGTACATATTAAAGAAGATTGTCTATATGAGATTCAAACAATTTTAATAGTTCAGAAAAAAAGGGGATCATGAACAAAAAGATAATTCTGTAGTATCTATTTAGGTTAAGACATGTCATGAAAGAACTTCAAAAGTTAAAAAGAAAAAAAATTATTTAATTGAATATGTTGAAGCAAACAGAACCATTTCTTTCTCATGCTAGGGTTGCATTTAAAAATAGCTTTTGAGGATTCGTTAATAGAAGTTAGGAATGCAAGGGTGTGGCCAGTCAGCTTCTATATGTGCTTGCATCAATATAACATGAAGGATAAAGCTTAAAAAACAAACATCTACTAGCAAGAGAGATAATTACTAAGCTTTGTTTAGTCTGATACTAAATCATTTAATGATTGAACTCACTACAGATGGAAAGGAGTACACAATTAATTTCCTCAACAAGTACCCTTGTGTGAGTGTGTGAAAAAGAAAGTGTGTGTGTGGATGTACACTAGAATTTTTCTTATTTCTACACACCTATTAAAGTATCTTTTGTAATAATCACTTTTGTTATGAATTTGATTATCATAATAAAACAAAATAAACATTACACATTAATAAGATTTAGAGTGAGACTGTTACAATATATGTGAATTTGGTAATGAATAATTAATCATATAAACAAAGATTTTAATTAAGGGGATACTATTTAATGTAAATAACAAGCCAGATTTTTTAATAACAAAGTAAGCTATTATTTTTTCATACATTTTTTTATAAAACAAAATATGTTCAAAATCTTCGTTAATGCTTACCAAAATCTCAAATTCTATGTTGGAAAGATAAAACAGTCTAAAAAGAATTTTGAGCATTGGCATCTGGATTTTTTAAGTTAAATTGGAGCTTTAATGCTGATATTATAATTCTGATCATAACAATGACATCTAACTTTGACAATTTGCAAGACTTGCATGTATCTGTCATCACAGAATGAATTTCTTTTAACTAAAGCTGGAGTATACTGATTATAATCTTTTATAAATTTATGTAAGGCTTGAGGTCTGTGTCCTCACCAGTATAACAGCCCATACCAGTAAACCCTGCCATCCATTTACTCAAGCTAGTTAGGTAGATTATGTGTTGTTTTTCTCTGTCCCTCTTGCCTTCAATTTGTCCTGTGAGTATCAAATTTTCTAAGCCTTCTTTCCTAATTATATAGCCTAGAAATTTCAACTGTCTCTTTCTGATATTAAATATAAGTGTCCTTTTTGTTTCCATTTTCTCTAAAACTTTGTTGTTACTCACTTGTTCAGTCCATGGCATCATCAGCATTCCTTTGTAGAACCACATTTCTGCTGCTTGAAATCTCTTCATCATCTGTAAGGAGATTGCCCAGCATTCACTGCTAGGAGGACTGACATTTCATGACAGTTCAGTCCTCTTTTCTTTGTTTCTAACAAAGTTTTTCTGTTTCTTAATACTTTGCTTAGCTTTTGAAAGGCATCTTTCATTATCCCAATGCCCCTTTGGATTTCAGTATCACACTTTCTATTCTTTTGTTAAAACACTTCCCAGATATTTAAATTATTGTACTTGTTTTATTTTAGTATCTTCAAATTGTAATTTGCATGTTGAGCTGTTCCTTTTGCTAACAACCCTACATTCCGTCTTCTTGCAATTGATGTTTATTTTCCTTCACTACCTCCTGTCAGTTCTTGTAGTTTAATAATTAGTATCTCTACATCTGCTATCAATTTATATTAAGATGGTGGCTGCCAATAATGAATCTTGGTAGGACTTCTAATTCTCTCAGAATTGCCTCACTGTATAAGTTGAATAAGTCCATCAAGGTAGGTTACTTTGAATTTAAAAAGGAATAATATTGTTTAGTATTGTATTTTGTTTGGAAGTGACTTGTTACTGGCATGTTTTATTAAAAATATTTAATTGATAATTTCTGATATTATAATTTACATGATATCACTATAATCACTGTCTGCATTATACACAAATGAAAAAAAATTAAAAGAAAAAAAAAAAAGAAAATTCTTACATCTGATGCTTAAATGCTAAATATCAGATTCTGTTTTCAGCTTTAATAATAATTTTAAAAAATGGTCAGTTATTGTGCATCTAAATAGTGCCTTTTCTTTCACATATAGAAATTACTGCAAAAGATACTGAAGCATTTCATTAATTTCAGACCACATGTTTATAAAAAAACATTAAATTACTTATTTAATTTAAATGCCAAGAATTTTATAAAAGTGCTTTTTATTTTTATTTGGTTTTGTTTCTACTTTTTCTATTAAAAAGACATTTTAAATATTCCTATTTTTAATATATCAATTGGACAAGTATTAATATAAAAATTTAAAAAATACTTTATTTTCAAAACATACTTTAAGCACACTTTAAATGTATTTGAATAATGTCTCAATTTTTACCATATAGAAAAAAATATATTAACAATTCATTAATTTTGTACAGAAAATTAATTTTTTTTCTTTTTTATTAATTTGTCATTTAAAAAGCTGCAGAGTCAATTATATACAGATAAATCCTAGCTAGAGACAACCGGACGTCTAGCTACACTGATGAGCTGTGATACAGCGAAACAGTCTGTCTGTGGATGACAATATATATATATATATATATACATACACACACATATATACTTTCACAATCCATTACCAATAATAAAAATTTATACAATGAATAACCCATTTATTAAAAATTGTTGCATAAATTGATGTAGTTGATGACTAAGAAAATAGAACCCACAGCTGCTCCTGTGGTTTACATACAAATTGATTTTGTAAAAACAAATCCAAACCCCATTTTATTACTCATTATCATGACCATGCTCTCATCATTGGTACTCTATAATTGAAAGCATGAAAAAGAAAAAAAACTGTGTGTTCTCATACACTGATTGAGTCGCACAAGGTTTCATCCTCTCTCTCTCTCTCTAAAAAAAAAAAAAAAAAGAGAGAGAGATAACTCAGTATCTAAAATGAAGAGTATTTGGTTAAAAGTAAGTGTATTTTTTAACAATTAAATGAAAGCAATCATAATAGATTAGAGGATAGTTTTTTTGCTCAACTTTCTCATGCAACAGTAAACTCCAATCAACCATAAATAGAGATTAAGTAGACAAAGATAAAGAGCAGAAATTGACTGCATGATTAAGAATATTCTATGGTTAAGTGTTAATAAAAACTCATTGAAATATGACAAGAATGTTTACTTTATCAAATGATCAGAAGGAAATATCACAGACAACCATGACCATCTATCATTCTACTTTTCCTGCCTTGCTCATTATCATTAAATGACCTTTTTAAAATCAAATTATTAATTGCATAATATAAGTATAATGAGATCACTGTTAATATAACCAGAGCTTAAAGGATTTGGAAAGATTAGAGATTATCAATTAACTCAGGACTCTCTAACACTATTGTCCCAGTTCCATAAAGAATTTGAAAGAAAATAATTAATTGATTCTTTAAAACTGTTAGTGAAACTTAATTCTTAACAGGGCTACAATACAACATATTCTTTGATTTCTCTCCAGGAACTAGGTACCAAGAAGTATACCAATGTGGTGCAGTAAAGAAAAAAAAATATTCCAATATGTTTAAGAAAAGAAATAGATTAAATTGGTGAAAAAGCATGAAATTTTAATCATAAAAAATAAATACATTGTCATTAAATAGTTTTCAACTAGGCTCCATCTAATTGTCTTTCATTATTTTAGAAAGAAATCAAGAGTAGAAAAGGTTACTGGATGAAATAAGCAGTTAAATACAATGACAGCTGCTGCCAAAAGCAGAAATAAGAGAAATTCAGAGACATCTAGATTTATTAAACACTAAGGGAGAAATTATTGAACTAAGTACAAGTTGTATCATAACACAAGAAACAGACAAAAGCAATAATTAATCCCATTACATTTCAAATTAATATAAGATCAAGTTTTGTTTGATTTCAAATTAAATGATTTTTTTTCTGTGACTAGAGAAAAGACAAAGATAATACTAATTAAAAAATGGTATAGTTATATATTGGAGAGAAATAAAATTCTAAAGTTTACATTCCAATCCTTTTTAGGTTTCAAATGCAATGATAAACAGGAAATAAATCTTCCAATAATTCATTTATGACAAGTAGAGATTCTAAACACACAAAAACTTTTGAGTCGGATTAAGAAAAATATATGAAAAAAAATTGATATACATTAGGATTTAAAAAGCATGATGCTAACCACTAATAAAGACAATCATCAAATGTATTCTGACAGACAATCCAATATTGGATACAAATCCTCAAGTCATAATTCCTCCACTTTTTACAAAAACCAACTCAAAGTACAAATTTTAATTTTTGCAGATATTTTTCATATGAAATGTAGTAAGAAAGAAATACTGTTATAAATGTAAAACTTAAATTTTTAAAAGGAAAAAAGAATTATATAATCAAGGAGTTTTTCTAAATTCAAAACTTTATAAACAGAAAAAAACCCCAAAAAACTAAGGATAAATAAAGTATCACTTGATATTGAAGCTGAACTTTTCAAAATATCTTACTTTTTTCCTGAAAGTTTCTCTATTTTATGAAAGATATCTGAAATCAGAAATTCATCACCAAAAAGTGAGATTTATCAGGCATTAATGCACTATGGAAACAGAAATGTAGACCCTCACACAAACCAAACTATTTCAATTGGATCCATCATGGTGAGAGTACTAATGAATATTAACCAGGCTTTTATGAAAGTTAACTCAACATGACCCAGTTTGGATTTCATTCTGGTACTGCCAAGATATGGGGCAGGGTACAGAAAATTACACAATGAAATAAGGACCAAATGCAGATAAACTAAAGAAGAATGGCTAAATGAAAAATGTGCAAAAATAGAAAGATTGAGTACTACCAACAAAAGTGACATGTACAAACAAATAAGACAACTAACAGGACAGAAGACATGCTCGTCAACAGGTTGCCTAAAATCAAAGGATGGAACACTCATATTAATGAAGGAAAAATTTCTTCAATGCTGGAGCAAGTATATTGGAGAACTCTTCCACAATGAAAGGGAACAACCAGCAATACACTGAACTACTGACAGACCTGGAATTCTGAAAACCGAAGTAAAAGCCGCACTGGCTAAAATTGAACAGAAACAATTCTCTGGGCCAGACAGATCCATTTAAGGGAAAATGCTGACAGTCTTAGATGACTTTAGCATAGACAAGATCACCGAAATAACAAATGAAATCTACAACAGCGGGTTTAAACTGGAAGACCTCAGCAGATCTATCTTCATAGCTATACCCAAGAAACCAAGCGCAAACGAATGTGAACTCCACCGAACAATAAGTATAATGAGCCATGTGACAAAACTCATCATCCATATTCTGTTGAACAGAGTGCACAGCAGAATCAGGCCAGAGATAGGACAAGAAAAGTGCGGGTTTGTTAAAGACACCAAAACAAGGAACATGATATTCATGCTCAGAATGTTATCAGAAAGAGCAAACACGGATGCAGAAGCAAATGTACCTATATTTCATAGACTATGCAATCAAATATTTTGACAAAGTATTACTTACAAGGATCTAATGGAACTGATCAGCAACCTTGATATATTCAGGAAGAATATCAGAACAATCAAGAATCTATACTGGCAGCAAACAGCATGTATACACATAGGGAATGAGTTCAGTGAATATATGAAAATAGAAAGGGACATGAAGCAAGGATGCGTCTTCTCACCCGACCTGTTCAACCTATACAGTGAGGCAATCCTGAGAGAATTGGAAACCCGACCGGGATTTAGCATTGGCAGCCACAACCTTAACAACATAAGATACACAGATGACACAGTACTGATAGCAGAGAAAGAAGAGAAATTAAAAAATCTCCTACAGAAGATAGCAAGGGAGAGTGAGAAGAAGGGACTAAGCATAAACTACAAGAAGATGGAATGCATGGTCATTAGTAAGAGGAAGAGCCTGAAATACTATTTGCAAGTAGGGAACACTAGAATCAAGCAGACGCGGAAGTTTAAATATCTGGGAAGTGTTTTGACAGAGGACGGTAAGTGCGACATGAGATCCGTAGACATATTGGGATGGCCAAGGACACATTCAAAAAAAGCTGGGCAGAGTATTGTGAGACAGGAGGATTTCTTTGGTAACAAAAAAAAGAATATTGAGCTGTTACGTGACATCTGTCCTTCTTTACGGCAGCAAATGTTGGACGATTTCCTCAAAGATGAAGAAGAGACTCGAGGCGACAGAGATGTGGTTCTACAGAAGGATGCTAAGGATATCATGGACTGAGCATGTGAGCAACGATGAGGTCTTAGAGAGGTTGCAAACAAGGAGAGGCTTATACTTAACATCAGGAAGAGGCAGCTGAAGTTTCTGGGACACATAATGAGGAAGGAGGGCCTGGAGAATCTGATACTCATGGGTCAAATAGAGGGAAAGAGAGAGACAAGGGAAAGCAGCGTGTGGCATACCTGATAAGCCTGAGCAGGTGGATGACAGAATGTGGTCTGGGGGAGGAAGCAGACGGAAGGAACTTGCTGAGAGCTGCAAGGGTTAGAGGGAGGTGGAGAGCCATGATCGCCTACATCCTGAAAGGACATGGCACATAAAAAGAAAGGATGCAGTGATGGCATATGTATAATCAAACAACTCCAAGAAATTGCTTACATCTCTAATAGGAAATTGTATACCCATTTTGTCAAACTCACAGCAGCATATGAGCACATCAATAGAGACTTCCTCTTCTCATCAAAACTGCCTTTCAAGTCCTGAATCCATCAATCTAATAGAGGAACTGTATCAGTCTACAACATTTTGTATGACTGACTCCAATATGGAAAATATTTCAAACTTCATCAGGAATATAACAAGGAGGAAATGTTAGCCACAGTCTGTTTAATATTTTCCTAGACTATGCCCTGCACATTTACAAACACAGATGTGAAGAGACAGGCTCTGATCATTTAAGCATTCTATATCACATTCCAAATGGAACTACTACACAACAATCCCAATAAATCTGACAACAATCCTAGCTCCACTCCTGGGAACAGTTTACTGATGATGATTTGGTGTGTGTGTGTGTGTGGTTCTATGCTGATGACATAGGTATTCATTATTGGGATAAGAATGACTTTGAACAGAAAATCAAAGTGTTTTTAAAAATGTAGGACTCCTGATAACCTTTCTAAAACAGAAACTATGATCTGGAATTGAAATGAAAAGCAGTGATGATGCCTACCCTGAATGTATCACAAAGATTCAGGATGTTGAATTAGTAAACACTAAATATTACAAATACTTTGGTGTAGGCGTATGGATCAGTTATAACAAATTTAGTAAAGGAGAAAAGGAAATTGAACACAGAATAGGTTGTGCTAGAGGTAGTTTTGCCCAACACTGCAAATTGCTACAAAACCTGAAGACTAAAGCCATATTCTTTAATAACTTTGTCAGATCAAGATTTTCATATGGATTCCATGCATTACACCAAACCAATTCAGAAATATCTAAACTGTATACAATCACTTTCTAAGATAAATGGTTAAAAACGGCTTTGAGCAAGTGAAATCTGTAGGTTTTGTCCATCCTTCTTTGAACATTGTGGACTGGTGTTAGAGAATAACAAATAACGAACAGTAGCAAATAATAGAAACCATATCAATGAGAACTAGTAACACCACCAACAACTAAAATAGATATCACATGTAACTAAAAGAGAAAAATAATGACATAATCAAGATGCTGATTTTCCACACTACTTCAAATAAACATTTGGGAAGGAAACACCCATAACTTCTGCTGGTCTTGAGAAAGATTTTACAAATTTCAACTGACAGCAGTACTGGATGCTCCATCAATGAATGCCTAATGTTCCATTGAAGTGAAACAACTAATATTACTATTACAGTAAAGAAAAATCAATATTATAATTTTTTTTCCTTTGTTTTAACACCTTAAAAATTAGAATATCTGAAAATTTAGAAATATATTTATTAGTACATCAAGTAGAAAAAAGGGATATAATTACTTTTCTATGAACTCCACATAAAAATGACTTTGGTAAGGAAAAAAGCAGCAGCAGCAAAGATGGCCAAGTGATATCCTGTTAACAAGATATGTCTCTAGCTTACAGTTTTTAGAACAGTGCTCAGGTCACATTCTTTCCTTTCATCAATTCCCACTTCATTTTGTCATCTGGTAATTTTTCACCATTAGACTTCTTCACTGGTAATTACAATTTAGTTAAATGTATAAATTAAGCTACAGAAACAGGAGGAAAAAAAGATTCTCAAACCACCCATGCTTTTCAACCCTCAGTACCTGAATAATTACAAACAGAATTGAGTCTGAAGCAGCAGAATCTTTGGGGAACTGTTAATTAATGATTATCCTTATTGGTATGTATATTGGCATTTTATAGGTACCTCTGAAGAAAAGTGATACCTATGGTTTAAAATTAATTTTTGAAAATGAAAAATCTTTCTTGAAGCTTTTACTTTAGTTTTAATTCAAGCTAATAGATTAAATTTAATATTTCCAATAAGCAAAATACTTTGCTGTATAAGAAAATATTTTAAAAAATCTTTCAAAAATAAAATATACTTTCCTGAAACATTATTTAATTCTTTCTGGTCTCAACAAATGCTAAGTTGATGAAATAAAATCTGCATGATAAACTAAACAGGATTTTATTTAAGCTTTCTCACAACATATCAACAAATGGTAGGAGTGTCTTATTGCTACACACTTTCTTTTCAATGTTTAACAAATATTAAAGTTGTAAAAATGCTGAGGACATCTGCACAAACAACAGAATCACTTAACCTTTTCAAGACTAAAACTTGGCACGTGTGACAAGTTCAAAAACTCAACTTCTTTGCAGCTGACTCTGACTCAAGAGCATATGACTAATACTAAACTTCTTAGACAACCCAAAAATGCTATTTTTCATCATTTTCTAGATAACAGACTAAAAAGAAACCACTTTATATATATATATATATATATATATATATATATAAAATCACACACATTAATACAAAGTAAAAAAAAAATATGAAAATTTTTACTTTTAACAATGTTTTCAAAATATTTTACATCACTAAAAAGGTCACTTTATAAATTACCCCCTTAAAAAAAACAAAAAAAAAAACAGTAAAAGCCTATTTTATGTTGAAGTTTCTTTTAGATATATCATCTATTAAAAAGTTACATTTACTCATTGCTGGCAAAATATTCTCTCAGATTATAACAAAAATGTAAAAAATTTATTTATGAAGAGCAAGTATTAAAAAAGAAAAAAAAAGAAAAAAGCGTTTTATTATTACATGTTATTTTCATCATTGAGGAATCTTTAGTTGCATCTAAATGTTGATTATCAGTATTTAACAGCAGTTATCAAAAGCAAAAAGTATATTCTCAAAAGAATTGTAACTTTTGGTAATGACAAAAATATTCTTTTTACTTTGTACTAATTTTTTGCATATATGCTTGTATAGTAATTATTAACCAATAAAATGTGAAAGAATAAAGTTACCATTTATTACAAATCAGAAAGATTTACTTTCCAAATAATCTAACAGAAACAGTAAAGTAATAATAAAAGAACCTGATTCATACAATTGTTATCTTCATAGCAAAGACAATCATTTCTCATTTAAATATATACAAAGCTTCAGTATTAAATAAACTGCACTTGAAATCCAATCTGGGACAGTCAACTGAAGGTTGACAAGTTCTAAAGGTCACACTAGATAGATTTTTCCATTAAAAAATACACAACCACCAAAATATTCCTAAAGAAAATTTAATATATTTTTTATTTCTCGAGATAATTTTCCACAACTTTTACTGAAAAACATTGAGAAATTAAGAAAAATGTATGAAATATTTTTCATGTGACATTTATATGGAGTTCATATTTTTATAATGAAAGTAGAAAAATTTGGGGAAATATCTAAAATCAAATTAAAAAAATAAAATTGTCAAATTCCAAGTTTATAAATACTGAGAAAATAAAAATAAAGAAACTATAAAGTTTGTTTCTCACTCACACACACACACACTTTTGTCTTCATCTGTACTAAATTAGGCCTCCAAATATGCCAAAGACATTTTTATTAACGATCCAAACAAACATTTCATTGCTGAATTTATTTGTTCTGACGAAAAAGTTCCTAATGTTAAAAATTTGAATTTACTAAAGAAATGTTTTTAAATAATTTTTAAAACATTTTTTATCCATTATAATAAAAAAAAAGCCCAGAAAAATACTAAAAAATTATATAGATTCTGAAATGTTTACTCGTCATTTTTAGCAACAATTTTTTTTCTTTGAAAAACTTTGAAATATAATATATATATATATATATATATATATATATATATATATATTATCTTTACTTTTGTTATAGAATAAACAAAACTTTAGACTCAATTCTTTCTTTTAAGGAACCAGAAAGAGGAAATTTTAGTATGGAAAAGAGAAAAAGTTATTTAGAGCAGAGCCTAAGAGAGTTGTATTTATAGCACTGAATAAGAAAACAGATGGGTGTTAGCTTCAAGAGGAATAAATAGAGGAAAAAAGTTATCTAACCTGTAAGGTAGTGATGTTCTATTCCATACAGCAAAATTAAAATTCAACTCTTTTACAGACATTAGGGCTAGTCAGCACTTGACTACAATAATAGCAGTCCACATTTTAGGAAATTTAAAAAAAAAAAAAAAAAAAACCCGGAAAACTAAACTTCACCAAAGACAAACTTTTGAAAGGGAAGCAATATTCCCTTCATCATATAGTCTGTGCAGCGAGAAAATTTATTTAGTTTTATATGGTAAAAGAGATGAGACAGAAAGGGAGGGAGCTTTAAGCAGCAGTAACAGATCAAGTTACAACTAGCGTGTTGTTGAGTTATTTCCCTTTATTAAATAATTCTGCATCACTTAAATGGCTTAGTTAACAAAGGCAAAGCTTTGTGTAAGTAGTAGTCAAGGAATGTTACCACAAAGGGCAATTATTAAATGAGTAATGTAAATATATTAAAATTAATAAAAAGGATAATTATTAAAGTTTTTTAAATTAAAAAATTTTTTTATAAGTTATCTTAAAAAAGACAAAATGAAATCATTAAGTCTAAATTTCAAAAAGAATTTTAACTGTAAAATCTTATTAAAAAAAAAACAATAACAAAAAAGTAAAAATAAACATGTCAATGATAATTTCGAAAATCAACATTAAAACATATAACGTAAACATTAACTTCTGAACAGTTAATATTGCAAAAGAAAAGTTTTAATAACTAAATAAAAACATTTTAAATGACCAAAGGAAATATTTTTTTTAAATCCTTCATTTTAGTTAGAATATTATCAATTTGATTTTTAAAAAATATAAAATCAATAGATCAACAATGCAAACCAATGTTGAATATATATATATATAAGAAGGATTTTGTATTTATACAGTTGGCAGTATTCTCTTTCATACAAAGAAAAGTATTATTTAATTTTTTAAGTCAATGATTTTTTAGTAATATTAAAGTTTAATAATTAAAACAGCTAGCATGTAACAATTTTATAGGCATGTCAAGAAGCCATGCAAAAAGAAGACCAAACACACACACACACAGAGGGTGCAATGAGTAAATTATCATCATTTTATATTGTTCTTTGTTTTAATTTTGTCAACTGCACAGTATAGTGGGGTCAGTTGGGTACCATCTGCGAGAAAAAGAGCACCATGACGCAATTCACTTGACCAGAAATTTGGAAAAAGCATGCTGTAATGCTTGGCATTCACACCATATACAAACATTTCAGAGTGTTTGGGTGTCAATCTGAGGATAGTGCAAAGGATTTGTAAAGAGTTGGATGAATCTAATGGTGATTATGAAGTTGTTTGGTACGATCATTAATGATGGCCATATACCTCCATTCATCTTCCCACAGTGTCTCAGATTCAACACAGAGGCTTACATCAAGTGCCTTGAAGAGGTAGGGCTGTCATAGGTCAAAAGGGGGCTGCTGAAAGACCCTATGTCTGGTGACAGGACTCTGCACTATGCCACACAAGCAAGAGAACCCAGTCATGGCTGTCAGATAATTTCTGCAACCATATCACCCTTACATCTGGCCACCTATCTCCCCAGACTACAACCCTCTTGATTATTATTATATGTGGGCAAGAGACCAACAAAACTCTTTGTAACACCAAATTGCATAATTTAGATGGCATTTTATCCATCACTCCCTGTGTATAATTTTAGTAAATTTGATATTTTTTGTTTGTTTTTATTTTTGGTGCCTTAACAAGTTAACTGCCAGAGGTCAATTATGAAATCCATTCTTCAAATGCCAACTTTATAATAGCCAACTTAGGTAATAAAAAAAAAAAATTATTAGTTGATTTATAGCTTTAACTGAAGTCTTAACATTGTTTTAACACTAAAAATATAATTGTAAATAAACTCATTGTTGGCGTGCACAGATGAAAATGTATCAGAAAATGCCAAGCACAAGATAACTCATAGTTGGTGTCATACCATAATAAAAACTGCCAACTACGAATTATTTCATGGTTGGCAGTCAATGTGTAGCAGAATAAACACAATTTACACATAGTTAGAGATAAAAAATTAAAGCCAAATTTATACAATTATTAGAAAACATATCTCTCACTACACACTAATTTTCATTTAAGTCACACACATGCAGTACTCTACTCAAAACAAATTTTAAAAACAAACACAAATATACCAAAGTGCTAGCCATTATTGACGTGGCTCTCGCTTGCCACTGATATCTACAACTACATCAGTGCATTTCCCTTATATAGGCTATAAGAGAAGCCGGACAGCAGTACAGAGAGAGAGAGAGAGAGAGAGACTTTATACACACATACACGCTAACCGTAGGTTGCCCGAGAGCACAGCTGACTGCCCGTCTGACCAATAGGTTGTGAAAACAACCTACTCTGTATATAGAAAGAGAACAAACTGTACTATCAATGTGATAAGCCCAAACTGATAGCCAACAAGGAGTCAGTCAGGTTAATTATACTCCTTTTACACACTCTCATTTCACACCTTATACACTGTACATTCAAATGCTAAAGTATATGACTTACCAGAGACATTTTCATATCTTGTAAATGAAAATAAATCTTTGGTCATTTCTCCAAACTAGTGTCTAATTTGTTTCTTTACTCCAACCAACTGCATTCATTTCATTCCAATGGTTCATTCAATAAGTGACTCTCAATATACACAGATGTTTTTCCTTTAGGAAAATTTAGTCTCAATCACAAGAAAAAGACAAAACAGACAGATATATAATTTAAACAATTTATCTATCACACCCTGTGTGTGTAATATATATATATATATATATATATATATATATATATATATATATAAACAGCAAGCTCCAGGAAAAAGATGCCAAAATTAAGATTTAGAAATTTGCATTTGCAAAAAAAACTGTCGGATGTCATAGAAAACAGATTTTTCTTATATGCCATATCCCTTCAGGACTAGGGCGATCATGGCTTTCCACTTTCCTTTATAACTCTTAGTAATGTTTGTCTTTACTATCCCTCTTTTTCTGTTGCTATCCATTTACACAAGCATATTGGGTCGGTCACTTGCTGTTTCTCTGTCCCATTCCGATAAGTGTCAAATTCTGTTCTCAAAACTTCAGCTCTTTCTGTTATCTTTCTAATTCTATGTATCTTTTTGTTTCAGTTTCCCTTAAAAACTTCCTCATTGGTGACATATTTTTTCCAGTATTCTTCTGTAGAACCAGCTTTCTGTTGCCTTAAGTCTACTTTTCATCTGTAAGGAAACTGTCCAGCATTTACAGCCATATAGGAGGATTGATATTATATAGTAGTTCAGCACTCTTGTTCATACTGAAAGTATTACTTTGTTTAACTTTTGGAAGATCTCTTTTGCTATACAAATTCACCCTGGAGTTTTGATGCTACATTTTCCTTCATATATTAGAATACATTCCAAGTAATTAAAATCTCTGCATTTGCTTCATTTCAACATCTCCAATTTGTAGTTTGTATCATCAGCTGTACATCTCGTTTACAACCAGACATTCTTCTTACAATTCATGTTTAGTCCTTTCTTCCAGTTTTTCTTAATTTGTCTAAGAGTTCCTGCAGTTTTGTGCATGCCATCTGCATATCGTATGCTAAGATTGTGTTCACCAATAATAAATCCAGGTAGGGCTTCTATTAGGATTGCCTCATTGTATAGGTATAAGTTTGAAAATGCATCCTTGTTTTATGTCCCTTTCTGATTTTGCATACTTACTCATTTTCTATCTGTATGTAGGCAGTTTGCTCCAGTATATATTCTGGATTATTCTAATATCTTTTCCAAATAAAACAAATTTTCCTAACAGTTCAAATGTATTTTTGTGTCATACCTTATAAAATGCTTTTGCATAGTCTATGAAACATTTGCATTGCTTTTTCTGATGATCTGATCACAAATATTGCATATTCAAGATTTCCAGAGAATTTCCAACCAATTTTGCAACAGGTCATAATCAGTTAACTCAAAACTGCCAGCTTATCTACACAAATCTATGCTACATGATGCCCTTTACCCATATATAAGTAATATGACTATTTGCTATGAAAAAGTACATCTGTAGAAAATCAACTTATATGCATTTTACATTTTTCCTGTCTCTCTCTTTTTTTTTTTTTCTTCATTTCACTCCCAGCAAGGCAATAAGATGAAAGGGGTTACTGAATCTAAGATTATATGTGTAAAAAAGAAAACATTAAAATAACAGGAATTAAGACAAAAGATAAGGATTGACATTACATTTAAATTTTTGTAGATTAAAGTTAACTGGGAAAGTGCTCCATAAGTAAGAAGTGTGAGAGAGGAAACTCTTAGCATAGAACTTATGGCTCCACCTAGCAATTTCTACTGTAAAATGATAAGAGTTTGCCACCAATTTAGTACTATGCTTAAATTCAGATGCTAGGTCAAGACCAATAACGTTACAGATTCTTCTTTGCATTTTATCTGGAATCTCTAAATATATAGCAGAAACACCAGACTAGATGTAGCAGCAATATTCGATGCATAGATGAATGGCAGACATATAAATGTGTAAGATAGTTTCTTTCACTAGAATCTGTCTAAACCAACACAGTATACCAACTTTCCCAGCATTCACCCTAGCAACTGATTCAATATAATCTTTCCACTTCATGTCAGCAGTAAATATTAGCTAAAAAACTTTGTTATAAAAATGTGAATAAACTTCAATTTTGAATTGTAAAAGTTTAATATCTCATTGATTAATTACTAATGCTTTTATAGCATTTTTTTAAAAAAATTTATTGTTTGAATACATTTTGAATGGTATCTTCACCCATCTTAATCAAGTTTTTCAAATATTCATAAGTAGAGTAAATTGCACCTAAGATAATTAGAAAGAAACTGACCATAAAACAAGTTTTTAAAAATGTCTTTATGAATTCTCAAACTGGTTTCCACCTCTTAATTGAGCACTTAGAGTATATACAAGGGGGGGGGGGAGAGATTCAGTATGAACAAAAAAATTACTGTGAAATGGAGTTTTTGAAAGGGGTTATTTGGTGGCTCTCAGTCACATAAAAAGCACAGCAAATACCATACAACAGTAGGGAAATATAAAAAAACTGTAACTTCTTATATTGAGCATGTAATTAAAGTTATCTTAGATGTTGTAATGGCTGAAAATTTAAGCAGTTTAAATTATTGTGACATTGAACTTGAAATAATAGTAAAAGTAAGATCATTGTTGTTGCTAGCTTTTGTAGGAGCAGTAAGCC
Organism: Acanthosepion pharaonis; assembly: GCA_903632075.3. Taxonomy (NCBI): domain Eukaryota; kingdom Metazoa; phylum Mollusca; class Cephalopoda; order Sepiida; family Sepiidae; genus Acanthosepion; species Acanthosepion pharaonis. Next base: position 160,536 of record CAHIKZ030002663.1, read on the forward strand.
CAACTTGTAATGGATTAAAATGAATTATAATTCTATGAAATACACAAATATGTGTATGTGTGTAGCAAAATTCTGACTGCTTACTTTAAATAAGATATCTGGCCCTATAATGCTTTGCTTTTTGCTCATTCAGGAACTTGAGAATCTTGGCAAAAATCACATTTAATTCAACAGGCATAACAAAAGTGTTTGGTACTAAAAAAAAAAAAAAAAATTCAAGCATTGTTTTCAAATATTAAGCAGTTTGAAAAGTCTAGTGCAAGGATGAACATCAATCCATTAAAAATATGATCATCTTTTCCCTTCAATTTTTATAATGAATTTTGTAATGTTAACAGTAGTATAAATGCAAATAAGTAATAGTAGTCAAATTTTTATATTACTAAAATTGACAAAATCAAATTCCCAAAATGTGTGTTCAATGAATATAATACCTTAAAAAAAAAATAAGTAAATAAATAAATAAAAATCCAGTATGCATAAAAGAAAGCAACAAAGAAATAAATTCAGTTTTGTGTCATATTTTTATATCACAGAAAATATTAAACAAGATATTCATTGAAAAGCCATGTAGTTGAAAGATATATTTTTGACTGGTGCAGAGGTCAGTGGTTAGGTAAAAGTCATCATTTCAAAAGCTGATTTTCTAGAGAGATCAGTGTAATAAAATCTCCCCCACCATTTGGCATTGTGTTATACTAAGCCAAGCTGAGGAAATTACTTTAAAAAAAAATAAAAATAAAATAAAAATAAAAACGTACCTATAATTACCAAATAAGCAAATTAAATCCAATAGGCAATGCCTTGTTTAAAAAAGAAAAATTAGCAAAATTAACAGCAGGCTAGAAAAATCTATATATCAATAAACTTGTTCACACCTATGTACTTTTTAAGCTTCTGACCACAATCTAAAAATATACTAACTTTACTTCCACCCAAAGATCCACAAATAGTAAAGGTATATAAAATTTTATGAAAATAAGATATAGATAAAAATTTTAGCAACATACGTGTGACATTCTCCCCTCCCCATCAATTAAAGAATTGCAAAATGTCCATGTTACTTAAGTACAGAGACATAAGCAAACATTTATTAAGATTTAATATTTAAAAATGATTTACTCATTGACAATTATTGTTTAACAAAAGTGAAAGAACCATATAAACATTTCACAATGCCTTGTATTCCAAAAAGCACAAATTTTTGAAAGAGTTGTTATAGACAAGCGTATGGTTGCAAGAAAGAAATACGACAACAGCAGAAATAGATTTACGTGATTTATTTCAATAGGAACATGTGGGTTTGGGACAGCTACCTTGTGGTACAGTTCATAGGCCGGCTGCAGATCTGGGTTGATCTCTCATAGTAGTTCTCGCTGGTTGGCGTGGCGCTACTGCTGCTGACCGCTCAGCCTGACCATGACAGGTCTCTTCACTGGCCTCCTGTTGACTGCTGACTATCATTCATTCTCTTGATTAAACAATTCCCTTTCTTGTACATCCATTCAGAGTTTTGTTCACACCATAAAATCAAACTGGTAGACTAGTGATTTTATTTTCAAGGACATTAAATGTTAGTGAACAAAAGGAATAGGCAATAGAGAAGGAAGCTTATACTACAATGAAGGCTCTATACAAGTAGAAATACTATTTAAGTGGATACCACTTTATCCTTCTTACTAATCAGATATCAGTCATGTTCATGTTTGAATAAAATAAAATTAAGAATGATGAAATTTAAACAGAAAGGATTGAGCTTGCTTGCCACAGTTTTGATACCTTAGGAAGCATTTCTGCAGATACCCCGTTGAGGTCAAACTTTTCTGCTATGGGCTCACTGGGATTAAATTGTCTAACTCGCTCATCCAGGCATCAGATGAATTCTACCCTTTGTTAGGATAAAGAACCACCATCCTCTGTTCAGAATGTAAAGAGAGTTTCAACCTCGTGTCCTATTTGTGTTGAGAGCAAATCAGTTGCATCAACCTGATATATCATATTTAATCAAGGCATCTGTACAATTTGAAAAACCATATTGATTTTAAAGGCTCATTTTTGTTTGACCAGTACTTCCTTACTATAATAAATGAATTCTCATATTTTACTTTTGGTTGTTCAGATATCAACATCTCAAACAAACAGTGATCCAGTGCTTCAGCTAGTTATTTGCTAACTTTTGCAAACTCATATTCAGACAGAGGTACTTCATTTATGTCATTAGGTATGACAAACTTTTTTTCATAGCCATGAAATTTATCCTAGTCAGACCACTTATAATCCTCAAGGCAATGGGCAGTATAAACAATAGAATAGAATCAGATGGCAGTCAGTAACTCTTGTCTAAAATCACAGAGTTTACCTATGATTCATTGAGAACTTGTCTAACAGGATGCGTGGCATTCAATAAGCAATTTGTTTTCAACTATGACTAATGCTACTCTATTTAATTACCAATACTGATCAACTAGTAGATGCACTATTCTAACATGGTTGCTCTCATCTCAAGCTGCTCTTCTGTCGTAATGGCAGATAAAGTACAACTCATTTGTTGAAAAAGTGGAACTTGTGATAAATCTTTATATACCTATATTCATCTTTTTAATGACAACACAACTTTAGGATTTAGGTAATTTTACACAAAATAGCAAACTATCTAAGTGTTCAAACATATTTTAGTGACATGTTGCTATACTTGTCTTATTCCTTTAGTGATACTATAATGAATTATTTACACTATTGTAATAGAATTTTATGAGGGGATAAAATTCAATCCAGCAGTCACACGTCTCAAGAAATTCCCCTTCACACAGTATAATGACTTATAGAAACAATTCGCTGGCCACACCTGTTTATATCTAGGTAGAGAAGTCAGTGATTGGTTGAGATGTGACCAAAAATTTGTATGACGTTCTCATAGACATAAACAAGAGGTCACACATGCTCCCCCCACCCCCCCAAAAAACATAGGAAACATGCAATATGCTGTCACTTGATTTTCTTTGCTACACTCACTTCTGATTTCATGATCACAAATCAGACAGCTTGGAACAGCTCTCTTTACTCTGGTGCTTTGTTGTAATAGGACTTTCTACACTGTGTTGATGAGTCATCTCCTGAGGAGGCATCAGGCATATCTAGGATCTCTGTGTCTGTGAAAGTATTGAATTCATAGAGTTCAATTACACTATCACTTTCAATCTATAAATATTGTTGTAGTTACATGTCAATGTATCAGAATCTATGAAAAGGAAAAGATCTTTTGCATACCAAGATATCCCATCAACCATTATTGTTTGTGAACCATCACTGTTTGTGAACCATCACGTGACCTACTTGATACTTGGAGGTACACTGGCCATGTGGAGCTTTTCACCCACACAACGATTGGGTGATAATGTTGTACTAATTCCCTTTACTCTAAGTTTGTAGCAGTAAATCATATCAGTGGTGCAGTAGTGGGCGATGTGTCATTCTTCAGGATGATATTATGCCAGTACACTGCCTCTATTATCAAATAGTGCCATTCTTGACGTAATTCTCTTTATGCCTCGAAAAGATCTTTCCACTATGCCATTTCCTGCAGGAATATATGTGCAATGGAAACAAAACTGAACTCCCCAGTCAGCCAAGAAATCTTTAAAGGACTTACTGTGAAATGCAGTATCATTGTTGGTGAGAATTTCTGCTGGTGAGCCTTGTTTAAAAAAAAAAAAAAAAAAAGTTTCCAGCTGTCAGGTGAAGTTTATTGAGGCAGACATATCACAAATCAACTCAGGCCACAGTCAATAATGTAAGATTGTATTGTCCACTGTAATGTCTGATATCCATTCTCAAGTGGGTCTAGACTCCAGTCACACTTAAGTTGCCTCATGGCCAACAACTTGAGGCTGGGTCAATCAACTGGCATTGTTTACATTTTCTGAACACTCCCTGATGGTTACCTTGGATGTTGTAGGGTGAACTTGTCTCACAAAATACAGTGTCTGCTTGATGCAAGGATGTTCACTATGGCGATGTATGGCAATTATCTAGTCTGGAGAGATTTTGCTCATCATCGAAGCGCATATAGGTTGTGTTGGCTCAACCTCCTTCTTGATCACATCATACCATTGTTGTGGTACTCTTGTGAGCTTATCTGCCTCTGGATCAGCATCTCATTTACCATTGTAGTTCATATTTTGGCTTTACCAGAGAGCATGTCCAATACTCACTGGTGCACACATGTGGAGTCTGTGAAGAGATGCAGTTCTAAATTGATGCCCTTTGGGATAACATCCAATTCTGCCAGATTGATATGTATTGCGTCATTTACAGGATGACATCAACATGCATCCACTACATTTCCTTCAACCTCCAATGAAAACTCTGCGGCAAGAGAACTTGTATCACCTCACATATCATAAGCTTGTCCATTTGTGCACCAATTGCCATGTGCAGGGTCATTATGGCATTTTCTAGCCACTATGTCTACAATCAGGTTCTTAAGGGGAGCATTATTCACTTTGTTGTCCCAGCAAGAGGTGATCGATACTGTTCTGCATTTAACAAATGATGCAGCAACAAAAGCCAACCACACACAGGAAAGTGATTCATTAGCTTTCCACACCATGAGAAGATGATGCGTCATGTCATGACCTCAGGAATTGATAGAATGTCATTTCCATGCTTCAAATTAAGAAAGTTGTTCTCCCCATTGACATGCAGACCCAAAACATAAGCGCTGTCCTGGATCCTTGCAGGTCAAACCAAAGGCAACCAAGTGCTCTTTTAAGTGGTCTGCAGATGTTATGCTCCTGTCAATGTAAATATCATCAATATATGATGCTGCCAGTCGAACTGGCTCATTTTTTGATAGCATGGTTTCCACAATGGCTTTCATTATGGCTGGTGTAACATTCAGCTCTAACCCCATTCATTGAGGACCACAGTTTGAAAGGCCAAAGTGACTTGTGGATAAGTACTTGTAAGTAGGCCAGCCATAAGTCAAGGATGGCGACATCAGGTCCTTTTTGGCACCACTCCCTCAGTTTCTGTACACACAAGGATTACTGACAAGATTGTATGTATACACTATCACTTTCTTGCAGTGGGATTTGTTTCTTAGTAAAAGTCTTCAGATTACTAGCATGTGTATTACCATATTGTTTGTATAATAAAAAAAATTATGAAAAACTCTGGTTCTACTATACAAAGAAATTTTAGCTGCTTGCAACAGTTAAAATATGTCACAATAGTTAAATCTGGGAGCAATATAGGGATCAATTTGGAGAACTGGTTGTTCAATGTTTCCATTATCATCAATATTTATTTGGACAAAAACTCTCAGGGCTAGTCATTTAACATGAATCTACTTTCAAAAAGGAAATATAAACTAAAACAAACTTTGAATACATGTCTTTGCTCAGATATCCTGCAAGAGAAATTAATTCAATGCCTAAAAGATTAAACCGCTTAAAATCTGCTCATGGCATATTCACTAAATTTTAATTTGCATAACATTCTTGAACTGTTTGGCTCATCTTGTTTGAAAATAGAAATGTTTATTTACATTTTTTGTCTTTAGCAGATAAAAACAATAAGATAAAAAGAGAATTATGTTTCCAAAGAAATATTTTGTGAAATGTGTTTTGTTAACATTATAAATTTGTAAATGGACATGCCTAAAAAGGTTTTATCATAAGAACATATGCATAAAAGTTTTCATAAAGAGCTTTTAATTTCTTTTTTTTAAAAAAAAGGAGATATAACGTTGTGTCTGGTTGCAAATTGACAAAGGCAGAAGATCCTCTTCATAGAGTTTTATTTGATAATATGAAAGACGGCAAGTTTTCATAGAATTATCAGATTAAATGGCTTTAAGGATGTGTTTTTGTTGTCAGATTCATTTTGATCCTATAAAATATACAAGATGCAAACATAGGAAAGGAAGAGAAAATATCTGTTTATTTTATCAAGAGAGTATAGTGAAAAATTCTTTTTGATGGCTGGTCACTTCAATCAAATAGTTGTAGGGTGTATTTTATGTGTGTTAAACACAATCTCTAAACATGAGACTTCCAATCATGCAGTATGAATAATAAAAAATAATGCTGTCTTATATCTAAATTAGATGAAATTTCATTGGAAATTACGTTACATTTTTTTAACTGTTTGATAAGGAATTTTTTAAAAATCTTAAATTACACATGATGATTAAAACTGTTACAGTCTACACACTCCCTTTTCACATTGTTCAAGTTTGGCAGGCACACATGTGATCAATAAATCAAGACTTGATGCATTCAATTTTCTGTTTCCCCGTGAAAAATCACAAAGAACAACTATATGTGAGAAAGTAAACATGAAAATGAGATGTCACATTCTAAAGACAGAAGAACATCAAAACAAGTGAGTGTTCGACATGTACCACATTCAGAAAAAAATTAAAGAAGAATAGAATGCATGAGAAATTAGAGGAAGGCTGACTTGTGATCAAGTAGCCATAGAAATGGGAATTCACAATGAATTGTGAAGTGAAAGTTAAGAAAAAAAAATGAAGTGCAAAGATCATGAGAGAGGCTGCATGAAAAGGGAAAGGAAGAAGAGTACAGAGAGAAGGTCTGCAAAGGAAGTGGGTGAGGGAGGTGTGCAGAGTGGCAAAGGGAGAACAAGTTGATGATTTTGTTTTTATGGCTATCAACCTTTTTTAGGTTATTTAAAGCCAAAGCATATTTCAAATTCTAGGTTACAATACATGAGAAAAAGTGGCAGAATAGCAAAAAGTGTGTGTGTGTGTGGGGGGGGTAATGGAATCGCAAAGAAAGTGGGTGAGGGTAGCAAATAGAGATGAAGTGTGTAGAAAATTAAGCAGTAAGAGCAGCCATGATTCAAGTTTGTATGTTTACACCAATGAGTATTAAGTTTAGTTTTTTTTTTTTTTTTTTCTCAATGGTCTATGAAACAGGTGAGTAGAATTAGGTTACTGCTTTTGTGAATAAAATGCTTCTCTTTCAGCTTTCAGGCTTGATTCAAGCCTGCTGATTTAATTCAGTCTTTAACAGATTCAGATCCTGTTATTTGAAAAGCCAACTGAATGAACACATGTGGTCAAGTGACAAGTACTTGGTATTAACCTTCATTAATTATTCATTGAATACCTGTGAACATCTTTACATCACTTTTTACCTCTTTCACTTCTTTGAAGTGATTTTTTTATGCAAATTTTCAATGATTGCCATATTACATGAAAGATTTCTCTATTTTTATCATTAGTAACTGTATTTTTAACCTTTTCTAATTTTTCTTGTTTCTTTGTTGTTATTTGCATTAATAATTGTTGTATGAAAGGACATGATAACTCAATGACTTACCCATCTTTATATTTTCCACCAATATGTCTAGCTTGTTGTGGATTCCGAGATGAAATTCGGTCTCCAATGAATGATAAACGCAAGAATTAAATATAAGAAACAAAATGTATTTACACAATAATACAAAGGGTAATACTGTTAGTAAATCCAGGAACATGGTTAGTAGCAATAACATATAGATATATACAGTCTCGAAGTAGGACTTCCTTAGAGTCTACGTGCTTGTAACTGACTTCTACAAGCGGTTACCTCACACTATTACTCTACCTCCAACTCAATCACAATCTCAGTCTTCTTACTATCTCTACTCACTCTGACTGACTCTGGGTATTTAACGGCAGCAGTCCAAGTAACACTTTGGCCGAGTCCACTTATATGAAAAAGGGGAGGACCCCATAACACCCCCCTCCTTAGATCCCTTTTTGGGGGGAGTTAGTATTTTTTAATTTTGTTTAGGAAAAAAAAAAAAAAAAAAAAATCACACTTTTCTCCTTTTACTTTGAACCCAAAGTCCTGCAGTCTTCTGAAAACTTCCTTTATGTGTGATGTGTGCTCTTCAACATTGTTGCTCTTAATTAGAATATCATCCAGATAAGTGGTCGCGAAATTCTGGCCCGTGAGCATTGTGTCCATCGTTTGCTGAAAAATTGCTGGTGCAACTTTTACTCCAAATGGTAGTCTGTTGAATTTGTAGAACCCTTTGTGCGTATTAATGCAAAGGATTTTCATACTCTCTTCTTGTATTGGAATTTGTAGATAGGCCTCACTAAGATCTATTTTTGAAAATATCTTACCGCCGTTGAGCTTTGTAAATATCTCCTCTGGGCTCGGTAGTGGGTAATGGTGGTCTTTTATCACCTTGTTGAGTCCCATCGAAAAGTCTGCGCATACACAAATTTCTCCTGATTTCTTTTTTACATAAACCACCGGCGCTGCCCACTCGCTAAACTCTGTTTTTGATAGAATCCCAGTTTGTTCAAGTCTCTCCAATTCTTTATCTATTTTTTCTATAGTAGCGAATGATACATTTCACTTCTTTTTAAAAATTGGTTGGACGTTTTCTTTTAATTCTATTTTGTTCTTAAATTTGTTGCATCATCCCAACCCGCTTGAAAATACCTCAGGAAATTGATTATATAATTCTTCCTTCAATTTTATAGTATCTGATGGTTCAACCTCTAACTTTTTGCAAAAAGAGTTGATAGGTAGGTCCCAAACGTTGGACTTCTGCATCCAGTCGATACCTACTAGATTTTCAGTATCTTTCATGACATATATCTTAAGTTTTTTTGTTTTGCCGTGAAATTTAACGTTCACGATTATTTCTCCCTCAAATTTTATTCGTTTGCCTGTAACTGACTTGGCAATTTTTTGTGTGTGTAACATGGTAGGTCTGTTGAGTTTTCTCCATGTCTGTAAGTTGATTATCGTGAGGTCAGAACCTGAATCCAGTTGTAATTTAATCTTTTTATTTAAAATTTCCAGTTCCACATACTTCCTTATGTTGGTGTTATCATTATGCATCCTTGTAGCTCTTATTCTATTAGTATCTTTTGTATTTCTACATTGGGATGCCTTGTGGCCCTTTTTTCCACACTCAATACAGTTTTTATAACTAAAGTGGCAATCCTTGTTCTAATGTAGTCCTCCACATCGATAACATGCTGATGGTGGGGCTTATATTTGCTTCGATATTCGTCATAATTTGTCTTGTATGTTGTACTTTTCCTCTTATTATAAAATTTTCTTTTTCTTTTCAGGGAGGGTGAGAATCTTTTTTCATTGTCGTAAAATTTTAGTTTTCTTTCCAGGGAGGGTGAAGAACGTAGACTTTTGTTTAACTTACATATATGAGAAACAGCTAATTCTTCAATGTCCTTTGCGTCTTTCTTTATACTTAGACATCTCTGGCAATCTTCCAATAATTGCTGTAATGTTAGACCCGGTTCATTTTGTAATTTTGCATGCATTCCTCTGCGCATTTCGCTATCTTTTGTAGAAACTAACCCTTGAACAAAGATGAGACATTTGAAATTGTCCGGAGTTAATTCTGCTAGTTTGAAGTCGTCACAATGTTTATTTACGATTGTGGCGAACGTGGAATAATTCTTATTGCTCTTTACCAAGTTAAGGCATTTCCACCTCCTGTGGAAGAGTGATGTTTTGGGGCTGAAGAGTTCTTTAAGACATGTCACTGCTTCGTCAAATGTTAATTTGTTCGTCTTTTTTGGCAAGATATAATCCACGAACTTTGTATATTCTTCAGTTCCTAATTTTCTAAGCAATAGACATAGCTTTTTTGCTTCTGTCCAATTTTGACAGTCTATATTAAAGATGTCTTCATGTCTTCTGAAGTAATCTCCAAAATTTTTGTCTTCATCTAGCGAATTTTTGAAAATCTCTATGGTATTCCACACTGCGTCTTGTGAAAAAGTTGCTTCTTTTTCAATATCTAATTGCTTGTTGCCCGCTACTTTCAATATTAGTTCCTGGAGTTCAATTTGTCTTTCTAATTGCTTTTGCCATTTTTCTTCCATTCGTTCTTGTAGTTGTAATTGTTGATCATTTTGGTGTTTTATCAGTTCTAGCAAAATATTTTTAAAATCTTCCAAATTAGCGACAAACAGTTACAAGGAGTAAAAATACATAAAATATTTTACTCCTTGTAACTGTTTGTCGCTAATTTGTTTGAGGAACGAAGGAAGGATTTTTTTTTATTTCTTCTTTTCATGTGAGTTTAAAAGATAATTTCGTCGCCAATTTGTTTGTTGGACGATGAAGGAATATTTTTCTTTTATTGTTTTCCGTGTGTGTTTGAATCTTCATCACCAATTTGTTGTGGATTCCGAGATGAAATTTGGTCTCCAATGAATGACAAACGCAAGAATTAAATGTAAGAAATAAAATGTATTTACACAATAATACAAAGGGTAATACTGTTAGTAAATCCAGGAACGCAGTTAGTAGCAATAACATATACAGTCTCGAAGTAGGACTTCCTTAGAGTCTACGTGCTTGTAACTGACTTCTACAAGCGGTTACCTCACACTATTACTCTACCTCCAACTCAATCACAATCTCAGTCTTCTTACTATCTCTACTCACTCTGACTGACTCTGGGTATTTAACGGCAGCAGTCCAAGTAACACTTTGGCTGAGTCCACTTATATGAAAAAGGGGAGGACCCCATAACACTATTTGTATTGAAAAATCCTTTTGATACAAGCATAAAGCAAAATAAAGAAGAGAAAGTTATCAACTATGACCCATTGAAGTTTGAACTCATAAAACATTTGAATTTGAAGAAAGTTACAATCATACCAGTTGTCATTGGTGCATTTGGTATGATGACTGACAAAATAGACACATGGATAAAGAAAATTGGCATTGATTGCCAAGTGGAACTGTTACAGAAAGGAAACCTCCTAGAAATGGCAAGAATCAGTTGGAAAGTGAAGAAAACTTGGAATCAGAGGAAAATTGCATTGTGCCTAAGACTGCTGCTTGTTGACCATTATCCATGGTATTAATTACCAGATATTAAGATCTTGTCTGATAAAATACTGAAATAAAAATTATAATTGTTACCATATTGCAAGATTTCTGCATAACGACTTCCTTGAGAAATAGATTTGATAACATAAATTCTTCAAATATCTTATTGTTATTCTTTCTAAAATCAAACTTTGACATAACCAGAATCCATAAGGATTTAATTAGCAAAAATGAAACAAAAATAAAAGTATATTATGTTTGTTCATAATAAAATTAGAGAATGTTGTACGTGTTATATCACAACAAAACAAATTAACTTATGAACTTTCTCTTCAATAAATCACAAAACCATAACCTTAGGAAGTAACAGTAGGGTGAGATCACAATGATTTAGAATGAAAAGAAAAATAAGCTAAAAGTCAGTTAAATGGCAACAGTAAACTTAATACTAAATTTCTAGTAGTAATTCTTTTGGTGAGTATAGTTCAATTAATTTTTAAAATTGTAGAAATCAGAATTACAGTCCCATAAATTTGACCAACATGTTTTAACATTTTAGAACTAACATTCCTGGTGGGTTTTTTTTTAACCAGAACATAAATAAAATCTTCTATCACCCAAAACATGCACATATCTAAAAGCTTCATTTTCTGACTAAAATTTATTTTTTATTTTGCACTTAATAAATTCTTTTCCTACTATCCTCAGCAGATAAGCCAAAATTGTCTGTGCCTGAGTTGTGTTTTTACTGAGCATAGATGAAACACTAAATTCATATTGATTATCATATAATTTTAAGTCAAGAACTGAAACAATATTCAAAATGTTTTTTTTTCTAATATGAGGTTACCAATTTATATGAAAATCTTTAAATTACCCTCAACATTGGTACTTATACTGATGTTTAGTATTTCAAAAACTTGCTTTGACAGGCTAAAAGTGAACAGTTTATGTTGAAATAAAAACATGCATATAGATTATACAGGGTGATTAAAAAAAGAATTGAACACTTTAAAATATTCGTTGTTCATATCTATATATCACATGAAAATGTCAGTGTATAAATTCTAGAGTAACTTTCAAATTTCAGTTTTCAGATTGTGGCATACATTTCTATTATCTGCATCAATCATCATGATTTCTGTCTGCTGTAGTTTGCTAAACTTGGTTCTAGATAGAAGTGCCATGAACAGTATAAACAAATTTTCATCATGCTAGAAGAACATTTACTACTTTATAAATAAAAAGTGGCAGAATAGGTGTGTAGTTAAAGCAAATGGGCAAAAGGCAGCTAACAGATTCCAAAGGGAAAGTGAATTGTGTTTGTGTTACTTCAGCAAAGTCGCAACACTAAAAATGATAGCAAGCTGCGTTGTAGGCCTACTTGAGGTTACAGTTTGGAGCATTTTGCAAAAAACAAAGGTGAAACCTTACCAAATGCACTTACTACAAATACTAAACAAAAATGAATTACAATACAACTTCTGCTACAAATTTTAGTCAAATAGTCATCAGTTTTCTTGGATACCATGTAAGACAATTCTTATAGGAACATGTAAAGGATCTTTTTACCACTTGTTCCATGCAATCTTAAGAAAATAAAGTAAAACATCATGGACATTGTTTCCACTATCAATGCTGATATGAAAAACAAATAATGAATGAATTGGATCATTAGATAGACACATGAATTAAAGCTAAATTTATCCTTTTCTGAAGTTATATAACTTCATGAAAATTACTATATGAAATACATCATATTCTATCCCAGAATTGCAAAGATGCTCCATTGAATTATTTAAGTGACTAAATTCAGAGCAAGAACATTTGTTTGAAAAGGTGTATACTGTTTAAAACAGTGTAAGAGCCACTAAATCTTTCTTTAAATTCTATTCTTACCACATCCATTTTCTTGGTTGAGCACACTTTGAAAGGATACAAGAGAATTTTTAATAGTTATTGTGCTAATTTGAGTTGCTATTTATTATGCACTCTTCCACATTGGAATGATACTCCCAGTTATTCAGTGCAAAATTATCAGCATTATAAGTAACAAGACTATCACTTTCTTGTGTGGAATCAGTGGACTTTGCCTTTACCGTCATCATTTAAAAAATAACACACAAGAAATATATACAGGTTCTACTTCAATTTATTCAATAAAGAAATATAACTGACTTTGAAGAACTAGACCATGGATAAGTTCCAATGACCAGAGAGGTCTGAAATCAGCCCTAATTCTGTCGCTAAAGACTAGAAACATTACTCAACTACATTCACCAATTTTCTTCAAGATATTAAGCTACACATATCAGATAAACTAAATGTACTCTTAAACTCCACTGCTTTTTCAGTGTCTGAGTACCTTTTTAATTGTGGTATATACTTTTCAGAATTTATTAGCTCTTCATTGGTAACAATCAGGAGGTACTGAAAACTAAAAATGTATTGAACAAATATTCAAAACTAAAAATGGGATATATGCAGGTTAATTATTAGTTATTCATTGGCAATGTAGTAGGATTGGTTAGGCTTATAGTAATTAGCATAACCATACCACCATATATTAGGCAGAACGTTAGATAGATGGGTGCAGTCAATTGGACGACTACTACTACTACAATTGTGGATGTACGGACTTCATGATAAAATGGTGTCACTGAATGAAACTATGTTGGATTTGGAAAACTCTGAAGAGGTTATTATCTGGTTAAAGTGTTTTGAGGCAATGGCCACAATGAAGAAATTAGTGGATGACCAGAAGTAGAAACAAATCACTGATTCATTTATGGCCATTGCGGGATGTAAAGCTATGAAGCAAGTGTCCTTAATGACTTAACCAGAGGAAATTGAAACCTTAAACCTTAAACTTTAAAGACATTAAGGACATAATTTTAAAGACTATCCAACCAAAAAAAGATTGGTCATTGCTGAAAGGACCAAATTTCTAGTGTTAAGACAAGAGTCTGGAGAACCTATTAGGAAATATCTCAGTAGGTATTGTGACTTTAATGAACTTGGACAAAATGGAATGACAATTGAGGAGGAAATGATTCAGCTTCGACTTGTGGAAAGATTATATGATACTATGCAAAGACTTAAAATTTTGGAGAGGTTGCAATCCAATAATATGAATTTGGAAGCGTGTATTGAATTTATACAGCAGGACAAGTGGATTGAAAAATGTAACAAAATAAACCAACAAGAAGAAATGATGGAAATATGTGGCATTAAGAAAAAAAAAAACAAAATCAAAATGCAAGTATTGCAGTTATGAACATGAGTCAAAAAGAGAAATATGTCCCGCATGGGGAAAGATTTGTGATAATTGTAAAAAAAAAAAAAAAAAGAAGAAAAAAAAAAAGAATCATTTTAAAGCCATGTGTAAATGGCAAAGTAGCAATGTAATAAATGTGGAAATAATACAGAATGGAAAAAAAACAAACAAATGTTTTTATGATAGAAAAGAAAAACAAAAGGAATACATTCAAGAGTATAAAGTTGAATGGTTTAAATTTAAAGATGCAAGTTGACACAGGAAGTGAGGTAACTCATTTCTAGAAATTTGGGGGAAAAATTAAGACAACTGAAGTTAAGAATCCCAGTAAAACTGAAACAATTCAATGGAACCTGTATCAAAACGTTAGGTTCTTTTCAAGGGACATTTGAAACAGCAAAGAGATTTGAAACAATCACCATCATAGTAGTGGATTGTATAAAAAGTCATAGCCTAATAGCTACTGATTTAGTGAGTGTTAATAGTATACAATTACTGAATGCTGTCAATATTAGAAGTTGTGAAACAAGAACATTAAAAAATTATAAAGCAAGCATTAAGTTAAAAAGAAATGTTACACTGTCATATTTTTAGAGTCGTAGGCTTCCCATACATATAAAACTGATGGTGATTGAGAAGCTGAACAAAATGGTAGAAGAAAGAATACTTCAACATGTTGAACCAGGAGGCAGTAAATGGGCATCCCCTATTGTCATCGTAAGGAAACCTAATGGTGATGTTAGGGTGTGTGGTGATTACAAGGTAGGTGTGAATCACAAAATTTGTTCAGATTCATATCCTACTCCAAATGTAGAAAACACATAGCATTTCCTTTTGCAAAAATAGACCTAAAGAATGTGTACAACCAAATCCAAATAGAGAACGAATTCAAAGAAATTACAACAATAAACTCGCCCATAGGCTTATTGAGGTGGACTTGCTTACCATTTGGAGTTAAGACAGCCAGTTAGATTTTTCAGAGAGCCATGGAAAAGCTACTAGAAGGAAAAATAAAAAATATAATAATATACCAGGATGATATCAGGCTGGGCACCTGTACTGAAGAAGAATGAAAACAGAAAACTAAAATGTTAATGAATATACTCAGAGATGCAGAAATTACCTTAAATGAAGATAAATGTATATTTAAATGCAAAAAATTAATGTTTTTAGGATGTCAAATCTCAGAGGAGGGTACTTCGCCAGACTTAAGGTTGATACAGAAAATATTGAATGTTTCACCTCCAAGTAATAAGAAAGAGTTGGAATCATTTCTTGGATTAGCTAATTTCTATAGCAAGTTCTTACCAAAATATTCAGAAAGAACCAAGCCTTTTGCTGATTTACGAAAGAAAAATAAGGAGTTTCAGTGGATTAATTTTCACCAAAAAGCCTTTGTGAAATTGAAGTTAGCATTAGCCAAGAAACCGGTTGTCAAGATTTTTGACCCTAAAAAGAAGTCACCTTAACAACAGATGCGAGTGGACACTCTGAATCATCAATTTTGTCACAAGAAGGACGCCCGGTGATGTATCTTTCCAGGAAGTTAACGCCAGCCAAGAAGAACTATTCAAATATTGAAAAGGAAGTGTTGGCATAGTATGGAGCATGACCAGAGTAAGAGAATTTTTGTTAGGAAAAACGTTTTTGCTCAGATCGGATCATAAACCCCTAGAATTCATATTCCATCCCAGAAAAGAATTGCTGAAGGTCACATCCTCAAGGATACTAAGATGGGCAATGAAGTTGATAGCCTTTGACTATGAAATAGAATATGTGAAAGGAAACATGATCCGACACGTAGATGCACTATCACAACTACTACAGTTTGAGGAGGGACAACACAAGAAAAATGAGAAAGTGGAAGATGGAATTTTACCACCAGAAAATTGTAGAAGGCAGGTAATCAAAACTGTGCATGATGATGTGCATTGCAGAATAGCTGCTACACAAAAACATGTAAAATTGGAAGTCTGGCATGACATGGAGACATATGTAAATAAATGCCCTAAATGTGCAGAGATAAAAAAATTGCAACAGAACAAGACACATTCATGGCCAAAGGAAACTGAACCTTGGTCCCAGATTCACATGGACCATGCACATGTGAATGGTATAGGATTGTGTCTTATATTTGGTGGATACATGCCCCGAAGTTTTTAGGGTTCAGGACAGAAAATCAGATACTGTGCAACAAATTTTACAAATAGTCTTTGCCAGGAATGGCGTACCAAGGACATTGGTAACAGATAATGCTCCAAAGTTTTGCGAAGAAAACTTGTGTTCATGGTTAAGAAACATTGGTTGCATACCGTATAAAACCCCGCCTTATCATCTGCAATCAAATGGAATAGCGGAGCGAATGGTAAACCATAAAAACCATAAAAATGTGATTAAAAGCGTTCTCCCCACAGCATGAAAGAATCAAAAATCTTCTACCAAGATTCTTAAGTTATCGGACAATACCTCATGCCGGAAGATTACAAAGTACATCCACATTAATAGGAAGACAAATTAGAGCACCATTAACAATGTTATACTCAACAAATGAGAAGATATGGTACAAGAGAAACAGGAGGGGCAGAAAAATTAAGATTTGTAATGCAGAAGGGACAGAATACAGCATTGGTTTCCAAAAATGGTAGAGGTCTTTTGGCGCATACTGACCAACTAAGATTGTACCAAAACCATGAAGACTCTGAGACTGAAGATACTGAGGAGTTTAATGAGTATAGAGAAGAACAAGATAATAGTTCAGAAGAAACAATGAGTGCTCAAGGGTTTTCTGAGGAATCAGAAAACGAAACAGTGGATATTGAAGAAGAAAGAAGTAGGTTGAGATCTCCTATAATGAGAAATCCTCTTGAAACCAGTGAGAGGGGGAGGGTATGTAGGAGAAGTAATAGGTCAACTCAGGGAGTTAAACCTAAAAGGCTCCAGGAGGTGTAGTGGGATTGGTTAGGCTTATACCAATTAGCATAACCATACCACTATATATAGGCAGAACTCTAGATAGACGGGAGGGCAGTCACTTGGACGACTACTACTACAATTGTGTGTGTACGAACTTCATGATAGGCAACAATCTAGAAAGACATTGAATGAATATCTGCAGATAGTAAAGTATATAGAGATTGAATTTATAGGACTGTCAATGCTGAAAAGTGTAAAGTGGAGGCATCAAATAATGCTTTTTATTAAGTGGTCTAATATCTAATACCATCTGTCATCAGTTCGAGAACACTCAAATGCCATTAATTATTTAAGGGCTCTGGAACAGGTTTAAAAGGAGAACAGAATCATTTTGAAGAGAACCTTTAGTGCAGCAGAAACTCCTTCCTGTGAAAATGTGGACACATTTATTAGTAGTGCCAGAGTTTCTTAAAGCAGAACATCAGCTGCTGTTCCTCATGGACAGAAATTTTTTTTCTAGAATAATAGGCTTCTTCATCAGAACTAGTCACCACAGAAAACTACAGGTAACAGATTGTTATATTCCGTGCTAATAGGAATATATACTTGAAAAACATGGTGGATAAAATAAATAAAGATTTATTGTAAAAAAAACCAGTACAATAAGAAATAAGGTAACAGTTATGCACACGATCGTCACAAGTCAATCCAGTAGTGAGTGCTGCTATTAAAAGGTTGTTAGTTCTCGCATAAGTGAGTCATACTCAACATATCCTAGCAAGTCTCCTGTAGTCTGTTGCCTTACGGATACTTATAGATAGTTACTACCTATAGTGTAGTCACTCATGGAGGTTATTCCATTACATCATAGATAAAGCAAAGAGGACTATTTTACAGAGTTATAACATTCAGTAAGACCTTAAATATAAACCATATTTCAGTTCCTAATTCTCACTGTTATGGCAGCTATTACTTGAATCAAATTAAATAGAAAAGTAATTATGGATATGGCTAGTACTGAGAGATTTCTATGCCAGTCTTTTGTTCAAAAGCTACATTTGCACACGTTATAATACTGTATGGTATCAACTTCCTTGAACTGTAAGATATCTGGCTATTGCTGGGTGAATGTGAGGTTAAGATTATGTCAATACTGGAATGTGAGACTATATTTAATTTATGTCCTTGGATATGACTTTATGAAGCAAAATCAGAGCATTTGTGTCAATTTTAGTGTAGGTGAAACTGATTAAATATTTGTAGATTGGCCACATGCAGAAAGGATTATTGAATCAAGCACTTCCTCTTGGCAAGGTGAAGTTGTTGTGACCACTAATGAGTGACATAAGAGAATGGCAGTCAATTACTATCACATAATGCTGATAATGCGTTTTGACCTGCACACCACATCTTATGTGCCAAGTTCAAATCAGTTCCATTAACCTGGTGTATTACATTTGATCAAGGCAACTGTAAACACTTTGAAAGACTCGGTGCTGATTTTAAATCATCTTCACCTTATTACCAGTTACTGTAATAGACAAGTTCTCTTGTGTTTGATATGACATCTCAAACAGTGATCCTGTGCTGCAGCCAAGTCATTTGGTATCTTTTCATTAATATCATCAGATGTGAGAAAATAAAGCTTTTCTTACAGGATGCATCCAATAAACACTCCGCTGTCAAGTGATATGAATACTATTCTACATGAACAATTATTTAATTTCCAATGGTGATCAATTAGTGAATGCTCTATTCCAATATAGTTGCTCTCATCCTTTTGAAGTGTAGTTTTTAAATAAAGCATGACTCAATACTTGAATTAGCAGAACAACTTGAGGAAAATCATTATTAGTATATTCATCTTTATAATAGCAAAAAGACAACAAGTCCAAGATTTAATCCCAAAATGCAATTTACAAGACCCTGTTCTACGTCTTGTGAAACTGAATACATCTGATAACAATATCAATCATGGTATTCTGATGTAAACACAATGCAAAATGAAACTGAATCTATTGCTCCTGTTGGATAATCAGCAATTCAAGGATACTCATTGTCTTGATAACTATTATGTCAATCTGTATGGTTACATAAAAATACTTTAGTATAGGTATCCCAAACTGGCCTTGTTTACACAGTGAAAATGTGTCAATGAAATTTCTAAGTTGGGAACTTTAGTGGATAAAATACAAGAGAAATTCAATACTTAAAAAAATAAATAAATAAATAAAAAATAAAATTTTACTTTCTTGTAGAAAAATGTCTTTAATAATCAGTTTTAATTTCTGATGAAATTTGTATGGTCATAATTTGGTTGCTAATTGAGTTACAAAGATAAATTTTGTAGCATTTTGCTTTGTCAAGATCTCTATATCTGTATTAAAAGTTTATAGATATATTAAAACATTTATTTTGTGATACTGATTTTGTGATGTTTTGCTGTAATTGGTTTATTCTTTGCAGATATTAAGCTGAAGTTTTATGTACTCTTTGTCATTAAATTTTATATTGATAATTTTATTTGGCAGTAGAAAGTGCAGTAATCTTGTAAAATCTATTTGCCTTTATTTTAAGGGAGAAGAGTAAAATAAAAACTTAGTTTCTAAAATTCATGTGATGTATGCATTGCTAGACAAAGAAATATTAAACAATATTCCCACATGACTAATATCAAGTCATATATACTGGTTGATTCCCCAAACTATATTTGGAGCTGACTTGAGAACAGTGTGAATTAAATACACAAAATTCACAGCAATTAACAAACAGTAAATTGATTTACTTGTGCTTTTTATTACTCTTCAACTATACATCTAATAAGCAAATAAATAAAAATGTTAAAACACTGAAAATAACTTTGCAATATAAAAGCAAATTTTTACATGGTATTTAATAGGTTAAATACTAAAGATGGCTAGAGATTAATTATCATGGATGCAGAAGAGAAGTTTGTAGAATGTGCAGATAATGAAAGATTGATAGTCTTGCAGAGATTATTGTAACAAAAAAATTGTCATGTAATAATCCAAGTCTTTGATATTCAATAAATGTCCATTTAATGTATAGCCCATTGCAGTTTTGTTGATATCACACATATTCAGCCAATAATTAAAAAAATACCCATACACAAAACAGTAAAGTATTCAAAATTATTTAAAAATAAATTATGCAAAATTTGGATCCAATTTAAAATTTCCAAATCTTTCTTTATTCATAATGTAAATAAAAAGGGTTAATAAAGTTTATAGAGGCCTTTCTTTTAATTATTTCTCACTAAATTCAATATAAATATGATATGGAATTATAAGATCCTTGAATTTATGTTTGTAATCTAAGGTCAACTATCTTGTGACCTAGGATTTTTGATTTGCTAACTTCAAGCTGAACTCTTATTGGTTGACAACTTATTACTTGAATCTAATCATTCTTCATGCAGTTTTTGACCCATGACAAAACATAAATGTGTACAGTATTTATACTTAAAATCATTTAAAAAAAAAAAAAAAAAAAAACAGTAAAAATAATAAATCAGACAATAACTTGTCAATTTCTTTCATTTCTGATTGGATAAATTTATGAATTCATTTAATCATTTCTTAAATATCAAGCAAACAAACAAAATTGACTAAACAATTGACATGTCAATTCAGATGATCTAAGAGATTTCTGGTTTTGGACCAGCTATGTTTATTTCTACTTTATATGGCTCTAGTAAAAATAAAAATCAACTTAAACATATGTTGATCTAACAGATCTTAATTGATTTAAATATATATCCTATGCTAAATCTACTTCCTTAATAAAGATATCAATTTGCATTGATTATATTGCAATATTATTATATTCAATATATTACCCATATTGTCATTAACACTTCTTTTAAACGAAGATTAATCTCTTTAGTTTAGCTTTAATAAATTCAAGTTGATCTATTTTTTTGTTCTATATAATTTTAGTAAATTTGTTATTTTTTGTTTGTTTTGCAGACTTTTGGTGCCTTAACAAGTTGACTGCCAGAGGTCAGTTATGAAATCCATTCTTCAAATGCCAACTTTATAATAGCCAACTTAGGTAATAAAAAAAAATTCATTAGTTGATTTATAGCTTTAACTGAAGTCTTAACTTTGTTTTAACACTAAAAATATCATTGTAAATAAACTCATTGTTGGCGTGCACAGATGAAAATGTATCAGAAAATGCCAAGCACAAGATAACTCATAGTTGGTGTCATACCATAATAAAAACTGCCAACTATGAATTATTTCATGGTTGGCAGTCAATGTATTCATTTCATTCCAATGATCCATTCAATAAGTTGATCTCAATATAAACAGACACATTTTTTTCTTTAGGAATATTTAGTATTAATCACAAGCAAAAGATAAAACAGACAAGTTCAGATATTAAAAGTATGTCTGTTCTCAAGCAAAAAAATAAAATAAAAATATGATAATCAATATTTTCTATGAAAGAAAAAGTAATGTAGCTGCAAGTTGAGTAGGTGAAGCACATTGATTTAGCACTGGTGTCTAAAAATACTAATAAGTATAAACATGTGGCCTTCAGCACAAAAAATACTGCAAAGTTCCACAGTGAGTTTAGACGAAATGTGTTTTATGATTTTTTTAAACAAAATTCTATTTAGTGATTAAATTTTAAAGAGGCTATTAAGCCATGCAATGGGACACTGAAACTATTGAGTGGGTTCTTTAAATATTGAAGTATTACCACAGGGATTTTATATCATATGATGATGACGACTGTAGATTACACAAATTTTTTACTAAATTTTGCTTTATGTAATAAATATACATAATTTAAAATTTGATATTGTGACAATGAAAATTATTTTGTAACATAAATATTACAAACAAGTGATAAATGTTAATGTACTACCAATCAACAATTTTCAAAAACATCAAAACTTTAGTTTCTTATTAGTATGACTAAGAAAAACCATAGTCATATGAGGAATCACATTAGTGCCTTCAATGAATGTTTCTTTTCTACAGTAACAATCTTCACTGAAATTATTTCTCTAGCATATGTGAGTAAAAACTTCTGAGAATATTTTGTCAATGAACAGTGAGAAAAATACAAAACACCATTTTTGCCAATGTCATAAGAATGACAACCATCATGTAAATTGTAAGAATTTTATATCACATGTTTATCACAAGACTAGTATCATTTTCCTCAGAAAATATGGTAATTAGAGCAATTGACTTAGACAAGAGAGTTATATTGCTTTTCAAGAATTTCATATTTTATTAAATTATATATTATCAAATAAATATGCAGAAACAAGCATTTTGTTATATTATATAATCACAGAATATGCATAAAGATTTCAAATCTAAAAATAAAACTAAGCAGATAAATGTGTTCTACAAAACCACCATAAAATACTGTCTGTGGTGCTCAATATTGCCATTTCGTATTATCCTATATTATAATGCCCCAAATCTATTCCATATCTGTTAATGGGATTAAGAGTTTAATACACCTAGAGCTTTTCTCTTTTAGATTAAAATATTATCAAAATCCTTGAGTAAATATAAAAAAAAAATGTTCGTCAGCTTTTTAAAAGTAAAATAGATCAAAATGATACCTGGAAATTAAAATTAAGGAACTAAAAAAAGATTGTTTTCCTTCACTGAAAAATTTGTAACAAACAATAGACTTTAATAATGAAAAACTTTGTATTGAAAGACTAAGGTCCCCTCATTTGAATTTAGTCCCATGAAAGCTTTCTATAGAATTGATTTATTAAATCTTTATTAAAACTTCTAAACTTTACTTCCAATTTTTTTTAAACTAAGACAATTTTTAACTAACAGAAGGATACAGTAAATTTAAAAATATATAGTTAATCTATTCAAGTTTCCATGAAATTTTAACAATTGATCAACTTAAGTACTCCTAATCCTTTGCACTGAAGAGGTCAAAAATATTAAAAAGTTATGCCTCTATCACTTTCATATTATTTGAATTCTATTGGGATACATGAAAAAACAAAAAAACAAAATTGCAATCAAAGATTTCTTAAAGTTTGCTCTTACATTGAAAATTGATAATTCAGTTTAATTTACAGTGATGCAATGTTTTTCAAACCACAGGAACAAATTAGACTGAACATAAGCTGAAAAAAAAAAAAAAAAAAAAACAGGCTTGTGACATAACTTTATATTCATGAAATCAACTTGTATTGAGCAAAGGTGAAGAACAGTTTCTATAAAAAAGTAAAGGCACATGGCACAGTGGATAAAGGTGTTAGATCCGGTGAGAGGACCCAAATAGTGTGAATTCAATACCTGGTTAAGGCAGAGGAGAACTTGGAGAGGGGAATTAATAGGAGATAACTAATAACCAACATCCATTAGACATGGCATGTGGAACTAGAACAGTCTACCCCAGCAGGCAAAATAAAGGGTTCAGTTCGACATTCTAACCACCTGAAGAAGGCTGGAGTGTACAACAGCCAAAATGTTGTGATAAATATGGCAACAAAGACAATAGTCCAAATAATGTAAATAGTGTAAGTAAAATGAATGTTTTAAATTATCTGAAAAATATTACAAAAGATTGAGGATTGAATAAGTTTATATTTGGACAGACAAATACTGTATCCTAACTTACTTAAAAGCTAACTTGAAATACCAATAAAGAAAATTTTTGCAGTAATTATTAAAATAACAAAAGAGACTAATTATGTCCCTTGGATCTCACTAAATAGATTATTTTGGTTACAACATGTGTCCTCTCCAATACAATAGATTCATAATAATAATGATTTGTTAATGTATCTTAGTAGGAAAGCAAAATATAACCAACCTATCAAGCATTAGATACAAATCAAAAAAAAATAAGAATTTGTTTTACCTTCACTTCTTGAATTTTCAAAATTTGCATGCAAATATATCTTCAAAATAAATATTAATAAAAAAGTGGCCATCAAACCAGATCAAAGAAAAAATAAAAAGATGTGTAAATCATGATTCTTACCTTTTTTTTCTTGTTCCACTACAATATATGCACATGATGTCGCTAAGTAATGAGAACAACCCAAAAGCCCAGTGTGATGCAAGTGAATTACTGAGTCAGTTTCATCATTATTTTTCAAACAGACCAATTGTCATGGAAACACAAAGTGTCATTCAGAGAAAATAAATTCAAATTATTGGTTCCTTAAAAATGTTCGAGATCAGGAATCCTTTGGTTCAAATTCTTCGATATTGAAGATGAAAATAATTCCACATTGAGTGTAACTAGTCCAAGCTGCTTTCAATTTTGAGTAGTGCAAAATTCAGAAAGATTAAGAAAAACTTTTTTATATATATATATATATATATATATATATATATATATATATATATATATATATATATAGAGAGAGAGAGAGTAATTTGTAGCAGAGAAGTTGCATGAAAAGAAGACAAAATATTCTGAATAACAAAGTATAGGAAATTCAGCAAATAGATCTTAAAAAAGCAGTGAAAGCAGAACAGTTGTAGCAGATTTTGCAAAAGGAAGTAAATACCAGAAAGAGAAATTCCTTTTTTGATTTTAAGGCAATTACCAAGCTCCCTACAATGTGGTCTGTAGACCCAACAGTTTCAAATGATAATTGTGGCATTGAACCAGATGGAAATATATTTAGACTAATATCAACTTTCATTGTCAGATTGTAATCAATAAATACAAGGATTAATAGCTTCAAGGATAATCTGGGTTTCTTATATAAATCCACAACACACTATAGACAATGTGCTCAAACAAATAAAATTTGAGTTAAATTTTCATTCAATATTCATCTTCATGTAATTCATGATAGTAATAGTTAAAAAATAAATAAAAATAAATAAAAAAATGATAATGCCTTAAAAGAATTTGTTCCATTACATTTGAAATACATTTTATAACATTAAGTGGAGGCAGGTTTTAAAACTTCTCTCCTCAAATCCTTCTCAAGGATGCATAATCACTCCCAAATGCTATTTATCCAATCACAATCAACTTCTAGGAGTTGAATTAAAACATCATATGTTGTCACTTTTTGTAACAACACTTAACAGATTTTATTTCAGTTTCCAAGTTATAATTTGGTGATATTACTAAATAGTTACTCAGCAAAAAGAAAAGATTGAAAATAACAACCAAAATGGCATTTCTGCATCAATGCTCATATCTCTGGTTCAATTAGTTTCAAAGAGAAAAATCAAATTTTGTCCGATATATCTTCAAATTAGAATGGAAAATATACATATGTACATTATAAAAATGTTTTTCATTTAAAATAGAATTGCTTTGTTCCTTTATTGATAAAGTTTTGGTTTAGAACTGCTTTTAACTGAAATTAATATCATGAAGATGATTTGATATGAACAGACAAATTGTAAGCAACTTTAGTATTTTTATCACTCTCTGTGCTTCAGTTGACATACACAAAAATAATGCATTGCCAGTCAATCATTATTACAATTAATATATACCCAAACATTTTACAAATTGAATTAAGGAGCAGACTTATAAATTAGTTTGAAAGTGCATACAATAAGTAAAAAAGGTTAAGTAATCTTTAGTGGAAATTAAACATGCCTGCACTTGATTTAACAAGCAAAACAATAAAGGAATTATTTCATAAAAATTCATGGCAACATGACAATTGACTATCATAGACATGGAAGGTCAAAACATCTGAGCTTAAGATCCTCATCGGTATGATTAGAGCCATCATTTGAAAATGGAAGGAACATGATTTGACTACCAATCTGCCTCTAAAAGAACACCTTTATAAGGTAAGTGAACAAGTAGCTGAATTCATTTGCCAAAAAGTAATGCACAAATCATTCACAACTTAAAGAAAATTTCAGAAGCATCTACTGGTGACAAACACAGAAGTGAACAAGCAGGGATGATAGAACATTAGTTTGGGTTAGATTTTAAGGGACAATGATGAAACAATACAAAATTTTAAATTAAAATTCTATTATATTTATTCTAAAATCAACTAATTCCTTAAAAAACAAAATTAATAAATGAAGCACTCTCACAGGAACACATGAAAAACTTAAGCATTTTTTTAAAACTGGTAAATAAAACCTAAATGAAAAATGAAGAGTGTAAATTTAGGTATTAGTAAAATCTCTAAATGTGAAAAAAAATTAATATCTACTTGTAAGAATTAATTTTGCTTTAATAAGCAAAGCAAGAAAATTACATTTTCTGTCAATTTTTGGTTAAAAAACTTTAATAAACTATTAACAATCATTTGTTTTCTGCTTATCAAACTAAATTGAAAATCCAAGGGAGAATTATAAACAAACTCCAAAATATAGCCATGCTGCAATGTAAGTAATTGTAAATGAAAATTTTTTTGATTGTGAATAATTAGAATAATATCCTGCATATAGAAAATTAAAGCATAGAGCACAATTCTTAAATTAAAGTATGAAAATTAATTAGATCATTTCTGTGAAAAATTATTCACAGAGATTTGACCAAAATGTTTAAATAAAAATAAAGTTGTGATTTTTTATGAAAATTACAAAAATAAAATTTAACTAATTTGCTTTTGTATCTATTCATTTTTAAACTTGATATTTAACTGCAACTTGCACTACTTTCATTAAAAGACAAATTTTGGAATAGTAGTTGCAGGACACCAAAGACCAGAATTTAAAGATTTGAATGGATTAAAATAAATATTTCTTCAATATTTTAATGCTTTTATTATGTTACCAACAACTATAAATGATAAAAAAAAAATTCAGTATGATGGTGAAAATAGTTAGTCTATAACCCTGTGAACAAGGATACAATTAGTCAGACATTCATAGAAAGGCCCTCTCTTGATGTCCAGGCAAATAAAGGCTCATCTACACACAACCCATTATTATCTTGAGCAGTCAGCTTCATTTTAGAACAAAATATTATAGATTGACAAGACTAAAATCAAACTCTTTGGTGGAAAAACTGGAGAAAAGATATTTTAGCTGGCCCTCAAAATACAGTAAAACATAGTGGTAGAAGTATAATGATTTTGGGCTGTTTTTCCTCCAATTGTACAATCACATTACATATCACTGAAGAAACATTGAATAATGCAATGTAATGTGAAATACTGGAGAAAAACATGCTTCAACCTGTTGAATTTTTCAACATGATAATAACCGTAAGCATACTGCAGTGAAAATTAAACTCTGGTTTCAGACTTAAAAAAAAAAAAAAAAGTTTTGGAGTGATTAAATCTCATAGAAAATCTGTAGGAGATTAAACTTCAAGTTTATCAGAGAAATCCCCAAGACTTGAGTAACTAAGGTGATTTGTTAACAGGAGTGAAATAAAAATTGGTGCTTATTTCTACAAGAAGATTACATTATTCCAAATATCTGACAGTTATCATATCAATTAAATATTGAACAGTGTTTACTGATATATGTCCATAACATTTGCATGTCACTTTCTATTGTATTTCTCAATAAATATATGTGTCAGTAAATATTACTTTGTTTCTCCTTATATATCTAAGTAATCTTAAGTAAGGCAAATGTTATTAAAGACAACAGACAATGCGTGCTGATTAATTTTATTGATCAACTTTTCCAAGTTACAAATAATCTTTCTCAGATAAGGTGTAAACTGTCAGAAATTGTCCAAAGTTCATTTTGGAAGTTTTCGACTAAGTCATCATCCAGGTAAGTATTTACTATATTCAGTTCAAGTTTTAGGTTAGTAACAATAAGTGAAATAATTTTCTTAATAAATCCTGCTTCCAATATTTTTGCATGCCAGTGAATATGGCAGTGTTAGCTAATGACTTCAAGTGCACCAATAACCAACACCTGTCATACCTGATTCATACCAACAAAAAAAAATATTATTGCCCACTGCCAAGTGCACACTAAGTTATGAAAATAAATTAAAAAAGATTCAAATAGAAATTTTATTATCTCAACTGTTTCATTGTAAATGCTACTTAATGTATAATTTACTTAATAAAGATAGACTTCTCTTAAAATACTCAAGACAAGTGATTTATTACAATTATTACAGACCTGAATATATAAATATACATAACTATACAACTAATCTGGATATAAAACTAACAAGTGCCCAAAATTAGAAACATTACTACACTGGATAGTTTCAATCTTTCCCACTTGTAGAGGTGGAATTAGCCAGTATACATGATGCAATAGGTAAAGAGCTAGTGTAGCTGTAACAGTTTTGGGATTTAACAGTTTGACCAAGTATGGAGTGCTATCTCTAGAGTGCCAACTAATTTAGGTTAATGATATTAAGAGTATATAAAAAATATATATATTAGTTCCAGACAGAGAGCAGCAGGCACTCATAAGTAATTAAGTATAGAACTACTAACTGCTGGGGTACAGAAATCGGTGTCAATTACATGCTTAACAAACCACAATAAACAAGACTGTGATAGTCAATAAAATGAAAAACAAAATCTTCTTTATTCTTTCTTTGGAGCTTGGTACCAAATGGTCCATGGCCTGGTGGTTGGGGACCATTGATATATAGGATACATTACAGACCTCATTAAATTTCCTGCATACCCAAGAAACCCTACTCAGTTATGGATATCCCTGAAATGTGCCTGGATAGATAAATCAATGCAAAAAACATCACCTTGTAAATTTCACATCATGCAGTAGCCATTATTCAAGTGAAAGGAGGAGCTACATATTAGAGAACTGTTTCTAATATTTTTGACCCTTTAGTTTATAAACAAATAGCGAGCAAGGACATCAAAACTTTATATTACATTGATAGATATCGACATGCATGCTTGTATAAAATGTATGCACATATCAATAAACGTATTTGGTATTCAGAAGTTATTAACTTTTGTTACCTATCTTGAAGTTTGCTCAACCTTTTCACTGCCGCTTTTTCCCCAACATTGTCAAGATACAATATAAAAATCATATTCTTTCAAAACTCAGAAATTAAAATTCAGAAAATTTAAAACATTCAATTGTCATCAGCTCTGAAAATTAAAACAAGAAACAAAATAATCAAGAGGGCAAGGTACAGATGATAAAACAATTGTGCAGTTGAAAATAAATATCACTAGTGACTCCTTATGGGTAACAGAAATTATACATTTAATAGCCCCATTCTGTCACTAATGCTTGTAGAAATCATGCATTTTAATTTTCAATGCACAGTGTAAAGAATGAGAAATGAAACATGCTAAAAATAATTTTAAGTAAAAAAAAAAAAAAATTTGTGTTTAATATCTGCTTCAGTGAAATGGAAAAAACTTAAAAATGTTAATCTTTTCATTTTACCCTCTTACTTCTTTAAATAAAGACCTGCATTCACACTTATATTGCAATATTTTGTTAAACTCAAATTTTTTAACAATGCAATAGGGGAATTTCCACAAGTATTTTATAATTCAAGAACTTACAAAGAACTTGTTCACTCATTAACTTAAGAATCAGAAAATTCAAATAGCAACACCTTGAAATTTTCACAGGTACTACTAGTTTAGTTTATTAGAATAGAAAATGACTAAGTAATGGAGTCGGCATAGGTGGGCAGTGTAGTGATTATTGATAAAGGAAATTCCGACTTAGTCTGTTGTGTTAACTTTCACACAAATAGCCTTGGAAAAGGCAAGAATCCATCTCTTCTCCCTGCAGCTATGGCAGACTCGACTGTCAAGACTTGCTTGAATGATATCCAGTCAAGGAGAAGGACATGATGTATTTGTTTTAAAAAAAAAAAAAAAAACCCACCTGCAAAATGATGAATCACATGTTAGTGTAGTGATTGATTCATTTTCTACAGCTTTGCAGGTTATTTAAAGCTAGAAAATATTTTTATATTGCAAGAATTTTTTTTTTTGAGATAATGATTTTAGTGATACAAATCTTACTAATTAACCCATAGTTGGGGAGTGAAGCTGGATTCACACCTTTCCTAAAGGTATTTGCACATAAGTGATAACAAACCCAACTAGGATTGAAACTCAGCTCTCTGATTAACAATTACAAGTGATTATCCATTATACAACACACAAAGCCAAGCAGTCAGCCATCTAGGTACTGACCAGACTCAACTTTGCTTAACTTTGGTGATCGTACAGGAGCTGGTGTTTCAACATGATGTGGCCATAATCCAGTAGTAGTAATAGTGGTAATATTAATTATGACATTGATGATAAGGATACAGATAACTTTACAAGGCTATCATTGAATACAACAGGTTGTAGGCAATTTAATCCAAGTTACATTTAACAACCTGCTAAGAGTATTATAAAAACTATACATATATATATATATATATATATATATATATAAAATGGTGTACAATGTAGTTATATATCTTTATTTGTAAAAGATATGCATCAATATTGATGAGATGAATTTAATAAAATGTAATTTTTCATTAACTCTTAACTTCATGGAAGAAATCTCACTTCACTGCTTTGTAAGGGTTTTTTAAGAAGAAAGGCAAAAGAATGTGTCATGTAAAATTGTATGTCACACTGGTATAATTTTTTTACCAAGTAAATATCCTTAGAATTTGAAAGACATTTAACACATTTAACCATAGAAGAAAACATGTAATATAAACTTCTAGAGATTAACAGCAGCATCATGGCTTTATAAACAGATTTGTAAATGCCTGTCAGTCAAGGATGCATTATTTATTGTACAAACATTAAAACTGACATATTAGCCAGAGTGGCATGGTCTGTTCTATTTTTAAGCAAGATTAAGACTCATTAGAAAAAAAAAATCAATTTTAAATACTTAATAGCTTTATAAACTATCATGACCAAAAATTAAACTTTTCCAATTAAATAAATAAAAAGCCTGGGTTCAATATCAGGGTTTCATAACACTTTTCATTATATATATATATATATATATATATATATATATATATACACAAACAAACACACATGGTATCGCAAATTATTAGCCACTTTATTTGCTATCAATGTTTAAAGTAAATACATTTGAATCTGGATGAAGGCAATATCTCTGCACATTTAGGATGAAAACTAGTTTGTTGTGTCAATGTAAATAAATAGTAGCCATTTATTTCAAAATCTCAAATTAATAGCCATGTTGCAAGTCTAAAGCTTTATGCTGATGATAAAAAAAAATAATATTTAATAACTTCAGATTTTGCAAAATGCAAAACAATGCTGGAAATTGAAAAAGATGGTCAGTCAATAGCATTATACTGTGAAAAAAATTTGGAGACCTTGAATGAGAGATTTACATCTGGTGAGAGCAAGTTGTGTACTTTATCTTTGTATCAAGAGAGAAGTTATAAAACAATTCATCTTTGTGAAGCTATAAAAGTTTTAAGCATCATAACAGCTAGAAAGTATTGAATAGCACCAGATGTCAGATCCTAAATCAAGTGGCAAAAATGAAGAAGACTGATCACTAGGTCTCCTTTAAAAGAAAATCAAATGAAACAGGCAATAGAACACATGAAGACAGTTTTTAACCATTGTTTACATCAACAAATGCTAACTGAATGGGCTAGAGAGATGGAGCAAAGGTGGATGGCTACTTTTGGAAACTGACCTCACAGGTTGAGAAAATCAAGATAGCAAAGATATTATAATATTTTGAGGTGAGATTATAGGACATGAAATAGTGAGTTCAGATGGTGTTAGGATGACAACTAAAATACATATCGATTTTTAAAGGCACACATGGAGCCATGGTTCAAGAAGAAGTGAAATGCTTTTATTTCAGAAAGATTATTATTTGTATGTACAACAATGCTCCATTATATCTGGCAAAAAAGAAAAAGAAAAAAAAAAAAAAGACTAATAAATGCCTGAATAAAATGATATTCATTTGATGAAGTAGCTGACTTGCTCACCCAAACTTATCCAATTGCAAACTTGTTGAGCATTCTGAATGGGAATATTCACATTGGCAGATGACAATTTACCAGCAAAGATGAACTTTGAAATGCTGTGCAGTCTGTTTCATATGAACAAATACAACTGCTTCAAAAATCTGTGGATGAATGACTTCTAAATAACTTATCTGTAGCTTAATGGCCGAGATGAATAAGGCACGGCTTCCCTGTCCTTGTGCAAATATACACCACTGTAATTCTGCAATGCAGAAAAAAAACCAATATATTTTTTTTAAAATGGTGATATACATGTGTGCATAATATAACTAATCACCCAACTCAAATGGAGAAACAGAAATTGTCAACAGCAACAATAGGTAAATTTTCCCAACTTATCTCTCCAGATCACATACTTCCAGTTTGTATTCATAAAAACTGGATATATAATCCACCTATATTACCTGTCCAGTTTCAGTAAGACTTGGGTTCAGTTTTTCATTACATGTTCAAAACATTTATATACATATTTTGTATACATTCTGTAATTAAAATTTTTAATTTTAACGTAATGTTTATTGGAATTTCCGTAACTAGGCTAATAATGTGAACACTTGAAAAGTTCAGTAAAGTATATAAGACTTTTGTCACATCATAAGAATGACATTTGATTTTTTTCATACTATATGAAATATCTTCAATGAAAGACATTAAAACATCACCTTTCAGAATATGTATACATGTCATATATACATATTCTGAAAGGTGATATTTCAATGTCTTCCTATATTATTTGTATGTGGATTGTGAATTTTAAATTTTTTATGTTAAATGTGAAGTAGAAGGAAAACGAGATATTTTCATCATTTGATGCTCTTTTATTTCCAGAAAGGAAAAATGCTATACAAACAGCAAAAATAACATGCCATTTATAGAGATGGTGCCATAGCAAAGAGTACAGTTTGTAAGTGGATAATTAGGATCAAAAGTGGAAATTTTAATCTGGAAGACCAAGAATGTTCTGGCAGGCGTGCAGTTGTTGATGTCCAAATGCTGATTAAAAACAATCCCAGTTACATGGGACATTGAAGAGATAATCCACCTATCTTATGAGATTTGTAAAGCATTTGAAAAGACTTGGATAGGTGAATTGCTACAATGTTTGGGTGCCTTACAATTTAACAAAAAAAATTTAAATGGACCACAGTTCTACCTATGAATCTCTGTTTAAACACACACAAAAATTTTTTGTAAAGAACAATCTAAAAGCAATTTTTGTAAAGAACAAGCAAAAGGCAATAAACTGGTTTATTTACAACAATGTAGTATGTAAAAAGTCTTTGGGAAAACAAAATAAGCCACTATTAACTACTCCAAAAGCCAATTCATATCCAAAGAAAGTGATGCTGTGTATATTTTGGGACTGGAAGGACATTGTGTATTATAATCATATTCCATGAATCAGGTGTCAAATTCAGACAAGTACTGTTCTCAACTGGACCGATTAAAGACAGCAATCAATGAAAATGTCAGAAACTGGTCAATCAGAAGGGTGTTTTCTTCTATCAGGACAATGTCAAACTTTATGCCTCTTTACTGACACAACAAAAATCAGTACAGCTTGGTTGGGACATCTTATTACACCACCATACTCTGCAGACATTGCATCTTTGAATTACCACTTATTTTGATCCTGACAAAATTCTTAATTATAAAGAACTTCAATTCTCTGGGATCCTTCAAAACCATTTAGACCAGTTCATCCTTAAGAAAATGCCAAGTTCAGGGAATAAGCAATCATCAAGCTGCTTCAAAGATAATGTAAAATGGATGAAACTAACACATTGGTAGTTAAAGACATCTATGTACAAATGTCTAAATAGTGTCATAATTTAC
This sequence comes from Acanthosepion pharaonis, assembly GCA_903632075.3. Classification (NCBI taxonomy): domain Eukaryota; kingdom Metazoa; phylum Mollusca; class Cephalopoda; order Sepiida; family Sepiidae; genus Acanthosepion; species Acanthosepion pharaonis. The sequence continues at coordinate 194,334 of CAHIKZ030002663.1, forward strand.
TAAAAAATGCCACAAATTTTGTTCCAACCTAACATATATTACTCAAATTGTAAACAGGAATCCTTATTTTACTCAGATTTAAGATTTAATAAAGTTATTGACAATAATTTTACAACACCTCATATGCCAATAGAACAATTTCAAAAGTCAGATTTTAAAGTGATCCATATAAAAGGTGAAATGAGCCAACATCAAATATTATTGACTTGTGAATATGTTGTGATCACATAATGCACTAATGAAATAAAGGAAACTATTAAATTTTATTCATGTTAGGCCATCAGAATGAATAGAAAAACTGAGAAAAAACTGTTGGAAGGTGGCAGAGGGAGTCCAAATCATAAACTAAATAGTATTATATTAACTTAGTCACATAGGTTATTATAGTAAAACAGTTAAGAGAAAGACTCTTTTTAAATTACTCAGCATTCACAAATGATTGAAATGAGCAAATGCAATTGTGGGAAAACAAAAAAGTTTTACAGTACATTCATTTTACAACAGCAGACATTTATGTAGTTGCAAATTGCTTAGCTAAGAATTTAAACCAAATATGATAGATTTTCAGTTATATGGGTGACAATTAATAGCACTGGTTGATCAGTGTTTGTGGAGTGTATTGAAAGTATTTATTTAGAAAAATAAAGTCTGCAGGAAGAACTCCTCAGTGTTTATTGATGTACAATTTGAAACTGCACACTTTTATGATGGATGGAGTTTCCTGCTATAAGACAAAAATTCTTGAAAATGGCACATTTGAAAAAGGTTTTGAGTAACTCCCCTGATGTGAATCATATTGAATATATTTGATTCATTTTAACTCAGAAAATAAAAATGCCAAAAAATACTTTACACAAAATATTTGTTTCATGTTTTGAGTACACTTCTTCAGATATCCCATAAATTCAATTCCTTTGAAATCTGCTAATGATAAATGCAACAAATTTTAATTAGCATAAGAAAAATGTTTTGTAAATAGAGGTGTCTATTTATCATTATTATGTCTGTGTGAATTCTTAGCCTAATCAATGAGCTCTTGTCAAATTTTAAGAAGTGAGTTGAGGTAAAATCTATTCAGCACCCCTTTGTGCATACATTTTTTATTATTTCATCTCAAAGGCAAAAATGCCACTAAGATGCCAGGGTTACTGAGAGTAAAAAAAATCTTATTGAGGAGAAATGACAATAAAAAAGCTTGATTATATAAATTCAGATTGTTAAAATATCTTTAATTATATATGAAAAGCTTATTTACAATAGCTTCATATTCAATGTCAAAATAGGAATCAATAAATATAGCTACAAAATAATCATTGCTAAATAAAGGACAAGAATTTTCTTATTTCTAAGATGATTATTTTTATTAATATTATTGTAAATTATTTATTATGAATTTATGTTTCAGTTGTGTTTTTGCTTTCTTTTACCCTTTCTGATTGTCTTTGAATTGACAATTCCAATAAAGATTTTTAATTTTCACATTGATAAAATCTTTCAAGTTCAAAGCTAAAAAAAACCTATCATTTGAAGAAAATTAAACAAGAGACAGTTAAAATATGATTTGTATGCATGGAAAGTAATGTGATCCTTTAAATTTACAAACAAACAAAGGAAAATTGTTAATTAAAGAAAAATGTCTATATCCAAAACTAATTTCCTTGCTAATTATCAAATCCATGCACATGTCATATTAAAACAGATAGAAATATTGAACTGTTTTTAATGTTTTCAACAATCATAAATGTATTGAACTCTATATATGTGCTAACTGTATTTGGAAAATAACATTCCTATAACTGTAGATACATACATAAAAAAATCCATACATTCAGTTTAAAGTAAAAATAAAAAAATCCTCCTTGATAATAGCCAATAGTGCTTGGACATACAGAATATTTGGACAATTTCTATTTACTTTATGTTCTGAACAGAAAAAAAAATTATAAGAACATGAAAAATTAAATGAAATACTTAACCACAGTACCTTGTCAGTCGTTTTTAACAAAACGTCTATAAAAGAGGGATTTCTGCTCAAATACACAATTGTGTGTTCTTGAAGCAGTATATATTAATTATTATTATATCAACTTGATCTGTGCAAGCAGAAAAAAACATTCCATTTGCTCTCTATGTTTGTTTGAGGGGGTTTATATGAATGAGAATTTTTCCCTTTTATACTCTATTAGAACTGTTTATCACTTATTTTAATCATGAATTATTTACTATTGTTTTAATTGTGTTCAAAGTTCCCATCCTCATTTAGTTTTTTTTTTTTTTAACAAATATCTTTGTTTTGTCAGGTTTGTACCAACAGTTACCTTTGAAAAAGTGTTGAATGTTCTTTGTTGACTGAAAAAGATTCCTTTAGGAAAAGAAAAAAATGAAAAATGCTGTCATGTTTTTTTCAAATCGGTGTTTATGTTCTGTGGTGTCAAGTTTGTGTTCCTATATATATATATATATATATATATATATATATATATATATATATATATATATATCTGATAATTCATCTAAAAAAGTATTTCAGGATATTGGATAGAATTCTCATTATCATAATTGTTTAATTTGTTTTCTACAAGGCTTTTCCAGTTGTTTAAAATTGCACAATATAAAATTTGTCAATGTTATTAAATTAAAAAGAAAACATTTTCAAAAGAATCTAAAATTTGTTTTCCTATATAAGCTTTTTTCTTTTTAAATATACATTTAGTACTATTAACAAGTTATAGAGGTTGTCATAAGTCTATGATAGATATCATCTACAATATTTAAATCAGACTAAACTTTGTGAAAAATTATACTTGAATATGATTCATGCAAACCTCATCAAAATTCAGTTACTGTTGACATAAGCATCAGCTCCATATTTAGTGGCTAGAATTTTCCACTTGTAAATCTTTATATATCTTACTATTTTACAAATATATACTATATAAAGGTTTGTATTCATTTGATCTTTCTGCAATAAAATTATTTCTCCTTTTTAGGACAGCAATCATTTTCCTGGCTTGAATAGAGTTTCAATGGACTAACTACAGTGAAAATCAATTTGATTGATTCAAGTGGACAGTCAATTATTAATTAAAAATGAAGAACATTGAATTAAATTTTAGTCAATGAAGATTACAAAATATTTCTACAATTTTCATTTTGAATTATCATCCATAGCTTATAGAAAATAAAACTATAAATAAAGTGTTTTAAGCAGAAATATTCTTAGTGCCTTTTCTAAAAGCTGTTACACTGTATGCATATATTAGAACGTAAATTTAACAAAGTTTTACTATCATAATATCAGTATGACGTATGTGAAAATCAACTGTCATTTCCCTGTAGCATAAATCAATGCCTGAGAGACATTTACAGAACAGATTTATTTGCATGAATTTTTTTAATAAAAACTGAAATAATTATTATGTTGCTTAGGATTTGCTTCCAGTTAAGAATTAACAAATCCAAAATACTTGAAAATTTAAAAACCAAACTTACTAGGAAATAAACAATAATGTAAGATTTTAAAAGGTGAAAATTAATTAATTTGAACACACATGATTTACTGTTGAAGATTAAAAGTATTCCATTGATAATTAGTAATATGACCATAGAAGATATTGTCTTTTTCTAAATTGAGTTAGCATCAAGGTGCTGTCTGGCAGAGTAATTATCTTTTTCCGTTTTGACCTGGTGAAAATAATAAACTTACTTCAAGGAAATTATTACAAAAATATGAAAACAAATGCATCAAGTAATTAGAAACAAATTTGATTGCTGAAAAGCGCAAATATTTTCTTTAAATAAATCATCAACAATAAGTAATTGTAAGCAAGCAACATTTTTTTCCAGAAGAAAAACATCTATTTATACTCACATCATTCTAAATTTCCAGAAGAAAAATTAAATACTTGAGGCCTCCTTAGTGGATAAAGTCAAAAATGTATCCAAGGCAGTTTTTAGGCAAACTCTTTCATTTTTATCTCAAGCTGATAAAAGGTTGATTAGAAGAGACAAAGTGAGAGAGAACAAGAGATTGACCCAAGGCTAACAAAAGGACATCTGCTTATGACCACAACTTTTGCTACTGTCACTTGCATTAAGTTTGAATGCTATATACACAACCAAGCAGACATGCAGGCTGGCACGTTTATCTAGAAAGTGGAACACAGTGGAAAAGGTGATTAAAAAAAAGTTTCTTGTGGTGGCAAGATCAACAAGTTAGCCAATAAACTTATTTAGCATTTAAATAGAACAAAGGAAGGGTTCCATTATTGACATCCAAGAGTAATAAATAAAATCAAGGTGTTAAGATATGCTGATCAGCAGAAGGTATATACTGTAAGAAAATAATACACACTTCTTAAAAATTATGCAAAGTTATACAGCATAACATTCTCAGAAATAAAAATAGTCATTTTATTTTTAAATAGTTTTATCTACAAATAATTTAATTCATTTTTTTTTTCATGTGGTGTTCATTGTCGGGGCCTATTATTTCAACTGAAGATATTAATTTTGACAAAACTATTAGACTATAGATACTTCACATGAATTTACTGAAATGTTTAAACGTCATCAAAATAGGTTATCTATATTAACATGGGGAAATCTATTTCCCTTTATAGAAGTTTTTTTTTTATCTATTAAAAGTGGGGCACAGAAAACTTTGGTTCAATCCTAAAATATGAGTAAATGATCAAACCAAACATTTTTTTTTTTGTTTGAAGGGCTTCATGAGTGAACTGATGACTTTTCTGCACCTCTGTATATAAATAACAAATGAGAATTTACATATATCAAATTATATAGACATGTTTATGTAAACATTCCAGATAATTTTAAAACATAAATACAAACTAACTCACAGATATTTTTTCATCAATATTTGATAAAGAAAGTGTTGGTAAATTTATTTTTATGTCTATTCAACATTTTCTCTGGTTGGTAATCAAAATATTGATTACATACTAATGTTTTTTTGGTATTATCATTTATTCAAATGCTGTTTGCAAAACTTTTGCAAAAATATTAATTTCTCTTTAATACCAACAGTCTTCTAACAGAATAGTTTAAAAAAAAAAAAAAAAAGAAAAAAAAAGAAGTTATGTCAAAAGAAAAAATAAAAGTTACCAAATATAAACTTTAGAGAATTTAAGCAAAGTCAGTATCCTAATAGATCTGTTGAAAAATCTATTTTTTCTTTTTCAACATAAAGGAGAGTAATCACAGTAACAGGTGAAATTCTTACAACTGCTGTATAACACCTCCAAGAGATATCAGTTAAGATGATAAAATGACTGATAGTGAAAAAGTAAAATTAAGGATTAACAACAGAAACTGAAAAATAAAATTGTCTTTTGCCTGGTTCTTGCAAATAGAAAAACTTTTTTTTTTTTTTAAATAAATGATTTATTTCCTCCAGAAAATACATATGAAAACACTTAATAAAAATGTAGGATATATGCAATGAAAAAAATTCAAATGCAACCAAACTTTGTTTACATTTCTTTTAAAAAGATAAATGCTTAGTCAAATTTAATTCAACCAATCATTAAATATTTTTGATTGGATAAATTTCTATTAATTTACTTCAGGGTACACAGTTACAGCAAGCATAAATACAAAAAACAAGTTTTAGCAATATTTTTAGGTGTTGGTCTAATGGTTACAGAAATCACAAAAATTGTCAACTCTTCAGTTTAATGTTCAATTATTAATGTTAACACCTAACTCACTTGTAAAAAGGAATGTTGACATCAAATTTTACATACAACTTGCATTTAATTAAATATTCACTTGTTACAATATTCTACTGCAAAAGTATTTATAAATAGAAAGGAAACATTATTAAATACACCTTTTGATGACTTATATAAATTCAAGACAACATTGATGGTACACTAATCTGACAATATTGGGACCTGTATGGTGCTAAATAACTGATTTTTGACCAACAATTTACACTTGCACATTCCTGCAGCATTAAAGCAACCCAGTACAGTTGACACTATTTTTGATGCTTTATAACCTGTTGGTGATTCTGCATCCTCAGTAGTTAGGGTTCTTCTTGGTGTACATTTTCAGTTTCATCTGCATTGTGATGTTGTTTTGAACTTAATTTTTCACCTAACATTAATGTGGTGAACTTGTCAGCCAATTTACTAACTGCTTCCTTGTCCACTGAATGCTTTTCACCAAAAACCACACAAAACTAAACCATGTCAACATCTGAAATATTGAAGTCAACCTTCACTATAATCAAAATGGTAATCTAGTGCCAGTTCTTTATGAAAGAATTTTGGTTATTTCACCAAATTCACAGTCTTTCACTTTGGCATAGCCTAAACCAAACAGTAGTTACAGGTCTGTACACTAATTTAGGAAATTTGAAAATTACTATCAGATTACTAATTGCTTTAATGCCTTACTAAATTATTTAACCTTATTGAAATGAAGCAAATAGGTTATAACGAAAAATTAATGCCAAACTATGATGAATGCAAAATAATTTTGTCTATAGGTTCTCAGAAAAAAAAAAAAAAATAGGTAAAGGTTTTGTTAAATCTTTCTGAAAACTTATTTCCATCAGATTTAGTTTATCTTTTAGTCAATAAACAAATGCTACCAATTATAGATCAATCAAAATCTGATCTCTTTATCTAAGTCTCTATGAATTCAACTATGTATAATGCATTCCAAAAAGGAATCATTTTTCAAGTTTCAGAGGAATCAGATTTTGAAAACGGCCACAAGAGATTGTTTTATTATTTATTCAATAGTATATGACTTGTAAATAAATGATTACAAGAGTGTGCATGTGAATTATATATGTAAAATAATTGAAGCTGTTTCTATATGCTTGAGCATCAATAATCTATAACTGTATTTTAAATTCTGCATGTACAAAAATGTACTGATTTTTGAAAGAAACAAGTTTACACACATTCAAATAGATAAAAGAAAGAAAAAAAGCAACTTACAGATCAGATAATTCTGTGACGTCTTTCTCATTGAACATCAACAAAAAGTATTAAATAAACTGCAAGAAAACCAAAAGATAAAAATCAGAAATGCTTTTAATTGGAAGTAAAAGAACTTTTAAGTTTAAACTAATAAAAATCCTAGTTTCTGATTGGCAGGGAAATACATTACTATTACATGAAAAAAAAATACTACATCATTTTAATGAGCCAATTAGAAATGTCTTCAAATAGTGACTCTGAAAACAGATGTATTAAAGCAAAAAATAAATGTGAAAATAAAAAAATACATGAAAAAATATAAGGCAATCTCAATAGCTGTCAACAATAGCTATCAACTAGTGATCAGAAAACAGTCTAAGTAGGTATATCTCAAACTGCCCTAGTTTATAATGCAAAACACCAAAGTTAGTGAAATTTCCTTCAATTTCAATATCACATTTATTTCCAAAAGTTGACAATTTAATTTTGGTGTTTTTCAAATTAGCTATGCTCTGGGTCATGTCTATCACATCAAAATAGTTCTATCATAAGGAAAAGAAGAACTCTCATCAATTTGGTATTTGAACCATAAGGTTTGAAGTCTTTCACAAAATTACACACCATATACAACTTGAGGTGCACATGAATCAAAAAGAGGGTGCATATTATATTCATTTTTTGCAAAACAATCAGGTCCAATGTATTGCTGTCTAAGTTTTTGAACATCACCAGCTGAAATCCATTTTAAATCAAATTTTTTTCATCAATGGATATTACACAGTTTAATTTCTTTTCTTATATTTCCTTTAATGATGTATTTTAAAAACTATATAAAACAATTATTTATTTTTAAAATAATTTCAAGCTAACAGTTTGGACAAAATAAAACAATATTTTATTTTGTCCAAACTGTCAGCTCAAATTGCTGTTACCTAAGTTATTCTTATTTTCTTTATAAAAATTAACTGAAATAAAATAAAGAGTAAAATGGGTATTTTTTAGTTCTTTAAATTTTACTCATTCTTGTTTGCCTGTGAAAAATTAAAATGCGTTTTGGATAATTTAAATATCTCCTTTAAAGTTAAGTTGTTTTTATTTGAAAGATTATACCCTAAAATTAGTAAAAAAAAATAAAACAAAAAATAATCAATGTTATGTATTTAAATAAAGTTTTAACCTTATAAGACATTTTTAAAACATTGTCATGGTTGCTCACTGTATCTCCATTCTTGAAGTAAAAATAAATTAAAAAATTTCTGAAAAATCCCATATTTGTCTCGTTTCAAACTAAATTAGTAAAATTAAGGAATAACTGACTGGATTTTGTAAAAATACTCATTTTTTGCTTAAAACATTTATGCATAGTAACCCATGATCGGTCATAACCACAATAGTCTTCTAATGTTAACTCAAAAATGGTATTTAAACTTCACCTTTGTTTTGTTCTTAAAACATCCTCATTTAATAGAAAAATCTCTTATTGGAGGAATTTCAGAACAACAAAGACAAGCAACAAGTACTTTTAAAACTTCATGTGCAAGAAAGGAAATGCTAAAAATGGAAACAAAGAATCATTAACTCGGTCACCAAGCATGGTGGTCCTGTAAAGTCTATTAAAGATTTACAATAAGCAGCAGTTTGAAAACACTGAAAGATCAACTTAGATATATGAAGGTTCTCTTAGGTGTCAAGATCAACATCAGTGGAAGTAAATTTCAGCTGGAAGCTGCTCTTTGCAACTACTTAATAGAAAACTCAGTTAACCACCCCCTCCCCAAGACAAAGGAAAGAAGAAAAGGTCCTCAGAGAGTTTGAGTATTTAAACAACTCTAGCAGTTGTGATGAAAAACAATCACATCAGGTGACCTATTTCAAATACCAAGGCCAATGTGTTGCATTATGATTCCAACTTTTACATTGGCCAAGTCATTGATACTGCATCGCCATTCAGATCTGTGATGAAGTATTTAGCTCCAACAAAAGGCAGAAATTATTTCCGATGACTTTTGTCAGATGATATTGCACAAGTGGAATCAACATTTGTCTTCAGAGGAGACTTTGATGCAATGCCAGATTCAAATGATGGCTGGATATGGAGTATTTCAGAAAAATTAACCATATCAGAGGCTTATAAAGAAATTCACTTGGCAAATTAACATTGGGAGAAGTAGTACAGCAGAACCCTTCTCAATGTCCAGAAAGTCTTTTCTATCAGTTTAAAACTGAAATGTTTAGAAACAACTATAAAGTTTGTTTTTTTTTCCTTTTGTAAAATGAATTTCTAAGTCAATATTGTCCTGTTTTTGGTGAGTTGAAAATTACAGAATTTCACAAAATGTTCAAAAATAAGACACAAATATTAAGTTGTTTTGTTGAATTATCCAAAAATTAGTAAAGTTTGAAAGTTTTCCAAATGGATACTTTTTTTCTTTTTTTTTAATGGCAAATTCAGTATGGTATACTTTTCACTTGATTTTGCCCTATCAAATTGTGCTCCTGGCTGTTTTCATGTAGTATAATTTTTTTTTTTTTTTTTATTAATGTACTCATGAAAAAAAAATATCCTCATTTCTGTTCTGCTATAAAGTATAGGAAGAAGTTGCAATGGATTGAAATGAAACTTGTATGATCAGTCAGATTTTCCCTTCTGTGTCATATTTTTATGATTTTGTTTTTAAGAATAAAATTTTCCAAATGTTTAGGCTGGTCTTAGCTAAGAATTATTGATTCCATTTGCATTATCTTCAAGACTGCCTATATGACATTACATCTATAATGATTTTTAACTGGTTTTTGGGAACTTTGAATGGTCTTAACTTTGTTGCTAATTGGACTAGGAAGATAAATTTTGTACCATTCTTTATGGTTTGTCAAGATCTCTATACCCATTTTAAAGGTTTTTAGATATATTAAAAATACAATTTTAGTTTTGGTTACCTAGTCTAAGAAACATACTCATTTTGGAACATGTTAAATTTTATTTACTTCAGCAATTTTTTTACTCATTATTCAGGGAAAGACAAACAGAATTTTACATTCCTCTATAAAAATTAGAGTTATAAAATTGACTGCTTTCTCATTGCAAAGATGTGATTTTTAGTTTTGGCATTCTCACAGTTATTTTTTTGTAGAGGACAAGTTTACAAGTCATTTAGAAAATAACTGCTATAGACATTTCACTACAGATCACAATTTGTTTCTATTTCATAATGTAAAATATATGACTCTTGCTTTTATTCAGAGTAAAGAAAAAACAAAGAAAAACTGATGGTTAAATTTTCTACTTCTTTGCAGTTACTTAACAATAGATTTAAAACAATATAGATGACTCCCCTTTTTAAATTTAGAATAAAATTAATATTTATTAACGCTTTCACTTTTCTGAATGATTAAATATATACAACAAAACACTGACTAAACAAAAACATATCAATGTCAAAAACTTACTGGGCAAGGAAAACTCATTATACCACTAACTCATAACTTATCCTTAAAATTAATATTATTATTCATTATTATTGGTCAATATCACTTGACTTTCAATCTTTGTAATAATTGAGGAAAAACAACATTTAAGTCAATGTTCCCATGACATAGAAGCAGTTATTTTAAGTACATCTAAGTAGTTAGAGAAAAATATATCAGATTCTATCTTTAGGATCATGTAAAAGATATCTATAAAACAGAAAGTGTGTGTGTGTGTGTGTGTGTGTGTGTGTGTGTGTGTGTCTGTGTCTGTAAATCTATTTATGCACATCCACATTTCTCGACTGATGTTGATGAAGTTGTATACATGTTGCAAATTTACCAAGGTAGGTCAAAATTAACTTTTCAATCTCCAGCCCCCCCCCCCCTAAGTTTGGCAGAAAAATTCATAAAACTGAAGGTGGGTACGACTTTATACAAAAACCAAGGCAGAATTACATGGGAACGAAATTTTTACTGGATGAGCTGATGTTCTTTGCACTTAATAAAAAACATAGCTCATGTTATGAGGTTTATGTAGAGTGCTTGATAGTTTTCCTGCAACATTGGCTTCACACAAAAAAATTGCAAGAAACTGAAAAAAATCTGGTTTTTCGTACTACTTAAAAAAAATCTTGAATAATTTCCTCATTTTTTATCTGATTTTTTTCAAATATATGAGAAAAAGTATGCAAGAAATAAGATGTGGTTTTAGTCCTGCTTGCTTTCTTGCTTATAACGAAAAATTGCTCAAAACCCCATTTTTTTTTCAACCATAACTCTGGTTTTTTATCCGATGCTTTCCAAATTTACCATGTAAATTACTTATGATACACAAATTGTTTTGCGTAAATGTTTGGTTTAGATTATTGCAGTTAAGTGGACAAAATCTGTCACAAACTACATCCAAAATCAGTTTTTGCCATTTAGCCAAGAGTTTCTTTACGATTCTATCCTAAATTGGCATTCGAACAACCTTTGATGCAAATATTGTTTGAGAAGGATTACTGAAGCGTTAAACGGGGAAAATTCCTGAAAAACCTTATTTACCACGGCTTTACAGTAAACATGTGAAGGAGGAGGGGTGGGGTATTCATGCCCTTGCAGTTGAATCAAGTTCTGATGCTTCATCCCTGTTTTGGTTTGATTATTAGATTTGTGAACAATGCCATACTATTTGAAAGTTATTATGGCCATAGGAAATTTACTGAATATCTATAACATTGAAACAATTTAACCCTGAGCAATGACCACAGAAGAAAGTTTTATCAATAGAATTCCTTTGTTAAGATCAATTAAATTCTTGTGAAGGACATACCATAAAAGAGATTTGGGAGAGAGGGAGTAGCTTAGTATCCCAATGGATGATGCATGCAAGAAGACATTTCTAGATGGGGAGGGGTATACAACTGCAGCCATGCACACCCAGGCAATGCTGGGTATCTCAGCTAGTTTCTTATATATCCATCATTTTATTTAAAATTTTACCTAAAAGACTAGAACCTGTAAAATTTTTAATATGGATAAAATACCAAGTCGTAGATTTTGCATTTTTTTAGGTGCTTTGATACAGATAATTTTCAATCATTTTTATTTCAATTTGAATAAATAATTGTGTTCAAATATTTTATTTCCTCAAGTATAATCACACTTGATTACTTGGTATATAAAAAAAAAAAAAAAAAACATATTTGTAATAACTAGAAAATGAAAGAAATTCATCAAACCATATAATAATTATCAATGTGTATATATCTATTTAGATATTTCCTGTCCCATCTGTGGGGAGTGTAAATCAATTTAAGTTAGTAAATTTATGAATGATTACTTCTTAGTCATTTTAATAATCTATACAAATAAAATATTCATATTTAGACAAAATTAGTTCCCAAGCAAAATGAACTGTTTAATTAAATCAGTTTCTTTACTCCTACGTTTCTTAGATTGCAGTCTTATTTGTTCAAGCCTATCATCTGAGGCACACAGATACCTTTGTCTATTAAGAGATCATCTTGCTTCAACTTGGTCTTGAAATAGATTTTGTCATCTCCATCTTTGTCATTCTGTTGTTAATCTTTTTCTTCCAAGAGATATTTCCATTGCACTATTTTCATATGAAAAGATATTGAACAAAAAGCAATTTATATAATACTGAGAGTAATCAATGAACCATGGATGCCATTGAATATCTAAAAATATGATGTAACAGATTAATTAAATGGTTCATTGTCCTCTATTTTAGCTGAGAATTCTTTATCTCCACTTTATTGAATCTCAACTCATTATTTGAAGACTTTTGTTTCATTGCATCTCACTATTAAAACTTTCTATCAATTTCCATCATTTTTGACAGTATGGCTGCACTGTCTTTATATAATATTGATAACCGTAAAAAAAAATCATGTGATTGAATAACTGGCTATTTTTTTCCTATGAGATAACAATTCAAAGATATCAGAACAATATAAGTAGGATAAAGTAGATATTACTCGCACTTCAAAATTGTTATTAAGGTTTCTCACTCATACATTGAAAGATGTTGCAGAATGGAGGTGATATAAAGTCATTTAGTAGACAGATAAATGATATTGAGTTTTAAATAATCATCTTTGAGTAGATAAGGTGGAATATCAAATTTTGCCTGTTGAATAATAATGAAGCTCCTTAAAAAATAATTACTCAAGGGCAGAAAGAAGAGAGAACCAGAAAACAATATACCAATCAAATTTGTGTTCATTCATTATGAACCAAAATTTATGGGTGTTTTCATTAGCTGACAATCTTTATTGCCTATCATAGAAAGCTAGCTATTTAAAGCATCTTATACAATGGTTTCATAGACAGACATCTTGCAACCTTAATACCTAGAAGACAGCCAATGCATTGTTGAATATTCACAAATGTACTATTATTTTCAGTGACAATAAGAGCAATCATTTCACTTCATTTTTAATGGTATATCATTGTTTTAAATCTATGTGAATAAACTACAATAGGGATTATATATCATATTTATCTATTATGAAATATTATATGCATAACATGTTTTACTATTTATGTTTTCAAAATGAAAAAATCTAGTGTTACACTCATGACCTTTTCCTTTTCATATGACTAACAATAGTCACTATTTTAAGTTAAGCAAAGTATTAAGTTCCTGATTTCTTGAAAATGCCTTCCCATTGAAATTTATTATTTTGCTTTATTTTTTTTTTTAATATTATTAAAGTTATTTTTATACAAAATTGTATAACATTTAGAAATGTTTTTATGACAATGACTACCATACCATATAATGGTTATGTAATACAAAAATATTTTTAAACAGATTCTTGTAATCATTAATAACATATCCAGATTTATATGAGAAATGGTGATATACTTCACTTATGTAAGACCTTGCAGTACACTGCACTGTTCAAACAAGATTTAAACTGATCTCATCCAATTCTTTATAGCCAACAATAGTTTCCAATTTCACATTTTACTAGCTACTAAGTTAAACAATACAGAATAAAATCAGCTGACAAATACCAATGATCCAATGAGCTATTTTAACCTGAACAGAACCAAGTAAC